>LR738715.1:337930558-337949203 GCA_902687465.1 Secale cereale
GACTTTGCAAACTGTGGATACTATCTTTGGTCGGGATTCAAGTTTTATGACACCCACCCACCACAATCAATACTCTCCAAGTAATTCTGGCCCTCCAGACATATATGACTTGATGTATGTATGGCAGCAACCTCAGGAGACAGTCCATCACTTCTGGGCCAGGTTCCTACTTGTTAAAACAAGATTAAAGATTGTTGCGACGACGATGCGCTTCCGGTCTTTCATCGGAATTGTACTGACGAGGGAATTTTGAACGCCCTCGACCAGTGTCACATACAGAGTTTCACGAAGTTGCCGCACTTAGTACGGAAGTATCGTGTGATGGAAAGCACATGGAAGGCCAAGAAGACCCATTTGGAACTAGCTGTCTTTGGGCAATGTACTGCTAGAGCAAAACGGACACACCCTGAAGGGGCATCCGATCATAAGTCCGCCAGCAAGAAAAATAAACCCTTTGCGGGATACAGGTCCATTCTCGACGAACTCCTAGACAAGCCATTCCCAATACATGTGATCTCTGGCAGGGTCCCAACTCACAACCTTCGAGCATGTTCGGTACTCCGACAGTTAGCTAAAAGTGGTGAAGCCATCCTCCCCACCGCTACTCCAGAGAAACACCCTCTAAAATATGACGATTTTAATGTCCTCACGATCTTTGAGACCTTCTCTTCAAATAATCGGCGTAAGAGGGCACTTCGTGAACTCGCCGAGATCCACCAAGTAACTGAAGTGAGCCCATGGAACGATGCGACAATTACCTTTACCGCTGATGACGAACCAAGGGTCCGATTAGTCTGAGCACCTGCCGCTCTAGTACTAAACCCAATCGTAGATGGCTTTTGTCTTACCAAAGTGCTCATGGACGGCGGTAGTGGACTTGTCCTCATACATGAGGACACACTCGACAAAATCCAGGTCGATAGAGCCCGCATTGAGCAAAGTAATACAACCTTTCGAGGCATTATCCCCAGCCGAGAGGCCTGATGTTCGGGAAGCATTAAACTCAATGTACTATTCGACACGCCTGAAAATTATTGGTCAGAAGAGCTGCTCTTTCACATTGTTCCCTTCAACAGCGGATACCACGCCCTTCTAGGGCGGGACACTTTCTCACACTTCCAAGCCATACCCCATTATGGGTACATGATGCTTAAAATGCCAGGGCCCAATGGAATAATCACAGTCACGAGTGGTCCAGATAGAGCACTCCGCGCCGAAAACAAAACCGCATACTTGGCTCTTGAGGCACTATCCGAAGCCTTTGCGGCCGAAGAATTAACCACCCTACAATCCACTGTGGAGAAGGATGATGTGGTCCTCGACAAGAGGTCTAATTCCACCCCTTTTAAGCCAGCAGACGAAATTATTAAATTTCAAGTGCATCCGACGGATCCTGAGCACAGCTAGAACCGACAGCAGACACCGCCTTACGCGCATTCCTACGCGAAAACTGGGATATCTTTGCATGGCACCCTTCTAACATGCATGGGATCCCACGCAGACTAGCTGAACACAGCCTCAACCACTGTTAGGGATACCGCTTATCGGGAACTTATCGGTCGACCCGTGATAAGGGGTAAATCGGCCTGTTTATCGGCATATTGGCCGATTTATCGCCATATCGATTGATTTATCGGCCAATTTATCTTATCAATCATACAGCGGTAAGCGATAAATCGGCTGATTTATCGGCATATTGGAAGATATCTTGAACAGTGGCCTCAACATAATCAAAGGGTTCAAACCGGTCAAGCAATCACTACGACAATTTTCCGAACCCAAAAGAAATGCCATGGGGGACGAGCTAGCAAACTTACTCGAAGCCGGGTTCATTAGAGAAATTAAACACCCGGATTGCCTAGCCAACTTGGTCATGGTGCTGAAGAAGGATAAATCCTAGCGCCTCTGCGTCAATTTCAAAGACCACAACAAGGCCTGCCCTAAGGATCGTTTTCTATTGCCCCGCATTGACCAGATCATTGACGCGACTGCGGGACATGACTCACTATGTTTCCTTGACGCTTACTCCAGATACCATCAGATTAAAATGAAGGAATCCGACCAGGCCACAATGGCATTCATCACCCCGTACGAGCCTTTCTGTTTCAACACTATGCCTTTTGGGCTTAAAAACACTGGTGCCACTTATCAACGCATGATTCAAACATGCTTGGAGAAACAAATTGGCAAGACATTAGAGGCATATGTCGACGTTGTCATTAAGACTAAACATGTCGAATCATTGGTGGACGATCTTCGCCTCACATTCAATAACCTCCGAACATTTGACATACGGCTCAATCCGGAAACATGCATGTTCGATGTTCCAGCCGGAAAGCTACTGGGGTTCATTGTCTCCCATAGAGGAATTGAAGCAAACCCAGCAAAAATCCGAGCCTTGTCACAATTGGCTACACCAACCGACCTAAAGCAGGTTCAAAAACTAGTAGGGTGCATTGCGGCCATAAGCCGCTTCATCTCCAGACTAGGAGAAAAAGCATTGCCGCTTTACAGACTGCTCAAACGCACTGATAACTTTGAATGGACGGAAGCGGCCACAGCCGGGTTGGAAGAGATAAAAGCCTTGTTAGCAGGCAACCCAATCCTAGCCGTTGCAAGTGTCGGCGAGCCAATGTTGCTTTACATATCAGCAACTCACTAGGTTGTGAGCGCTATGCTTGTTGTCGAACGAGAGGAAGAGGGACATAAATTCCCCGTCCAAAAACCAGTCTATTACTGATCGGAGGTCCTCACACCGTGCAAATCGCGATACCCTCATTATCAAAAAATAGCTTACACGATCTTTATGGCATCCCAGAAGCTCTAACCCTACTTTCAAGAGTGTTCAATCACAGTGGCATCCAAAGTACCACTTAATGATATTATAAACAACAAGGACGCCATCGGGCGCATAGCCAAATGGGCCATTGAGCTCTTATCGTTCAAAATAACAGGCAGGCCACACCGAGCTATTAAATCTCAGGTGCTGGCTGACTTCCTTGCAGAGTGGACGGAAGCCGAGCTCCCTAAAGAGTACAACTCATACTCCAACTGGACCATGTATTTCAGCGACTCTAAAATTCTAGCCATACTAGGGGTTGGCGTCATCCTGACATCCCCTATAGGAGATACAGTCCATTATGTGTTGCAAATCATGTATATGGACTTGAACAACGTTGCCGAATATGAGGCACTACTACATGGTCTCTGCATGGCTGTGTCTGTGGGCATACAACGCCTAGAGGTGCGTGAAGACTCAAAACTCGCAATATCTCAGGTAAATGGAGAGTTTGATGCAAAAGATCCAAAAATGGCGGCTTATCGAAATGCCATATTGAAAATATCGGCTCAGTTTGAGGGGCTCGAATTTCATCACGTCGCTCGAGACAGTAATCAGGCAGCGTACATACTCGCTCGCATGGGCGCCAAGCGTGACCCAGTCCCGCCTAACACCTTTGTGGAAAGGCCCTTCAAGCCATCTGTAGTATGGCAGGACGAGAGCAAAGACACTAGTTCAGACCTGATCACACCCCCATCAGCCGAACACAATACAGATATCATCAGTGATCCGGATACTGAAATAACACCTTCTGCTCATGAGATCATGGTCGTCATTGCTCCTTGGGCCAAAACCTTCCTAGCCTACCTTAATAGGCAAGAGCTTTCCGATGATCAAAATGTGGCCGGTCGCATAGTTCGGCGTTCTAAAGCCTACAAAGTTCACTAAGGTGAACTGTAAAAGAAAAGCACTACTAGTGTTCTCCAAAGGTGCATCTCTGAAGAGGAGGGACGGCAAGTTTTGACTGAAATACATGCTGGTCTAGGCGGCCATCACGCCGCACCTCGGGCTCTCGTAAGCAAAGCTTTTCGAACAAGCTTTTTCTGGCCAACGGCCCGAGCGGATGCACAAGCCCTCATCCAATGTTGTGTGGGGTGTCATCTTTTCGCCAATCAAATTCATATGCCTCCCACTGCCCTAAGAACAATCCCCATCACTTGGCCTTTCGCGGTCTAGGGGCTGGATATGGTCGGACCCTTTAAAGGGGGAAGCCACAAAAAGAAATATTTGCTGGTTATGGTGGATAAATTCACAAAGTGGATAGAGGCCAAACCAGTAAAAATGGCTAAAGCAGGACCAATGATTGATTTTATATCCGGCGTGGTACACTGCTACGGTGTCCCGCACAGCATCATCACAGATAATGGCTCCAATTTTGTGGCCGATGAGGTGAAAAACTGGTGTGCTAAGTTGGGCATTAAACTTGACTAGGTATCCATCTACCACCCTCAAACAAACGGTCAGGTCGAACGGGCCAATGGCCTGATAATGAGCGGCATTAAACTCCTACTAGTGCGCTCCCTACGGGAGTCAAATAAACACTGGGTTGAGGAACCTGATTTCGTGCTCTAGGGGCTGCGGACCACACCTAACTGAACAACCGGATACGCACTTTTCTTTATGGTGTACGGTGCAGAAGTTGTTCTACCCTATGACATTATTCATGACTCACCTAGAGTGAGCATGTAAGAAGAGCGAGAAGGCGAGCTCGATCGGCAGGATGACCTGGACAGCCTTGAAGATGAGTGCGATATCGCGCAAGCTCGTTCCGCATTTTATCAACAACATGTCAGGCGATACCAAAGCAGAGAAGTGTGGGCTAAAACATACAACGTTGGCGATCTCGACTTAGGTCTCCCAGAGAAGAAAAAGGATAAGCTCAAACCACAATGGGAGGGTCCCTTCATCATAGATGAAGTTCTCACGGGAGGAGCCTATCGCCTTCGAAATGCATCGGACAATCGCCTTCAGCCGAATCCATGGAACGATGCTCGGCTCCGACGATTCTACGGATAGTTCGGTAGCACCTTTCATTTTATTTTGACTAGGCTCCTTTTTTCCTCTCTTTTTTTCCTTTAATATCCCAGGATGTATTCGGATCTACCGAACTATGAGTGGTACACATCTTTAAATGTACATACCCCATGATACCTGGGGGCTTCTTCGATGAAGCTTACTAATAACGCATATTACTTACATTCGTTCATGTAGTTTCTTCCTTTTCTCGCCATTATATTGTCACAACCCTAGTTCTGGTATGCACTAGGTTAGCCTTGTTGTTTGCATCATGGTTAAATTTCAAATGAAATTGAAATAAGGACTTGTGAAACCCTCAGAAACCCTATTGAAAATGACCCAAATAAAAGTTGCTCCAAAAAGGTCCAAGAAAATGTTCATGTGGCCCTCTAAAAATATTGGTCAGAGATAAAAATCAAACCAATATTATTAGGAGCTCATAAGAATTTATTTTGGGCATTTGGAATTAATGCAATAAATATTTGCTTGGATATATAATTATTATATATTTTATATATGTCCAAAATTCTGGTTCTTTATTTTTAGGGGCTTAGATTAATTCCTAGGTCCCTGCAAAATAAAATGTCAGAAGGAAAACAAATGATTTAATTTAGAAATTAAATCAAAACAAATGTCAGAAAAAAAATAGAAAAGAAAAATAAAAAGGGCAGACTTACCTGTGCTGGCCCAACACAGCACGGCCTGGCCGGCCCAGCTGGCCAGCCCAGCCCGCTCCCTCCCTGTCGTCTTCCTCCCTGCCAGGAGGACGAGCGCGTGCTCGGCGCCCGCGGCCACGCGCCACGGCCACCTCCTGCTTCCGCCGCTGCCCGACGCGCCTAGCAGCCTCTGGACGACGACACGCACCCCCTGGACCCTCTCACTCCCCCTCGGTTCCTTCCCCCCCTCCTGGTGCTCTTCCTCGCGAACGCCCGAACGCCACCGTCGCCGCCGCTCGCCGTAGCCGTGGCCACCGTCCCCCTCTCGCCTTGCCGGAGTGCCCAGAAGCTCCGCCCCGTTCCTCTCCTTCTCCTCGCCAAGCTGCCCGACGCCAGAAGCCCCTGGAGCGCCGTCGACGACCTCGTCTTCAACCTGCGGCCGTGGAGATCGCCGGCGACCCTGCGCCCGCTCTGACGCATCCCCGAGCTCGCTGACGACGCTATCGAGATCGCCGTGAGCTCCTCTACCTTTCCCCTCTTCTCTCGTGCCCGCGCCTATCCCCTAGCCCTGTTTCCTCCCGCGGCCGAAAGCTTCTCGCCGCCGGCCATGGTGTAGCCGTGGCCACAGCCGCACGAGCTCACAACGGAGCACGTCATCGTGCTCAGGAAGCCCCCAGGAACCCAACGCACCCACTCCCTCGCCTTCGCGTGCACCGCAGCACCTAAACCGACGAGGCCCGAACTCCGGCCGCCGCTGGGCTCGACGCCGGCGACGATTCCGGCCACACCAACTGCAGCCGCTTAGTGCGTTGGACGCGCAAGAGCCTGCGCATCCTGTAGGTGCCCTCCGCCGCTCGATTGGTCGACGGAGGCGTTTTTCCGACGCCCTCCGCCGCATTCGGCCTCGCCGGCGGCTAACCGCCGGTGGGTTTTGACCCAAACCCACCGGGTTTGACCCCCTGGGTCAATGACAGGTGGGCCCCATCCCTTTTAGTTAGTTGACTCTTTAATTAAATTAATTAGTTTTGTTAATTAGATTAGCCACTGACATGTGGGCCCAGCCCTGCTGATTTTTCTGTTAGGATTAGATTAGTGTTAATTAACTCAGTTAATTAACTGAGTCACTGACCAGTGGACCCCACTGTCAGGTTTGACTCTGGACCAGCCCTTTGACCTGCTGACGTCATGCTTGTGTCATGCTGACGCAGTAATCCAGTTCTGGTTTTTAAATAAATCTTAAATGATTTATTTATTTCAGAAATTGGCCTAAACTTCAAAAAATCACAGAAATTCAACCGTAGCTCAGAATGAAATAATTTATATATGAAAAATTATCAGAAAAATTCAATCTATCCATCTGTACCATTTTCATGCATGTCAAATGAAGTTATACCTACTGTTTTTATGAAAACACATATTTGGCATTTAAAATGCTTATTTTAAAATTGCATTTGAACCCTTGGTTCAAATGGACTTCTTTCAAATTGAATGCTAGTTGCACTAGCTCAAACAACATCATAACTTCATGCCATATTCATGCATCATATTGTTGCATATGCTTGTGTTTGATTGTCGGCACCGTTCTTCTCGATAGGTCCAGCTCCGGAGACCGATCCAGAGTACCTGTCAGAGGAGCAGTGTTCTGCACGTTGTTTTACCAGGCAAGCAAACCCCCCTTGTTCATTCCGATACAATCCCTCTCTCGCTCCTGCTCCCTGTTATTGCATTAGGACAACAACGACTTCACCTGCTACTTTATGCTGCGGTAGTTGAACCCATTCCTCTGCATGACCTGTCATTCCACAGTAAATAGTTGAAACCCACTAGCATGTGTAGGAGTTGATTGAAGCCATGATGTGATCTTACCATGCCTTGCTTGCTATTGCTTAGAGTGTGTCAGGTCTGATTCATCGGGAATGAATTAGAGTGAAATGATATGTTCTGATGCTGAGGGTTAAGTGTGTGAACACGATTTGGTAAAGGTAGTGGTGAGAGGCCATGTAGGAGTACATGGTGGGTTGTCTCACTGGAACCGTCCCTAAGAACTGAGTTCTGTGTATGTTGTCCAATGATCAGCTACTACCACGCATTGGAATGCTTAAGTGCCCCTCTCGACTTATTAATCAACATGATCTCTGTCCAGGAGTTGCAACTAGTTTCTGGTGTTTGTAGGTAGTGTTATTTCTCTACCAGGTGGCACCCGGCAGGGTGGGCTTGGGACAGACTAGGCACACGTGGCCCGGTGTACCGAGTGGCACCCGGATGGTGGGCTCGGGAACCCTGTACACATCGTTTGGGTCCATGATGGAAACCTCGGCCGGACTCCCTTGCGGATGGAACCCGAATAGGCGATAAACCTGGACGAGAGACTTGTGTGGTTAGTCAGGTCGTGGCCGACACCCTCGCCAGGCTTCCGCTTGAAGGTTGCCGAGATACACTAAGTGTACCTGGGGGTAAGTGGCGAGAGCGTGTGTGAAGAAGTACACCCCTGCAGGGTTATCATAATCTATTCGAATAGCCGGGTCCGCGGATATGGACTTCTTGGATGCTTACGTGGTACATAGACAACTTGAAGTGGATACTCTAAAATACTCAAGACAAGTGTGAGTGCTATGGATGGCCTTCTCGTAGGGAGACGGGAATGAATCCATAGTGGTGTATTGAGTGGTGCTTAGTGGACTCGTGTGCGCCACCTCAAAAGAGTTACCAGCAATCGTAGAATAGGATAGCCACTGAGTCAAAGCTGGCTTGCTGCAACTAAACCCCACTTTGCCATCTTGATACATGTGCATGTATGATAGGATCTGATGTAAGTCTTGCTGAGTACCTTTGTACTCATGTTTGCTTATTTTATGTTTTGCAGATAGGATTGATGTCTCACTAGTAGTTCCGCTTGGACTTCGACAAGTAGCTTGTACCTCAGCTACGTTCTTGGACGAGTGTTGTAGATAGTCAGGCTCTTCAGCCTTTTTCATTTGTAGATGTCTGTACTCAGACATGTAGTGCTTCCGCTTGTTGCTTGTATGCTCTGAATGTTGGGTCATGAGACCCATGTTTGTTATATTTGGCTCCTCGAAGCCTAATGAATAAATACTTTGTTTATTAGAGTCTTGTTGTGATGCCATGTTGTATTTGCACATATTGAGCATATTGTGTGTATGTTATTGAAATGCTTGGTATGTGTGGGATCCGACACCTAGTTGTTTACCCTTGGTAGCCTATCTTACAGGGAAATGTCTCCTAGTGTTTCTACTGAGCCTTGGTAGCTTGCTACTGCTCCGGAACACTTAGGCTGACTGGCATGTGTCCTTCTTCGTTCCTGTGTCTGTCCCTTAGGGGAAATGTCACGCGTTGTTCCTTTAAGTCCTTGTAGCTTGCTACGACTTGGGTTCATACGTTGATGACCGACACGTTCGTTGCTGGGTCACGGATGCATGTCTCTGTAATTTAGTGCCACTTTTGGTTTATAACTGGTCATGTCGGCCCGGGTTCTCTGTCATATGGATGCTAGCGACACTATCATATACGTGAGCCAAAATGCGCAAACGGTCCCGGGCCAGGTAAGGTGGCACCCGTGGGGATACCGTGCGTGAGGCCGCAAAGTGATATGGTGTGTTACATGCTAGACCGGTGTGACTTAGGATCGGGGTCCCGACAGCGTTGGTATCAGAGCCTGACTGCCTATAGGATTACCAAGCCAAATGGTCGAAGTTGAGTCTAGAAATTCCTTAGTTATATAAGGGAATTGATTGTGGAAGGGAACGTAAGGCTCTTTTTACTCCTTTTACCTCATGTCTTCTGATCTGAGTCATCTTACCTTTCCTACGGGGTTAAGGAACTAGGCTTTCTTTTCCGTCTATCAGGATCACGAGTTACTACTCCGTAGTCCCTCAGGATTGGTTGATCAGAGTCCTACTCCCGTTTTCTAGTTCTTTCAGTATAGCTTGTTTAGTACTATCACAGTACCTTGAGTGATGATGTTGAGATGTTGTACTACCCTTTGCTAGCAGGATGTCTCATTCTGAGCATTTTACTGCCGTTATGCTGCCGGAATTATCCTAGTAGTTCGAGAGATACTAAATCCTTGTTCTACCATTATGCATCCTATAGTTGTTGATGTTTCCGTCTTCGGTTTCGCTTCTCAGGATGTCTTCAGTTAAGCGAAGCTCAGCTGCTCGTAGACAGAACCACGGAGGTGGTAGGGATGAGGAGGATCCTCCCGACCAGCCTTCGTTGGCGGAGTTAATGTTAGAGATGGAGAGAAACAAGCGTGAGTCTAACCGCTTGTTGGCACGTATTGAGGAGAACACCGCACATCAGTGCAAGGAATCGGCAACCATCCATGACTTCATTCGTCTGAAACCACCCACCTTCCATCATCCCATTGAACCACTCGACGCAGATGACTAGCTCCGTAGTATCACTCACAAGCTGCGTTCTGCAAACGTAGCTGAAGATGACAAGGTCATCTATGCCACTTATCACCTGGAAGGTCCTGCTAGTATTTGGTGGCAGAACTATGAGGCCATGATTCCAGCTGGCCAGATTCCTACCTGGAGAGTTTTCACCGAGGCTTTTCGTGAGCATCATATCCCTCAAGCCCTTATCGATCGTAAGAGAGAAGAGTTCTGTAGTCTTACACAGGCTAAGATGGCTGTTGATGCTTATAGTCGAGAGTTTGAGAACCTCGCCCGCTATGCTACAGAAGAAGTGTCCACGGACTCCAAGAAGCAGGCTAGGTTCTGGAAGGGTCTCAACCCCAAACTGCGTCGTGATCTCCACTTGCATCATTGCAACACGCTCCAGGCTCTTGTGAACAAGGCCATCAATGCAGAGACAGCTCAACTCACTTACGAGGAGTCTCGTAAGCACACCCTTGATTTGGGATCTTCCTCCGGTACTAGTTCCCAGAAGCGCCGGATTTGGGTTCCGAACTCTGTTCTTCCACCCAATTATCCTCCGAGGCCATCTTGTGTGGTACCTTATCTAGCTCAGTCTTATGCTCCACCCAAGCCTATTGGCAAACCGCTTGTCAATGCGGGTCCACGACCTACATCAGGAACTTGCTTTACGTGCGGAAAGCCAGGACACTATGCACGTGACTGTTCTCAGGCCAGTCTTGCTCGACCCCAGCCCGAGAAGTCCGTTCTTCGTAGTAAGACACCACGCAAGACTATCTTTGCAAATCCAGCTCCCACTAAACATGGACGTGTGCATCACGTCTCAGCTAAAGACGCTCATGATGATCCAAATGTTGTTCTTGGTACACTCCTTGTCAATTGCCATCCGGCTTCGGTTCTGTTCGATACCGGAGCATCTCACTCCTTCATCTCTGAAGGCTATGCTCGTTTGCACGACATGTCATTTTGTGACATGCCAACTCCGCTCGAAATCCAAACCCCGGGGTCTAGATGGCAAACTACCAGAATAAGCCATGTTAATGGAATCCTTGTTGACAGACTTGTATTCCTTGCCTCACTCATAGCCCTCAAGTCTTCAGATATTAACATCATCTTGGGTATGGACTGGATGACAGCTCATCATGCCAAGATCGATTGTTACACTAGGTCTGTTCAGCTTACACACCCATCTGGCAAGATAGTCACTGTCTCCACTAGAGTTGCAAAGCGTCAACTCTACTCTCTTAATGCCAGCCCCCTTCCAGACCTTGAAGATATCCCGGTAGTCCGAGACTTTCCGGATGTCTTTCCAGAAGAACTACCAGGTGTTCCACCTGATAGGGATGTAGAGTTCGTCATAGATCTTATCCCAGGAACTGTACCAATTTCTAGGAGACCTTATAAGATGGCACCCCTAGAACTAGCTGAGCTTAAGAAACAACTTGATGAGTCCTTGCAAAAGGGTTTTATTCGTCCTAGTTCTTCTCCTTGGGCTTGTCCCGTCCTCTTCGTTAAGAAGAAGGATGGCACGGAACGGATGGTTGTAGATTATCGTCCCGTTAATTTGGTCACGATAAAGAACAAGTATCCGCTCCCCAGGATCAACGACCTGTATGATCAGCTCGCTGGATCCTCAGTCTTCTCCAAAATGGATTTGAGGTTAGGCTACCATCAAATCAAAATTAAAAACGGAGACATTCCTAAGACGGCTTTTGTCACTCGTTATGGCCAGTACGAGTACACCGTCATGTCTTTCGGTCTAACCAATGCTCCAGCCACTTTCTCCCGCTTGATGAACTCGATCTTCATGGAGTATCTGGATAAGTTCGTCGTGGTTTACCTCGATGATATTCTTATTTACTCGAAGAACGAGGAAGAGCATGCCGAACATCTTAGACTTGTTCTAGAAAAACTCAGAGAGCACCGCCTTTATGCCAAGTTCTCCAAGTGCGAATTTTGGTTACCAGAAGTGACCTATCTCGGCCACGTAATCTCAGGGAAAGGCATTGCTGTCAATCCTGAGAGAGTTCAGGCCGTCCTTGATTGGACTCTGCCTGAAACAGTTAAACAAGTTAGGAGTTTCCTTGGTCTAGCCAGCTATTGTCGCCGCTTTGTTGAAAACTTCTCGAAAGTGGCCAAACCTCTCACGGAACTTCTTAAGAAAGATAAAAAGTTTGAGTGGTCCCCACAGTGTGAACACAGTTTTCAGGAACTGAAAAGACGCCTGACCTCTGCTCCCATACTTGTGCCACCGGATTTCACTAAGGACTTTGTTATCTACTGTGATGCCTCACGACAGGGACTAGGTTGCATTCTTATGCAGGATCGTCGTGTGATTGCCTATGCATCTCGACAGTTGCATCCACATGAGGAGAATTATCCTACACATGATCTAGAGCTTGCAGCTGTAGTCTATGCACTTAAGACCTGGCGGCATTACCTCCTTGGTAATCGTTGCGAGATCTACACCGATCACCAGAGTCTCAAGTATATCTTCACCCAACCAGATTTGAACCTTAGGCAAAGACGTTGGTTGGAGTTGATCTCAGATTACGACTTAGGAATTACCTACACCCTAGGCAAGGGAAATGTCATGGCTGATGCGCTAAGTCGCAAGACCTATTGCAACAATCTCATGTTGCAGCAGGGCCAACCACTTCTCCATGAGGAACTATGTAAGCTTAACCTTCACATTGCTCCTTGCGGATTCCTTTCTACCTTGGTGGCGAAACCTACCCTTGAGGATCAGATCATTTCTGACCAGAAGTTTGATAGGGGTGTTGTCCGCATCAAGAGAAACATTAAGAAGGGAGTTGGTGGATGTTTCTCTATGGATGATCGAGGTGTTGTTTTCTTCAAGAATCGCCTGGTGGTTCCCAAGAATCAACATCTGCGACAATTGATCCTTAAAGAGGCTCATGAATCTCCTCTCACGATTCATCCCGGTAGTACTAAGATGTATCAGGACCTACGCCAGAGGTTCTGGTGGACTAGGATGAAAAGAGAAATTGTTGAATTCATTGCTACATGTGACGTTTGTCGTCGCGTTAAGGCAGAACATCAAAGACCTGCTGGCACCCTTCAGCCTCTAGCTATTCCTGAGTGGAAATGGGATAAAGTTGGTATGGACTTCATCACCGGCTTTCCCAGGACCAAGAGAGGGAATAATTCTATCTTCGTAGTCATTGATCGTCTCTCCAAAGTGGCTCACTTCCTACCTGTTCGAGAGAGTATCACTGCTAGTCAGCTTGCTGACTTGTATATTTCTCGAATAGTGTCACTTCATGGTGTCCCACTAGAGATCAATTCAGACCGTGGTAGTCTTTTCACTTCTCATTTCTGGGAGAGTTTCCAGACTGCCATGGGCACCCATCTTTCTTTCAGCACCGCTTTCCACCCTCAGTCAAGTGGTCAAGTGGAACGGGTTAACCAAATTCTCGAAGACATGCTTAGAGCTTGTGTTATCTCATTCGGTATGGATTGGGAGAAATGTCTTCCTTTCGCCGAGTTTGCTTATAACAATAGCTATCAATCCAGTCTTAAGCAAGCTCCTTTTGAGATTCTTTATGGACGAAGATGTCGAACACCTTTGAACTGGTCAGAAACCGGTGAAAGACAATTCTTTGGACCGGATATGATCCAGGAAGCAGAAGAGCAAGTTCGTATCATTCGTGAGAATTTGAAAACAGCCCAGTCTCGTCAGAAGAGCCAATATGATCGTCATCATAAGGAAGTGGCTTACGAGGTTGGTGACAAAGCTTATCTTCGGGTTACTCCTTTGAAGGGTACCCATCGTTTCGGTATCAAGGGCAAGTTGGCTCCTCGTTACATTGGTCCTTTTCGCATTCTTGCTAAACGAGGAGAGGTTGCCTACCAATTGGAATTACCCCCACATCTTTCTCGAGTTCATGATGTCTTCCACGTCTCTCAACTTAGGCGTTGCTTCTCGGATCCCATCCGCGGAGTGGACCACGAAACGCTTGATCTCCAAGATAACCTCACATATCGAGAGTATCCCGTTCGCATTCTGGATCAAGCAGAGCGTCTCACTCGACGTCATAACATCAAGTTTCTCAAAGTTCAGTGGTCTCATCATTCCGAGAGAGAAGCTACTTGGGAGCGAGAAGATCGACTCCGACTGGAGTACCCCACCTTCTTTCCGCCTACTCCTGAATCTCGGGACGAGATTCTTTCGAGTGGAGGCGAGTTGTCACAACCCTAGTTCTGGTATGCACTAGGTTAGCCTTGTTGTTTGCATCATGGTTAAATTTCAAATGAAATTGAAATGAGGACTTGTGAAACCCTCAGAAACCCTATTGAAAATGACCCAAATAAAAGTTGCTCCAAAAAGGTCCAAGAAAATGTTCATGTGGCCCTCTAAAAATATTGGTCAGAGATAAAAATCAAACCAATATTATTAGGAGCTCATAAGAATTTATTTTGGGCATTTGGAATTAATGCAATAAATATTTGCTTGGATATATAATTATTATATATTTTATATATGTCCAAAATTCTGGTTCTTTATTTTTAGGGGCTTGGATTAATTCCTAGGTCCCTGCAAAATAAAATGTCAGAAGGAAAACAAATGATTTAATTTAGAAATTAAATCAAAACAAATGTCAGAAAAAAATAGAAAAGAAAAATAAAAAGGGCAGACTTACCTGTGCTGGCCCAGCACAGCACGGCCTGGCCGGCCCAGCTGGCCAGCCCAGCCCGCTCCCTCCCTGTCGTCTTCCTCCCTGCCAGGAGGACGAGCGCGTGCTCGGCGCCCGCGGCCACGCGCCACGGCCACCTCCTGCTTCCGCCGCTGCCCGACGCGCCTAGCAGCCTCTAGACGACGACACGCACCCCCTGGACCCTCTCACTCCCCCTCGGTTCCTTCCCCCCCTCCTGGTGCTCTTCCTCGCGAACGCCCGAACGCCACCGTCGCCGCCGCTCGCCGTAGCCGTGGCCACCGTCCCCCTCTCGCCTTGCCGGAGTGCCCAGAAGCTCCGCCCCGTTCCTCTCCTTCTCCTCGCCAAGCTGCCCGACGCCAGAAGCCCCTGGAGCGCCGTCGACGACCTCGTCTTCAACCTGCGGCCGTGGAGATCGCCGGCGACCCTGCGCCCGCTCTGACGCATCCCCGAGCTCGCTGACGACGCTATCGAGATCGCCGTGAGCTCCTCTACCTTTCCCCTCTTCTCTCGTGCTCGCGCCTGTCCCCTAGCCCTGTTTCCTCCCGCGACCGAAAGCTTCTCGCCGCCGGCCATGGTGTAGCCGTGGCCACAGCCGCACGAGCTCACAACGGAGCACGTCATCGTGCTCAGGAAGCCCCCAGGAACCCAACGCACCCACTCCCTCGCCTTCGCGTGCACCGCAGCACCTAAACCGACGAGGCCCGAACTCCGGCCGCCGCTGGGCTCGACGCCGGCGACGATTCCGGCCACCCCAACTGCAGCCACTTAGTGCGTTGGACGCGCAAGAGCCTGCGCATCCTGTAGGTGCCCTCCGCCGCTCGATTGGTCGACGGAGGCGTTTTTCCGACGCCCTCCGCCGCATTCGGCCTCGCCGGCGGCTAACCGCCGGTGGGTTTTGACCCAAACCCACCGGGTTTGACCCCCTGGGTCAATGACAGGTGGGCCCCATCTCTTTTAGTTAGTTGACTCTTTAATTAAATTAATTAGTTTTGTTAATTAGATTAGCCACTGACATGTGGGCCCAGCCCTGCTGATTTTTCTGTTAGGATTAGATTAGTGTTAATTAACTCAGTTAATTAACTGAGTCACTGACCAGTGGACCCCACTGTCAGGTTTGACTCTGGACCAGCCCTTTGACCTGCTGACGTCATGCTTGTGTCATGCTGACGCAGTAATCCAGTTCTGGTTTTTAAATAAATTTTAAATATTGGCCTAAACTTCAAAAAATCACAGAAATTCAACCGTAGCTCAGAATGAAATAATTTATATATGAAAAATTATCAGAAAAATTCAATCTATCCATCTGTACCATTTTCATGCATGTCAAATGAAGTTATACCTACTGTTTTTATGAAAACACATATTTGGCATTTAAAATGCTTATTTTAAAATTGCATTTGAACCCTTGGTTCAAATGGACTTCTTTCAAATTGAATGCTAGTTGCACTAGCTCAAACAACATCATAACTTCATGCCATATTCATGCATCATATTGTTGCATATGCTTGTGTTTGATTGTCGGCACCGTTCTTCTCGATAGGTCCAGCTCCGGAGACCGATCCAGAGTACCTGTCAGAGGAGCAGTGTTCTGCACGTTGTTTTACCAGGCAAGCAAACCCCCCTTGTTCATTCCGATACAATCCCTCTCTCGCTCCTGCTCCCTGTTATTGCATTAGGACAACAACGACTTCACCTGCTACTTTATGCTGCGGTAGTTGAACCCATTCCTCTGCATGACCTGTCATTCCACAGTAAATAGTTGAAACCCACTAGCATGTGTAGGAGTTGATTGAAGCCATGATGTGATATTACCATGCCTTGCTTGCTATTTCTTAGAGTGTGTCAGGTCTGATTCATCGGGAATGAATTAGAGTGAAATGATATGCTCTGATGTTGAGGGTTAAGTGTGTGAACACGATTTGGTAAAGGTAGTGGTGAGAGGCCATGTAGGAGTACATGGTGGGTTGTCTCACTGGAACCGTCCCTAAGAACTGAGTTCTGTGTATGTTGTCCAATGATCAGCTACTACCACGCATTGGAATGCTTAAGTGCCCCTCTCGACTTATTAATCAACATGATCTCTGTCCAGGAGTTGCAACTAGTTTCTGGTGTTTGTAGGTAGTGTTATTTCTCTACCAGGTGGCACCCGGCAGGGTGGGCTTGGGACAGACTAGGCACACGTGGCCCGGTGTACCGAGTGGCACCCGGATGGTGAGCTCGGGAACCCTGTACACATCGTTTGGGTCCGTGATGGAAACCTCGGCCGGACTCCCTTGCGGATGGAACCCGAATAGGCGATAAACCTGGACGAGAGACTTGTGTGGTTAGTCAGGTCGTGGCCGACACCCTCGCCAGGCTTCCGCTTGAAGGTTGCCGAGATACACTACGTGTACCTGGCGGTAAGTGGCGAGAGCGTGTGTGAAGAAGTACACCCCTGCAGGGTTATCATAATCTATTCGAATAGCCGGGTCCGCGGATATGGACTTCTTGGATGCTTACGTGGTACATAGACAACTTGAAGTGGATACTCTAAAATACTCAAGACAAGTGTGAGTGCTATGGATGGCCTTCTCGTAGGGAGACGGGAATGAATCCATAGTGGTGTATTGAGTGGTGCTTAGTGGACTCATGTGCGCCACCTCAAAAGAGTTACCAGCAATCGTAGAATAGGATAGCCACTGAGTCAAAGCTGGCTTGCTGCAACTAAACCCCACTTTGCCATCTTGATACATGTGCATGTATGATAGGATCTGATGTAAGTCTTGCTGAGTACCTTTGTACTCATGTTTGCTTATTTTATGTTTTGCAGATAGGATTGATGTCTCACTAGTAGTTCCGCTTGGACTTTGACAAGTAGCTTGTACCTCAGCTACGTTCTTGGACGAGTGTTGTAGATAGTCAGGCTCTTCAGCCTTTTTCATTTGTAGATGTCTGTACTCAGACATGTAGTGCTTCCGCTTCTTGCTTGTATGCTCTGAATGTTGGGTCGTGAGACCCATGTTTGTAATATTTGGCTCCTCGAAGCCTAATGAATAAATACTTTGTTTATTAGAGTCTTGTTGTGATGCCATGTTGTATTTGCACATATTGAGCATATTGTGTGTATGTTATTGAAATGCTTGGTATGTGTGGGATCCGACACCTAGTTGTTTACCCTTGGTAGCCTATCTTACAGGGAAATGTCTCCTAGTGTTTCCACTGAGCCTTGGTAGCTTGCTACTGCTCCGGAACACTTAGGCTGACCGGCATGTGTCCTTCTTCGTTCCTGTGTCTGTCCCTTAGGGGAAATGTCACGCGTTGTTCCTTTAAGTCCTTGTAGCTTGCTACGACTTGGGTTCATACGTTGATGACCGACACGTTCGTTGCTGGGTCACGGATGCCTGTCTCTGTAATTTAGTGCCACTTTTGGTTTATAACTGGTCATGTCGGCCCGGGTTCTCTGTCATATGGATGCTAGCGACACTATCATATACGTGAGCCAAAATGCGCAAACGGTCCCAGGCCAGGTAAGGTGGCACCCGTGGGGATACCGTGCGTGAGGCCGCAAAGTGATATGGTGTGTTACATGCTAGACCGGTGTGACTTAGGATCGGGGTCCCGACATATATGCACCTCCATGACTTAAGTTTTTGCCAAGCTGGGTTGGCTCGCTCCTACGTTTATACCCTACATTCCCGATTGTTCAGCTAGGGTGTAAAGGAAGCACCTCTATGATTGTTACAACCGAGTAATCCAGATCTGTACCTCAGACGGGTGAAGCCGAAAGCTAGCATTCTTAAGGGAATGATTGGTCTGCAAGGAACGATAAATTATCTATGTTTACATGATTCTAAGGCATATGCTTCCTGTAATTCCATCTTTTGTATCAAAAGCCTACGCATGCATAATCAAGCATGCTGACCAGGGAAAGGAACCCTTAATGGGACTATTTTCCCTGGAAGATGTGTCTTACGTTAAATAGTAATATAACATAACTCCCCGAACAAATTTGTCTGCTCAAGCAATATGGCCGGATTTCCTGGTTTCGGAACATAATGAGTGTTTACTACATTCAA
>LR738715.1:337949213-337968232 GCA_902687465.1 Secale cereale
TCCCGATTGTTCAGCTAGGGTGTAAAGGAAGCACCTCTATGATTGTTACAACCGAGTAATCCAGATCTGTACCTCAGACGGGTGAAGCCGAAAGCTAGCATTCTTAAGGGAATGATTGGTCTGCAAGGAACGATAAATTATCTATGTTTACATGATTCTAAGGCATATGCTTCCTGTAATTCCATCTTTTGGATCAAAAGCCTACGCATGCATAATCAAGCATGCTGACCAGGGAAAGGAACCCTTAATGGGACTATTTTCCCTGGAAGATGTGTCTTACGTTAAATAGTAATATAACATAACTCCCCGAACAAATTTGTCTGCTCAAGCAATATGGCCGGATTTCCTGGTTTCGGAACATAATGAGTGTTTACTACATTCAAACATGGTATCCGGAAACACTCCAACCTTTCGGTTCGGAGGTTGAAGCCGAAGGCCTGCCATGACAAATTTTGCCCAAGTTCGGTCAGAGATAAGTTTGATGATGAAGTACATTGATACATCCAATCAAACGCCTACTCTTTATCTATGCCATCCATAACACTATCTAAGCTACAGTTTTCCCATGAATATTTTGCAGCTACCATCACTTGGTCATATACCAAGCTCACGGGAATTTCTTGCCCGTCCGGTCCCCGAGGTCCCACTCGGTCCATACGATTCGGCTCAAGCCCGATATAACGGGTTTTCACCATGGCCCATGCCTCCCGCGCACCTTCTGATGAGGACATCAATACCATTGCTACACCCACTGCCCCTGCTATCATACATATTAGACCAATTACTAGAGCTCGCGCACGCCAATTGAATTACCAGGTACTTTCATTTCTTGGTAACGATTCTAATGTTCATGAGAATATGACGTTGCCTAAATTGGATACATTTGTGTTGATTACAAATAAAGGGCCTAGCATGGACAAGAGGGATGAACACTGGAGTAGGATCAAGCATGGAGATGACGGCGCGCGCGAAGGGATCTAGAACGACGTTTCTAGTGCGGATTTGAGTACTATGAAGCCTCTGTGGTGACTTACAAGGACATGAACAAAATATACAAGATGCCCATTCATAAATTTCGTCCATAGCTTATTTTAGGTGCCGTGTCACCTTATTTTTGGGCTAGGCCCATGTAATTTCTAAATACTAAAATATAGGTTGTTTTTAGAGTCTGTATGTGTGGGGAAAACAAAGTTAGGGTTGGTTTCGGACCCCTTCTCCAAGGGGCCACGAAATTGCCCATCTCTCTCCATATATACAACCCTTAGGGCATCATTTAGACTTTGGGTTTTGTTTAGATTAAAGTTCGCCGTATCTGTAAGTTCACGTACTTCGTTTGTGTTCAACGACCAGACAAAGATGTCACAGAACCCCACTTGATCAATAAAGCTTTCCTCTTAAATTCGCAATATCCAAATTGCAATCTCACTTTCTTGCTTGTTCTTCATTTGATTGCAGGAAATAGACCCTCGTGGTTAGGTTTATCATGCTCCAACGTGGTCAATAACGTCTCAGAGTTGGTTTAGCGATTGTTAAGGCATGACGTCCTCGCACGTTCGTAGTCGGATCGTCAAAGTCGACTTCCTCCAAAACAATAGCCACCATCTCATCGAAAGATGGGACACCTTTGCCTCTTTCAAGTGGTATTAGATTTCCAGGTTGCTCGGTGAGATTTTATAGTTTTTCGTAGTTTAGATCGAGTCTGTTCTTCATACCTACATTCCACGAAAAAGCCACAAAAAAATTAGGGTTAGTTCATCATATATGAACCAGTATGAGCCTTTGCATAGTCTTTTCAGTATTTTGCTTTGTTGAATTTGCGGTTGCATGGTCGTGTCAAGTTGCTAGTGTTAGCGTCTCGTCTTTTAGAGTTTCGAGTTCTGATCCTAAGTTGTCACGCTGCCGCCGCAACATCTTCATTGCCCCTGCCACATACCACCACCGATCCGTATCCAGATACCACCACCGATCCGTATCCAGATACCACCACCGCTACCATATACCACCACCCCTGCCATATACCACCACCGCTGCCATATTCTACCACCATATATCCACCACCAATCCGAGTTCTTTTCGTTTTAGATTTGTTTTCGAGATCAATCTAGTTTCGGATTCGTGTTTTCTTGCGTGAGTAGGTCTCGGAAAAAAGTCTGGAGACCCCCGGGCAGTTTTTAGGCCAAAATTTCGCCTAGTGAAAATATTTTTCCCTATCCTGTTTTTAGGCTTTTCTGAGTCTTTTGAGATACATGCCATCATACTGTTTTTTACCGTACTTTTTGGTCGTCGCTGCCCTGATTTCCGAAAAAATTAGTCAATTTTTTTTTGCATATCCTCTTAGTTTGACTTGGGAAGAGTTTTGAGACACTCGCCATTATAGTGATTTTCGGAGAAAGAGGAGCAAAAAAAATTCTAGAGTGTGCTTTTCCCTTGTTTCCGTGCCGCGTCGTGATTTTTTTGTGTTCTAGGCTCGCGTCTCTAGCACGGTCTAGCCTAGGACCAGCACAGTACCGTCGTTGAGCGTTTATTCAACTTTGCATCTCTGAATTGATTATTGCTGACCCTTTTTGCTACCATATTATAAGCCTTCCCAACTCCACATACATATACATCGTGCGTTTGACGCCACCTGGCAATCAATCTGTCCAAGCTTTGAGATTTTTGACTACAACGATTGCCGATCACCACCTGCGGCTCGGTAAGAACTGGTAAGAATTTGATATTTGCTTGACGGATTTGTGACTCCCCACCACCACCATTTTCTAGTAGTCTTTAGGATCATATACTTGTTTGTTTATATTGCTGCTAACCATGGCAGGATCACAAGTCGATGAGACTGACTGTGAGAACATGACGAACAAGGAGTTGCTTGATAAGTTTCAGCAAATGATGAGTGGCCGGGTGGGAGATGTACTAAACAGATTGGAAGAGGCCATGGAGAAGATAGATGGCATGGAGAAGACATTCGAAACAAAGCTCGATGGCATGTTTAATGAAATGCTCGCGTGTCTTACACAAGCACCACCGATCTCACCTCCACAACGACAACAACAACGCTCACTTACGAACAAGTTCAGACAAGCAAAGCGTATTCCTCTTGAGCATGTCCAAACTTCTGCTACTATTGTAGCTACTATTGATGCTTCATTGGCTCCTGCTACTGGTGCCCAAGAGGATGAAATTTATGAGGGTGATTACAAGGATGAGGTTGATCAAAATCATAACTACGTGCAACCACCAGGTCGTCCACATGCAAATAATTGCAATGGTAGGGCTGCACCACCCCCTCAAGTACGAGATCATGACCATCTCCATAAACTAAAATTGAATATTCCACCATTTGAGGGTAGATATGTTCCAGATATATATCTTACTTGGGAGTTAGAAGCCGAACAATGATTTACATGTTTAGAATATCCCGAGGAGAGACGTGTTGCTGCTGCTCTTTGTGCTTTCACTAGTTTTGCGTGTGTGTGGTGGTCTGAACACCGTAGATTATATCCGAATAATATTCCAACTACTTGGGTTGCTTTGAAAATTGCTATGCATACTCGTTGGGTTCCACCATATTATCAACATGAATTACTACAAAACCTGAAGTGTTTAAGACAAGGAAAAATTATGTAGAAAAATATTATCAGCAATTACAAACTGGTATGATTAGATGTGGTATTGTTGAGGATAATGAAGCTATGCTTGCACGTTTTATGGGTGGCTTAAATAGAGAGATTCAGACCATTCTAGAGTATAATGAGTATATTAATATCACTCATTTATTCCATCTTGCTTGCAAAGCTGGACGTGAAGTGCAGGATCGACATGCATTGGTGTGGACTAACTTTTCTGCATGTCGGCCTTCATCATGGACACCGCGTGCATCTTATACTTCCACACATTCTGCTGCACTGGCACCTCCGTCGGTTCCCACCTCCATCTGTGATACAAGAAAGCAGGCACAATCACCACTATCTGCCAAGAGCACATCCACCGGGCCTGCACAGAGCTCCTCTTCATCCATGGCATCAATAGGGTACACAAGTGATATTATTTGTCGTCGTTGTAAGGGAAGAGGTCATTTTGCGAGGGAATGCAAATCTCAGTGTGCGATGATTACTACTGTCGGAGATATTGACCACAGGTGTCTTCATCGACCACCCATGGCGTTTCAAGACAAATAAGGGCCGCCTGTCATCCTCTGGCCGCCTGTGTATCAGGCCGCCTCCTAGGGCCGCATCGCCCAGGAGCCGGATGCTAGCAAGCGGCAGAGCTCTGACAGGCGGCCAGCATCTGAAAGACGGCCCCGTGCCTCCCCCTCGGGGCGCGTGCTGGAGGACAGCGACGAGACTAAGGCATGGCTACAGTTAAGCATGTCCCTAAAGAATCCACAGAACCGTGGCTACAGTGAGAGTGTACCTTACGGACACTCCCTGAACGGCGTATCACTGTAGCCATGTTATCGATGACCTAGCATCGGTCAGAGGATGCCATGATCCCACTACCCGTAGGCGGGGTGGAAAGCAAGCAGCAAGCCCCACCCGTCAGTGAGCCACCCAGAAGCAAGCGACCCTTGGCAGGCGGCCTGGGGGACGGGCCGCCCTGTAGCAGGAGGCTAACCCTGCCCTGGGAGTCTGAATCCCATTAAGATGACAAGACAGGGCGTGGTGGTAGTGTACGACCAGGGGGCGGCGTGTGGCACCCTGGCTTGGAGCGACCGGTTTACCTTGTATTGCCAGCCCAGAGATCTTGTCTTCTGGCAACACACAACATTTTGGTACAGAAAACAACCGCTTTATTTGTACTTAGCGGATCAAAGTTTACATTACAACAGGTAGCGAGGCCAAGCGGCACACACGGTGAGGCTGAACAATATGTACATTATTTAGTGAAGATAAAAGGCCTCGGTCATAACATCTATGCGGCAGCGAAACAACTCCTTAACGGAACTCCATAGCACAGGGACACCGATGTGGACATGATCTAGACTCGGACGACACTCCTTTCAAGCAAAACTTTCCTGAAATCTGGCATGACACGCCAGGTCAGTACATTGAATGTACTTGCAAGCTTACAACGAACATAAACATAATGACAAATAATATCATGATAATTATTCAATTATTAAAATGCAACAGCATACATATGTATGAATATAACTAACATGCAGTGCTCATGCCTTTGGGAAAACAGTCCCTCGGACGGACTTACCAAAGATGATCCTTCTTAACATACCAACTTGTATATATCAAAAGGATTATCTCGTGATCTTTCCGGCGATCACAACCCTGACCAACACTTATCTCAAAAATCTCGGTGGCCTTTCCACCATCTCTGCTAGTGCAAAATTCATAACTTAGTGAGCAAAATTTTATTAAATGTTGACCCATGGTGTGACCTACTTTCGAGCGTGTCCGTGACCGTGGACTCGACTATCGATAGATTAATTACACTCTGCAGAGGAAGTGCACTGTACCCACACCACGGAACCCATGGCCTCGCTCTCCCATTTGGGTGGACCAACGGCGTTTCGACGAAACCCCTCCATTGCCATGACACTCTCTTGGCCACTCTGACTCGTTTCCCATCGGAATAGTCCTGGGTGGCCCCGTGCCTACCAAAGGCACAACGACCACTGTCGTGGCCAAACATAAACTATCCCAAACGGGGACTCGGTACCATAATCTCAACAACGGGCACACAAGGTTATGTCTGCTTACCGGGCCAGGGTACCGCACGCCCATAACCTTCCCTAGTTGGAGGTACCGACCAGAGGCATGGCAACGGACCGAATAAAGGCCTTCCCATAAAGGCAAATGTGGTTGCACTGGGAAAAACTCGATTCAGTGGAACCATGACCTGGTCAACGATGTATTGAAGTTGAGTTATTAGCAGGTTCAACTTAAAAATAACCGGTGTCAAAACATGCCATGCAAATGCAATACAAAATGTACATTATCATAAAGAACTGGGTCAGCTCTACCACACTAAGCATAAGCATCAACAACTTCTAATATTCCTTTGGTTAGGATTAAATATCAAGTCAAACAGAATATATTCTAGCAAAAGTTTATCATATTTCTTATGCAAGAAAATAACTCCAAACAATTATTTATATAGATAACCATATTAGTTCTTCATAACCCAAACTTTATTCTAGTTACATTAACAACTTAATCAACTTCCAACTTTCTGTAAACTAAATATAACAACCAAATCAAGCAGCCAACAGAATAAAAATAATTCATATGCACGGATTAAATCATTTATTCAAGTTGGAAAATCACAAATATTGAAATGGCACCATGAAAATGTTGTTGTGGCTTGCCTTAGTGCAAATGAGGATCACAAGCCTCCTAGTGATCCTCAAGACAAGCTTCCTCTTCCGAAAAGATTTAAAAGCACAAAAAGAAAATATCAAGAACCATTCTGAAATTCACAAGAAAATCTACACATCACAGAGAAGTCTCATTTTTGGTGTGTTGCAAGATTTCTTTACAAAGAATAGAATGCAAAACGAATCAATTCATTTGGAATTATGGTTAAAAAGTTATTGTTGTTTGAAGTTCTCTGGAATATATATAAATTTGAATTTAAATAAACAAACTGGGGGGTGACGTCGAAGGCGTAAAGCCTCAGGGCACCACCACTCATACCGCTTCGCGCGAGTACAGAGTGGCTGACTAGCAAGCTCCGCTAGTCAGGTGAGGGGGAGAGGGAGAAGGAAACAAAGGCGGCCGCGGCTTCGCCGGAGCGCACGCTAGCGACGAGAGCTCCTTGGCCAAAACGAGAGGGATGGATCTACAGAGGGGATGGAGGCGCACCTGCTCGTACCCGTAGCGTAGCTAGGGGTGGTCGGACGGCGTCGGAATCGACCTCGTAAGCGGAGGCAGAGCGGGGTTGTCACCGGAGATGAGGACGACGGCGACCAGTGGTGACTCCAGAGGCTCCAACTAGGTGGAACGGCCCCACCAGAGAGTGGCGGAGGCTCTGGAAGGGTTGCCCTGGCCTGAGAGGGGGCTGGAGCTACCGTGACGACCCGAGGGGATCGCTGGAGAGCTCAAGCTCGGGGACGGCGGCCTGCGGCCTGCCTGGCCGGGCTACGGCTATCTACGTAGTAGTGGGGTGTGTGGGAGTGGAGTGTGGTGCTCGAGAAGGCTAGGAGGGGCTCCATTTATAGGCGAGCCGAGAGGGGGGCTCGGAGCTCTGCCGGCGACACCTGGACACTGCGCCAGGCGATGAACAGCGTCAGTGAGAGGGGGAGAAGGCGACGTGGTTCACGCGAGGACTGTGGGCGAACGAAGACGAGCACATGATCAAGGGGAAGGCGACGAGCACAGTGCGCACCGCACTGTTGCCTTGGCCGCACCGCGCCCGTGCTCGCTGCGGCGAGCTCTGGTGTCGGCGAGTGCCGGGAGGAGCTGAAGGAGTCGAGACGAGGATGTTGGCGAGGTTTGGCAAGCTCTGGCAGGCGGGGAAGCGAGCACGTGCGAAACAGAGTGCTCGGCGGCACTCAGAGCGCGTCGCCTAGTAGGCTGGCATGGTGCACACACGTGGTCACCGCGTGAACTCTGCCCCCAGGCCGACTTGGGTCCAAAGATCATGTCTGGCAAGTTGTTCATGGTAGTTTTGAAGGTTACCATGGTTTGGTTTGGACCCAGACGTAGTAGAGAAGATTTCACAAGCCAGGTATGTTTCTGGATAGTAACTTTGGGAGAAAACTGAGGTCAAATTCCTGGGAGTTGGGAGCTATGCTTTGGAGGCTAGCCATAAGTTACTAAGGTGAAGATGCACAAGAAATTTCAGCTACAATGGAGCAAGTAAAATGGTAGTTGCTGTAGAAACTACCATTTCTGTCCAGAATAAAAAATATTTTCTGTAGCAAAAATATTCCAAAAAGTAGTGCAATTTTTTGCGCAGAAAGGTGTCTTAGGGTTACAAGAATATTTGTGAATTTTCTCAGATTTTTGTGGGCAAGAAAAATTGGGGTTTCTTTGGAGCACAATGAGCTAACTAGGGTTTTAGAGGGAAAATGAATATTTTTCAATAAAATATTACAATTATTATTTTAGAGTGAACCAGAGAGGAAAAGATGATTTGAGATGGAGATGAGGCACTTGGGTGAAATCCAAGGGTACCCAAGTGTTTAAGTCCAGATGAAAAATTCAAAAATTTCAAGTTTCAAACTAAATCCAAATGAAACTCAGGCAAATAAAAGAGGGCAAAAATCAGGCTGTCACAAACCTCCCCCACTTAGAATGAATCTCGTCCTCGAGATTTGGTTGCTTGGGAAAACCATTCTGGATAATGTGTCCTTAGGAATTCTTCCCGTTCCTAGGTTGATTCTGACTTGGTGTGATGCTCCCATTGGACTTTATAAAACTTCTTCACTTTACTGCGAGTGACCCTTTCCATCTGATCCAAAATTTTGAACGGTCTCTCTTCGTATGTTAAATCCTTTGCCAACTCTATGTTGGTCATGGCAGTCCTTTCCTTAGGTGGCGATATGCATCGCCTCAACTATGAGACATGAAACACGTTGTGCACGTCGGACAATTCTGGGGGTAATTCCAACTGATAAGCAACAGTGCCCACTCGAGAAATAACTGGAAATGGGCCAATAAATCTAGGTGCCAACTTTCCGCGGGTCTGGAATCTCTTGACTCCTTTCATAGGAGTGACTCGGAGGTATACGTGTTCTCCGGGCTCAAAACTGATTTGTCGGTGTTTTGCATCATAATAACTCTTCTGTCGAGATTTGGCCAATTGCAATTTGTCTCTGATATCCTTAACTTGTTTCTCAGCTTCCATTATGAGATATATCCCGAAGATATGGCTATCCCCAGTCTAAGACCAATTTAAAGGGGTGCGGCACTTATGGCCATACAAAGCCTCGTACGATGACATCTTTAGACTGGTTTGGAAGCTGTTGTTATAGGAGAACTCGGCATAAGGCAGACAATCTTCCCATTTAGATCCTTGGGCCAAGACGCAGGCTCGCAGCATATCTGCGAGTATTTGGTTTACCTGCTCTGTCTGTCCATCAGTCTGAGGATGATAAGCGGTACTGTATTTCAGTGCTGTCCCCAAGGCTTGATGGAGACATGACCAAAAAGCGGAGGTAAAGAGTGAACCTCGGTCGGAACTGATGGTTCGAGGTACTCCATGCAGACTGACTATTCTGGACACATATAGCTGTGCAAGTTTATCTGCTCGATATGTGGTCTTGACCGGTATAAAGTGAGCTACCTTGGTTAGGGTTTCCACGATGACCCATATTGCATCATTGCCTCCCTGAGTCTTAGGTAGACCTGTGATGAAATCCATGCACACGTCATCCCATTTCCATTGCGAAACTAGCAGCGGTTGGAGAAGTCCGGCTAGCTTCTGATGTTCCGCCTTCTCCTTGTTGCATATGTCACAATAGGCCACAAAATAGCCAATGTATTTCTTCATTCCATCCCACCAGAATATTTGCCGAAGGTATTCATACATTTTTGTACCCACAGGGTGAATAGAGTATGATGATTCGTCTGCTTCTGACAGGATTTTCTCTTTCAAGTCCGATTGATTGGGTACACAAATCCTTCCACGGAATGAGAGAGTACCAAAGTGATACTTTGAGAAATCAGAGGTACGCCCTGCTACCATATTCTTGGCATGCCTTTGCAGGACAGGGTCGTCTGGCTGGGCCTTGCGGATTTCTTCCTCAAGTGTGGGGGTAACTTCCAAAATATTAGTGAGACCAGCATCAACTATGATCAGATTGAGTTGAGCAATCTCCTCTTGAAGTTTAGGGGGGCAAGGATTTCAATATGACATTTAGGCTGACCGGCTTTCGACTAAGTGCGTCAGCCACCACGTTGGCTTTAACCGGGTGGTAATTTTTTACAAGATCATAATCCTTAACCAACTCAAGCTATCTTCGCTGACGGAGATTTAAATCTGGCTGAGTAAATATATACTTGAGACTTTTGTGATCGGTAAAAATTTGGCACCTCTTCCCGATGAGGTAGTGCCTCCATATTTTTAGAGCATGAACCACCGTGGCCAATTCCAGATCATGAGTAGGGTAATTTCCCTCATGCGGTCGCAGCTGTCGTGATGCATATGCTACTACCTTGCTGTCTTGCATAAGTACGCAACCAAGTCCTTGTCTGGAGGCGTCACAGTACACATCAAAACTGAGGTAGATGTCTGGAAGAGTTAATACGGGTGCGGTCGTCAGCCGTATTTTTAGCTCACTAAAACTTTTCTCGCAGTCTTCGGTCCATTCAAACTTCTTATCCTTTTTGAGCAGTTCTGTCATGGGTTTAGCAATCTTGGAGAACCCTTCAATGAAATAGCAGTAATATCCGGCTAGTCCAAGAAAACTCCGGATCTGTGATACTGTTGTTGGTGGCAACCAATCGAGCACATCCTTTACTTTGCTTGGGTCTATGGCTATACCCTCGGTGGATAGCACATGTCCAAGAAATCCAACTTGTTTGAGCCAAAACTCACACTTACTGAATTTGGCGTAAAGCTAATGGTCGCGGAGCCGTTGTAGCACTGCTCGGAGGTGTTCTCTGTGATCGCCTTCGCTTTTTGAGTATATAAGTATGTCATCAATAAAGACTACCACAAACTTATCGAGGAAGTCCATGAATACTTTGTTCATCGTATCCATTAAGAACACATGGGCATTGGTGAGACCAAAGGACATAACTGTATATTCATAAAGACCGTATCGAGTGGTGAATGCAGTCTTAGGAATATCTTCCTTTTTAATCTTGAGCTGATGGTATCCTGTCCATAAATCAATCTTGGAGAATACCTTGGCCCCACTGAGCTGATCAAACAAGTCATCAATTCTTGGTAGCGGATATTTATTTTTGATGGTGACATCATTCAGCTGACGGTAATCCACACACATGCGGAGGCTGCCATCCTTCTTGCTTACGAAGAGAGCAGGTGATCCCCATGGTGAGGAGCTGGGACGGATATATCTTTTCTGGAGCATTTCATTGAGTTGTTTCTTTAGTTCCACTAATTCTGATGAGGGCATCCAGTAATACTTCTTGTATAGCGGTGCGGTTCCGGGTACAAGATCTATTGCAAACTCAAGCTCTCGATATGGTGGCATGCCTGGCAGCCCTTCTGGAAATACATCAGGAAATTCACTAACCACGGGAATTAATTCCAATTCAGCCACGTCTGTGAAGATTATTCCCTTCTTGGGCATGCTTATGCGAGAATAGAATTTGGTAGTCTGCCCCTTCTAACTGGTCAGAGTGACTTCTCAGGTTGCGCAATTTATGCATACTTGATATTGGGTCAACCAATTCATGCCCAAAATAACATCCAGCTGTACCGACTCGATGAGTATTAAGGAAGTTGAAAGCTTATTCCGTTGATATTGATTTCCAAATCCCAGCAGACTAGATTACTCTTAATTAAGGATCCCGGGGTTTGTACCAGTATATTCTTGCCCAAAAGCGAACAAGGAAATTTGTTTTGGGCAACAAAACTCCGAGAAATAAAAGAGTGGGAAGCCCCAGAGTCAAATAAAATTATGGCAGGTATGCTATTCCCAGAAAACATACCAATGACTACTTCGGGGTTTTCTTGGGCTTCATCTGCGGAGAGGTGATGAACTTGCCTGGCGATGTTTTGCTGGTTTGGGTATGACCCCATAAAGTTGACTTGTGGCCTGAATAGGGCGTTCGCCTTGCTGTTCTTGGGGCACTGTCTGGCATAATGTTCGTTTTGCCCACAACTGAAACAAGAATTGTTGCGCTGACGCTCCTCGTGCACTGGGTTGGTCACTACATTCTTGACTTGGGTAGTGGTCTTGTTAACATTATGTTGCCAATTGGGCTTGTATTCTACCTGAGTCGGCTGCCAGGTTCGAGCCTTTTGCACTGGTTGCCCCTCCTTCCTTGGCTCAAATTTGCGCTTGTGCTCCCTTTCCGCAAAGAAAGCTTTGTTCACCAAAGTTTGGAAGTCTGGAAAATCGAGCATGCTGAGGGTGCCCCGGAGTTGCGAGTTTAATCCCCCAAGAAATCTGTCAATCTTTCTTTCTTCAGTGGCCACGTCATAAAGGGAATAACGGGACAAATGATTGAATTTTTGCAAACATTCACCCACAGAAAGATTTCCTTGGGTGAGTGCAAGAAATTCACGCTGCTTGGTCTTCATAATTCTAGTAGGGATATAATATTTTCGAAACTGATCCTTGAATTTTGACCTGGTGAGTTCTTCATCAGCAGGCCACATGGCTTTTGCATTTTCCCACCATATGGCAGCAGTGCCTTCTAGATAATGAGTTGCATATGGAACTTTATCCTCTTCTGCAGTACGGGCAATCTCAAGCTTCCTTTTAATGGTCCGCAACCAATCGTCGGCATCCAAGGGGTCAATGACCTGACTGAAACTGGGAGGCTGGGTTCTCTGAAAATCTGAAAGCTTGGAGTGATGAACGTTCTGATTTCCATTTTATCCAACCATAGCTTGAACACTTCTTAGTATCTCAAGCAGATCATTAGATCTCCTTTCCTCAAACATACTCAGAATCTGCTCGGTGGTAGGCGGATTTGGCGGTGGAGGCGGTGGTGGTATGTATGGCTCGGGAGAGTGTACTGCCTGTCGGGCGGAACGACGAACAGGAACATCCTCGTGAGCGTTGCTACTGTTGCCTCCCCGCGTCATCCTATTATGGATTTTTCCCAAGACAACGCAACCGAGATGAGAAACATCCAAAAGTACATTGGGGAAAAGCCAGCAACAAGTCCCGAGAGAAAACTTAATTACAAAGAAAAGACAGCGAATAGAAGAAATATAATTCCAGCATAATTATACATAGACTCATACATGAAAGGTAATTAACATGTCTGGTTCCACTACGCTCATACAGGAAAGGAAACATCATGACTCATACGACTACAACCATACATCATCCTGCCAACTGCGAATACTCAGAAGCTCTACTACTCTGCTGGTGTTGTGGGGTCCTCTCCTGAAGCGGACTCGGATCCTGAACTAACGAGGTTAACTGAAACCTCTGGGTTAAAGGTAACACGACGGCGCTGCCTCGGGGGCTCTCCTTCTGGGGCAGGAGTAGGGTGAATCATAGGAGCTACAGGAGTAGTGAGAAGCGAAACCCGCTCAGCAAAAGCACTGAGAGGATTTATGGTTGAGGCGCCCGTGCTACTCGGAGGAGTAATCAGTGAAACAGGGGAACTAGAACTGGCTGGGATGTAAGGGGTAAATCCCATGGATGCGGGAGTAGTGACAGACCTAGTAGTGGCTAAAGCAATACGATTGTTAGTCAACTCTCGAGCCAGCTCGTGGATCAGGAGATAGCTAGCAGTAATATAACGGGAAAGGTGGCTAGCAATACTGTCAGACTCCGGATCAATAGTAGGGAAACGAACACGACCGTTGTCTTGCAGAGAAGGATAGTATTGGAAACCTGGGTGATCCTGCATTCGTACCTCGCTGTAATGGAGCTCAACAAGGATCTCGAATGCAGCAAATTGGACGGCCTATGAAGCGGTGGAAGCGTAACCGCTCCGAGAGGTACGAGTGTAAGTGCTGGAGTCCGAACTGGTGCACAGAGTCACCACTGCCTGATACTCATACACTGAGCCTGCTAGACGCTCCCGGTACGCACGATAGACTGGGTCATCTCCGAGAGGGTACAACCGATGCCACACGTTACAAAGGAGGTGCGATGACGTGTACGGCATCAGCTGCAACTGGCACGGATACGGCACCGGAGCCATCTACACTCACAACCATTAGTATGTTAGTATAAAAATAAAGCAAATATATGCAAAGCAACAACTAGCTACACATGCTACCGGCACTCAACTTAAACTCGTATCTAGCATTTAGTTAACACGTCATAGTCTAACATGGCCTACAGTCAGCATGACTCTGATACCAAGCGTTGTGGCACCCCGGCTCAGAGCGACCGGTTTACCCTGCATTGCCAGCCCAGAGACCTTGTCTTCTCGCAACACACAACATCTTGGTACAGAAAACAATCGCTTTATTGATACGTAGCAGATCAAAGTTTACATTACAACAGGTAGCGAGGCCAAGCGGCACACACGGTGCGGCTGAACAATATGTACATTATTTAGTGAACATAAAAGGCATCGGTCATAACATCTACGCGGCAGCGGAATGACTTCATAGCGGAACTCCATAGCACAGGGACACCGATGTGGACACGATCCAGACTCGGACGGCACTCCTTTCCAGCGAAACTTTCCTAAAATCTTGCATGACACGCCAGGTCAGTACATTGAATGTACTTGCAAGCTTACAGCGAACATAAACATAATGACAAACAATATCATGATAATTATTCAATTATTAAAATGCAACAACATACATATGTATGAATATAACTAACATGCAGTGCTCATGCCATTGGGAAAACAGTCCCTCGGACTGATTTACCAACGGTGATGCTTCTTAACATACCAACTTGCCTATATCAAAAGGATTATCTCGTGATCTTTCCGGCGATCACAACCCTGACCAACACTTGGTCACAAACATCTCGGTGGCCTTTCCACCATCTCTGCTAGTGCAAAATTCATAACTTAGTGAGAATTTTTTTATTAAATGTTGACCCATGGTGTGACCTACTTTCGAGCGTGTCCGTGACAGTGGACTCGGCTATCGATAGATTAATTACACTCTGTAGAGGTAGTGCACTGTACCCACACCACGGAACCCATGGCCTCGCTCTCCCATTCGTGTGGACCAACAACGTTCCGACGAAACCCCTCCATTGCCATGACACTCTCTCGGCCACTCCGTCTCGTTTCCCATTGGAATAGTCTTGGGTGTCCCCGTGCCTACCAAAGACACAATGACCACCGTCGTGGCCAAACATAAACTGTCCCAAACGGGGACTCGGTACCATAATCTCAACAACGGGAACACAAGGTTATGTCTGCTTACCGGGCCAGGGTACCGCACGCCCATAACCTTCCCTAGTCAGAGGTACTGACCAGAGGCATGGCAACAGACCGAATAAAGGCCTTCCCATAAAGGCAAATGTGGTTGAACTGGGAAAAACTTGATTCTATGGCACCATGACCCGGTCAACAATGTACTCAAGTTGAGTTATTAGCAGGTTCAACTTAAAAATAACCGGTGTCATAAATGCCATGCAAATGCAATACAAAAATGTACGTTATCATAAAGAACTGGGTCAGCTCTACCACACTAAGCATAAGCATCAACAACTTCTAATACTCCTCTGGTTAGGATTAAATATCAAGTAAAACAGAACATATTCTAGCAAAAGTTTATCATATTTCTTATGCAAGAAAATAACTCCAAAAAATTATTTATATACATAACCATATTAGTTCTTGATAACCCAAACTTTATTCTAGTTACATTAACAACTTAATCAACTTCCAACTTTCTGTAAACTAAATATAACAACCAAATCAAGCAGCCAACAGAATGAAAATAATAAAAATAATTTATATGCATGGATTAAATCATTTATTCAAGTTGGAAAATCACAAATATTGAAATGGCACCATGAAAATGTTGATGTGGCTTGCCTTAGTGCAAATGAGGTTCACAAGCCTCCTGGTAATTCTCAAGACAAGCTTCCTCTTCTGAAAAGATTTAAAAGCACAAAAAGAAAATATCAAGAACCCTTCTGAAATTCACCAGAAAATCTACACAGCACAGAAAAGTCTCATTTTTGGTGTGCTGCAAGATTTCTTTACAATGAACACAATGCAAAAAGAATCAATTGATTTGGACTTATGGTTAAAAAGTTATTGTTGTTTGAGGTTCTCTGGAATATATATAAATTTAAATTTAAATAAACAAACTGGGGGTGACGTCGAAGGCGTAAATCCTCAGGGCGCCACCACTCATACCGCTTTGCACGAGTACAGAGTGGCTGACTAGCGGGCCTCGCTAGTCGGGTGAAGGGGAGAGGGAGAGGGAAACAGAGGAGGTCGCGGCTTCGCCGGAGCACACGCCGGCGATGAGAGCTCCTTGGACAAAACGAGAGGGATGGATCTACAGAGGGGATGGAGGCGCACCTGCCCGTACCCGCAGCGTAGCTAGGGGTGGTCGGATGGCGTCGGAATCGACCTCGCAGGCGGAGACAGAGCGGGGTGGTCACCGGAGATGAGGACGACGGCGAGCAGCGGCGACTCCAGAGGCTCCAACTAGGTGGAACGGCACAAACAGAGAGTGGTGGAGGCTCTAGAAGGGTTGCCCTGGCCTAAGAGGGGGCTGGAGCTACCGCTACTATCGGTGTACTAAAGTAGGGGTACCTTAGTATCCCGACTTGTGCACGGGCAGTAGCAGCGTCCCGTGGCAGGGCTTGCCACGCGCCCGCCAAGGCCCGCTCTGGATCCTTTAGAGCCATTCAAGAACAAAGTATTCAAGTTAAAGAAACAAGACCCCGGCAAGAGGAGCTTGCCGGGAAGGCCGTACCAGGCTCATGACCACCCCTTTGGCACAAGGCCCTGGCAAGAGGAGCTTGTCAGGAAGGCCAAACATGGCATTTCAGAAGACTTGCCGCAACGCTCCGCGCGTCGCGGCAAGACCCGGAGAGCGACAAGCTTCCGGGCGCGGCAAGGTAGCGACCGCGGCAAGGCGCTTGCCACGGCAAGCTCCCACTACGTGCCCGTGCTCCAGCTCATCCGGCCACGCGTCGCCCTGGGGCCCTTCCAGGTGCACGTGGCGGAAGGCTGCGCAGCCTGGGGTACACTGTGGCGAGCCGCGATGACGAGGCCACCTTCGTGGCGAACAGAGACGCCCTGACTGACGCTTTTTGCACTGTTTGGGGCGACGGCGACGGGCATTCAATACCCTTGTCCCCTGCTGTCAGGGTTAGGTATAGACCACTGTACATACACTGTTCCAACTACCACCATTTTTACACTTTTACCCTCATCTACGTTGCCACATGTCGGTGACCCCTTAGACCTATAAAAGGAGGCCCATGCGCAACGTAGAGGAGGTTCCGATCCTTGATCACTCTCACGCTCGTGTAGCTAGCAACCAGCTCTGTAGCTCTTCGTGCTCCCGAGCCAAGAACACAATACAACCAAGGCAGGAGTAGGGTTTTACGCATCCGTGCGGCCCGAACCTGGGTAAACTGCTCGCGTGCTCGCCTCGATCCGCTCTTCGTGCGCCCTCCGCTCCCTTGCCGTACGGAAAAGGGGCTCCGGTCGCATAGGTGTTCGTGGGCGACCAGTTTCCCCGACATCTTTGGCGCGCCAGGTAGGGGGGTGTCGAGGTCGTGCGAACCTGATCCGGCGTTCACGCGGGCGCAACCTTCAGCAACTTCATCAACTTCATTAACTTCATCGACATGCCGCCGAAGAAGAAAGCTTCGGAGGTGGGAGGCCCGTCCGCGTCAATCCCGCCACCACCAGAACAAACGGTTGGTGGGGTAGACGCTGGCGGAAGGACGGACGCCGGCGAGGAAACTCACGGCGCCGCCAAATCCAAGGACAAGACGGACGACCGAGCGCACTCCAAGACCTCGGCGTCCGTGCACGCCCCGCGCCCCGCTCAGGAGGTGCCGGAACGGCAGCGGCGTGGTACGCAGGGTACCATCCGCTTGCTGGGTCAAGGACAAGTTGGCGGGTCGCGGGACGCTCAAGGCCAACGTGCTGGCACGAGCAAGGCGCGGTCGCCGGGGCGAGACCCTGCTCCTTCTAACGCAGTTAGAAGTCCGAGCATATCTCGCTCCTCGCACCGCTCGCCACCGCTCCCCTCCACTCCGGCAGAAGCTCTAGCTAGAGCTCAGCTACTCCTCGACTTCCCTCCAGCGGCAGACAAGGCTGAAGACTGGAGGGCCACCATCCAAAGCCTCATCGCCTTCGCCAATAACGACACGCCGCAGCAGCCGGCGACGTCGCGGCCGCGGCAAGTCAGCCAGGCGCGGCCTGATGGAGACAAGACCGCCGGGGACAAGACCGCCGGGGGTGCAACAACCATGCACTCCCCGCCCCGAAGGCCAAAGTCGCCGACTCGCCGGATCAACGTCGACGACGACTCCACGGCGTCGTCGGATCCATGAGCTCGCCGCGATCAGCGCCAAGTCCTCGACGACAGACGACAAGAAGACGCTCGAACCCGCATCGAGCGTCGAAGAGAAGCGCGACGACAGTCCGACCAGCGCGCTGGGACCGCTGTCGACATGCACGCGCCCGGAGAACCGGGCGACTTGCCATACGCGGCAGGTTGCCCTGCGTTCACTCGCGAGCTGCGGCAGGTCCAGTGGCCCAGCATGAAGAACTTCAAGCCCGACGTACCCGAGAAGTACGACAGCAAGACCCATCCCTCAGAGTTCCTCAGCATCTACACCATCGCGGTGCAGGCTGTCGGGGGACGCGACGGGAAGATACTAGAGAACTACTTCCCGCTTGTGCTCAAGCCAAACGTCATATCTTGGCTCATGCACTTGCCGGAAAACTCCATCTCTTCTTGGGCCGACCTGTGCCACCAGTTTGTCGGCGCCTTCACGGGTGGCCACAAGCCCCATGGCGAGGAGAGCGATCTTCATATACTTGCCTAGAAGGAAGGAGAATCCCTGCGAAAGTATATCCAGAGATTCAGCCGCGTTCAGCACAACATCCCGGACGTCCACCCTGCCGCGGTTATTAGCGCGTTCCATCAGAACGTGCGTAACCGCCGGATGAGGGAGGAAATGGCGATGTGCAAGATAAGATACGTCAGTGAGCTCTATGCCCTGGCCGACAAGTGCGCACGCGCTGAAGAAGGGAGGAGACTCCCCGGAGAGGATGCTGGAGCAGGAGGAACGGACAGTGAGGATGCCGCCCCGGCAAGGAAGAACCGGCGGCGGAACAATAAGAAAAAGAAGAACAAGGAAGTACTGGCCGTCGAGCAGTCCGGCAAGGAGGCTGGCGCCAAGAAAGCTCAGGCCGGTGGCTCCGGCAAGGAAGCCACCACGGTAGCGGCCGCCGACAAGCAAGACGGCTCCGACAAGCAGTACTGCAAGATCCACCGCACCAAGG
>LR738715.1:337968242-337984258 GCA_902687465.1 Secale cereale
CATGGCGAGGAGAGCGATCTTCATATACTTGCCTAGAAGGAAGGAGAATCCCTGCGAAAGTATATCCAGAGATTCAGCCGCGTTCAGCACAACATCCCGGACGTCCACCCTGCCGCGGTTATTAGCGCGTTCCATCAGAACGTGCGTAACCGCCGGATGAGGGAGGAAATGGCGATGTGCAAGATAAGATATGTCAGTGAGCTCTATGCCCTGGCCGACAAGTGCGCACGCGCTGAAGAAGGGAGGAGACTCCCCGGAGAGGATGCTGGAGCAGGAGGAACGGACAGTGAGGATGCCGCCCCGGCAAGGAAGAACCGGCGGCGGAACAATAAGAAAAAGAAGAACAAGGAAGTACTGGCCGTCGAGCAGTCCGGCAAGGAGGCTGGCGCCAAGAAAGCTCAGGCCGGTGGCTCCGGCAAGGAAGCCACCACGGTAGCGGCCGCCGACAAGCAAGACGGCTCCGACAAGCAGTACTACAAGATCCACCGCACCAAGGGCCACGATCTCCAGAACTGCAAGAGGGTCGAATACCTCGTCGAACAGCAGAAAGCTGAGTACGAGCGACGCGACAAAGAGAAGGCCCAGGGAGGCGGAGGAGAGTCCGGCAAGAAGCGGCCGTTCAATGGTCGGGGAGGACGCCGCAGCAAGGCCAAGCAGCGGCAAGGAGATAGACCTCCCCGCGGCCACGACAATGACGAAGATGAAGACGACAATGAAGACATGGACGACGGAGACAACAGCGAGCAGGAGTTCCAGAAGGCCACAGAAGTTCTGTGCGTCGATGGAGGTGCCTCTCTGCATACTTCCCACCACCAACTCAAGCAATGGGTGCGGGAAGTTAATGCAGCAGAGCCACCCGTCGAGTCGCGCAAACTCCTGAAGTGGTCCAGCACGCCCATCATCTTCGACATTGAGGATCACCCTGACCGCATAACTGTGGTCGGGTGCTTGCCGATTTTGGTTTCGCCAACCATCCGCAACCTCAAGGTCACCAAGATGTTGGTTGACGGCGGGGCCGGCCTGAACCTGATCTCCTCTACTGTAGTCCGAAAACTACAGATCCCCGACAGCGAGCTCGAGGAAACCGGAACTTTCCAAGGAATTAACCCGGGAAGGAGCAAGCCGAAGGGGAAGATCACACTGCCAGTAACCTTTGGCGGAGAGCTGAATTTCAGAACTGAGAGGATCACCTTCGACGTTGCCGATATCTCATTGCCATACAATGGAATACTTGGCCGTCCGGCGCTCGCCAAGTTCATGGCAGCCTCTCATTACGCCTACAACATGCTCAAGATGCCGGGCCCGATAAGCGTCATCTCTGTTCCCGGCGACAAGAAGGACGCACTTATCTGCGCCGACAAGATCTACCGGGACGCAGCAGCTGCAGCAGATAGCAAAACACTTGCCGTTGAAGCTCCCGGGGGGAAGAACAAGACCAAGTCCGGCAAGAGCTCTGGGGCCCACTCCGGCGAACGCACCTCTTTGGAGTGATGTGCTGTCGTCGAGGACGCACCATCGAGCTCCACCGGCAAGTGTAAGAAGGGAATGGCAGCTACACCTGCAACCAAGAAGGTGTCCGCCACGGAGGACGGCACTGGTGGTACTTTCACCATCAGTGCCACGCTCGATCCTAAATAGGAAAGCGCGGTCGTTGCTTTCCTGTGGGCGAATGTCGACGTGTTTGCATGGCAACCGTCTGACATCCCCGGTGTTCCCAGGAAAGTAATTGAGCACAAGCTTGTCGTTTGTCCTCACGCGTGGCCCGTCAAGCAGAAGGTCAGAAAGCAAGCGATGGAGCGCCAAGAGTTTATCGCGGAGGAAATCAAGAAGCTGGAAGCAGCAGGCCTTGTTAGAGGTGTACTTCATCCCACGTGGCTGGCCAACCCTGTTGTCGTGCGCAAAGCTAATGGGAAGTGGAGGCTTTGTATAGACTTCACTGATGTGAATAAAGCTTGTCCCAAAGATCCATTTCCCTTGCCGCGCATTGACCAGATCGTTGACTCCGCGGCTGGGTGTGAGTTGCTTTCATTTCTTGATGCATACTCCGGGTACCACCAGATATTTATGGCTGAAGAGGATGAAGAGAAGACCGCATTCATTACTCCATGTGGCACTTACTGCTTCATACGCATGCCCTTTGGATTGAAGAATGCGGGTTCAACATTTGCAAGGGTGGTCCACACTGCTTTTGAGCCACAGATACACAGGAATGTAGAAGCTTACATGGATGATATAGTGGTCAAGAGCAAGGACAAAGATACCCTGATTCAAGACCTAGATGAAACCTTTGTGAATCTGCGCAAGATACAACTCAAGCTTAACCCCGAGAAGTGCATATTCGGGGTCCCCTCCGGCAAGCTTCTCGGGTTCTTTGTGTCTCAGAGGGGGATTGAAGCCAATCCCAACAAGATCAAAGCCATCGAGCAGATCGAAGCTCCAAAGCGCGTCAAGGATGTACGAAGGCTTGCCGGCTGCGTGGCTGCTCTCAGCAGGTTCATTTCTAAGTCCACAGAACGCGCCCTGCCGTTTTTCAAAATCTTGAAAAAGGCGGGTCCAATGAGATGGACTCCGGAAGCGGAGGCAGCGCTGCAGGACTTGAAAGAGTACCTGTCCTCCACTCCAATACTTGTCGCACCTAGGCCACGAGAGAAGTTGTTGCTGTACTTAGCAGCAACCAATCAAGTGGTTAGTGCTGCATTGGTAGCGGAAAGGGAGGCAGATGAGGAGCCCACAGCCCCGACAAGCACATCCAGCGACAAACAGAGGGCTTCCCCGACAAGCTCTGGCCCCGACAAGGATGAGTCTGCGCAGATGCAAGAAGAAGTGCGGAAGAAGATGGTGCAGCGCCCGGTCTATTTTGTCAGTTCCCTCTTGCAGGGGGCTAGGTCAAGATACTCTGGGGTGCAGAAGTTGCTTTTCGGCCTCCTCATGGCCTTGAGAAAGCTGCGCTACTACTTCCAAACACATGAGATAACAGTGGTCACTCGCTTTCCGCTGAAGAGGATATTGCAAAATCCAGAAGCAACGGGCAGGATTGTCGAGTGGGCACTGGAGCTGTCAAGCTTTGGTCTTAAGTTTGAAAGCACTTCAACTGTCCAGAGCAGAGCATTGGCAGAGTTCATAGCAGAATGGACACCAACGCCGGATGAAGAGATTCCAGAGACAAACGTCCCCGTCAAAGAAGCGAGCAAAGAATGGGTAATGTACTTCGATGGAGCGTTCTCGCTGCAAGGCGCCGGTGCTGGTGTGTTGCTTGTCGCACCCACCGGAGAACACCTCAAGTACGTCGTCCAAATGCACTTTCCCAAGGAGCAAGCGACAAACAACACTGCAGAGTATGAAGGTTTGCTTGCCGGCCTCAGAATTGCAGCAGAACTTGGGATCAAGATGCTGATTGTGCGGAGAGATTCGCAGTTGGTTGTCCGACAAGTGAACAAGAGCTACCAGAGCCCATTGATGGAAGCTTACGTCGACGAAGTGAGAAAGCTCGAAGAGCACTTTGAAGGCATACAGATGGAGCACGTTCCAAGAGCTCAAAATGACATCGTAGACGGCCTGTCAAAGTGTGCTGCGCTAAAGCTACCTGTGGAACCAGGGATCTTCGTGCTCAAGCTAACTCAACCATCCGTTACACCATCAGTTGGGCAAAGCAAGAAGAGAAAGTTGGTCTCCGGTGACTACTTGCCGGCGGATCTCCCTGAAGTCGCCGCCAAGGTCCCCAAGATCAACGCCCAAGTTGCTGAGGAACAGTCTGCTCCTGCGGACCCAAGGGTCCGTACAGTTGAAGCAGGCGTTCCCGACGAGTCTTGTCCCGGCAAGCTTGCCGGGGAACGTCCAGCTCCGGCCGAGCCGCAGGTTCTTGCCGTAGAAGCTGACATTCCCACAGCAGCAAATTGCATGGGCGCAGCAAATTGCATTGCCGCAGGTTCTATGCCTTTAGTCCTTGTTGTTGAGCCTCAGGCTCCAGCATGGGCGCAGCAAATTGTCCATTTCCTTCAGACTGGAGAACTTCCCGAAGAGCCAGAAGAGGCAGAGAGAATAACCAGGCAGTCAAGTATGTACCAGTTCATCGGCAATGAACTGTACAGAAGAAGACTCAATGGTGTTAGATTGAAGTGCATTCCCCGGGAAGATGGGCAGAAGCTGTTGGCAGAGATACATGGAGGCATATGTGGCCACCACATTGGCGCAAGAGCACTTGCCGGCAAGGCGTTCCGGCAAGGTTTCTTTTGGCCAGATGCCCTCCAAGATGCAACTGCACAAGTAACCAAGTGTGAAGCGTGCCAGTTCCATGCCAAGCAAATACATCAGCCAGCTCAAGCTCTCCAGACGATCCCTTTGTCCTGGCCATTTTCGGTCTAGGGGCTCGACATCCTCGGCCCCTTTCCCCGCGCAGCTGGGGGCTTTGAGTACTTGTACGTCGCCATCGACAAGTTCACAAAGTGGCCGGAAGTGGAACCGGTGATAAAGGTGACCGCACAGTCAGCAGTCAAGTTCTTCAGGTCAATTGTTTGCCGTTTCAGAATCCCTAACAGGATTATCACCGACAACGGCACGCAATTCACAAGCCGCACCTTCATGCAGTACGTCCAAGACCTTGGCGCCAAGGTCTGCTTTGCTTCTGTTGCTCACCCGAGGAGCAATGGTCAAGCGGAGAGGGCAAACGCTGAAGTGCTGCGCGGACTCAAGACAAGAACTTTCGACAGGCTGCACAAGTGCGGAAGAAACTGGATTGAGGAGTTGCCGGTGGCTCTTTGGTCAATCCGGACGACACCAAATCGAGCCACTGGACAGACACCCTTTGCTCTTGTCTATGGAACAGAGGCAGTTCTCCCCACGGAACTCGTATACGGGTCACCTCGAGTGCTCGCTTATGATGAGCTCGAGCAGGAGCAGCTGCGGCAAGATGATGCACTGCTCCTCGAGGAGGACCGTCTTCAGGCTGCTGTACGAGCCACTCGATACCAGCAAGCTTTGCGCCGCTACCATAGCCGCAAGGTTAAGGCCAGAAGTCTCGAGGAAGGCGACCTTGTTCTTCGGCGTGTTCAGTCCGCCAAGAATTCCAACAAGTTGATGCCGAAGTGGGAAGGCCCTTATCGCGTGAGACAAGTCACAAGGCCCGGCGCTGTCCGCCTTGAGACCGAAGAGGGCTTACCGGTGAGCAACTCCTGGAACATTGAGCACCTTCGCAAGTTTCACCCATAAGGCGCGGTTGCCGTGATCCGCTCCGGCAACCACCTTTTGTACAAGTCTTGCCGCTGTTGCATGTAAACCTTTGTACAAAGCCGGGCGCAGACCCCGTGCATCAGTAAAACTTTTGTGCCTTGCACAACTTGTCGTTTCATGCATTTTTCTCTTTTACTTGCATGTATTATATGACACCTCGTGCAGCACACACCTCCGGTAAGCAATAACGAGCCGCAAGGCTCCATATCTATGTTTCCTCCCTTTCTCTTTTCTCCCAAGCGGAAGAAGGATTCCTCGCGCACAAGTTTGCCGGGGGGAAGGAGACAGTGGTATGGGCCAAGTGCCGTTCAAGAAAGCCTCGCCTTGCCGGGAAGCAGACCATACGCAAAAGCTAAGTTATCAAAGTTTGAGCATTCAAATTTTTAAGTTATCTTCCTTGAACGACCACACTTTGTATGGAAAACCTATGCGCGGAGGAACCTACCCGTGGCTAGCCGCGCCCTTACATTGTTTCGAGCACGCTCAACGGCTTAAGTGTGCTGCGACAAGTGTCGCGCCCTTACTTCGTTTTCGAGTTCGCTGAACAACCTGAGTGTGCTGCGACTAGCTGCGGCAAGGTTTCTTGCCGGTAGAGGCATTGCCAGCAGGCTGCTGAAGTTCCGCACTCAGCGCTCGCGGCAAGGGTCCCTTTGCCGGCAAGTTCCCTAAAAGCGTAGGGTAAAAGCATACAAAGTAGAGGAGTCAAGTAAAGGAAATAACACTGCATTAATTACCCAAAATAGAGTTATATTACAAGATGGCTTGTCGCTGTTCTAATAAACTACTGTCCATAACGTGATTGGCAGCGACAAGAGAAGCAGAAAGAAAGCAGCCTAGTCTGCACGGTCGCCGTCGACTCTTCTGATCTTGCCCACCTTGGCCACGATGGGGGCGACAAGGGCCTTCAGCGCTTCCTGGTCGGCGTCGGGCGGCAAGGTCCTGAGCACATTCTCAAGATTGATCCCGGGGTTGCGGTAGACTATCTTCGTCAGCACTCTCTCCACAACTCCCGTGCAAAGCCTGCGCGCCTCGTTCGCCAGCTGCGTGGGGATCCTTTCCCGGAGCTGCTCAAGGGCCGGCGCCACTCCCCTGATGAATAAGCTCAGCTTGGCGCTGTGAGGGAGGTTCGCGTCGGGGGAGTACCCGAGGTGCTCTGTCCCCAGCCCCGCCAACTCTCTGTCGATGTCAGCGGCGGCGGCGACAAGCTCCTCGGTCCACTGCTCCACCGTTTGCCTGAAGTTGCTTTGCATGAGGGCGGCGCTGTCCAACAATGCCCTCTCAGCCCGGAGATCCTCCTTCAGCTTCGTCTCCCGGTTCCTGGCGCTGTCAAGTGATGCAGTGAGGGTGGACAGCTTCAATTCCAAGTCCGCGACAGAATCCTTGGCGACGGCGAGCTCCTTGCCCTTGTCGGAGAGACGGACCTGCAGCTCCGAGTGGCTGTGGGCGTCTTTCTCCCTCTTCAACGTGAGCGCGGCAACTTTCTCCTCGCTCGTCCTCAAGTTGATCTCCAACTGCGCCACCCTCGCCTCCAAGTCTCTCTTGGCGGTCTCTACAGCTGCAGCGGCGTCCCTCGCTTCCTGCAGAGCCCCGCCAATGGACTGCTCGCGCGCGGCAAGGTCGTCCTCGTGGCTGTCAAGGTCGACCTTCCGCTACGTTAGCTCCCCTTCCTGCCGGGACAGCTCCTCGGCGGCGAGTCGTTGCTGCTCCTCCGATTCAGCCTTCTCGAGGATGAACGCTTGGTGCGCCTCGGCGAGCTCCTCCCGCTCCTCCGCCAAGGACCGGAGGGCCGCCTGGTTGGCGGCGCGGAGTTCCTCGGCGCGCTTCTCCAAATCGACGCCTGCCTTGGCAGCCAGAGCCTCTCGGGACTCCAGCTTGGCCTGCCTGGCACGGTACAGGGCCAGGAGCCGGCGCAGAAGCTGCTCCTCCTCGGGCTCGTTGCTGCTGCCGGGCGCGTCGACAAACTTCAGCCCCGCGGAGGTGAGGACTTCCCCATCGAAGACCTCCCCCTCCGCGGGCGCCCTTGACGAAGAAGCCCACGGAAGTTGGATGAAAACCCCGTTTCCGGCCTCCAAGTAGGCGCCAGTTCCGGCCGTGGCGGCGGTAGGGTCGGCGGTCGGCGCAGCGTCAAACGCTCCTGCGGCCTCAGGGCCGTTAGTGCGACCGCCGGTCCCCTCCTCAGCCGCCGTGTCGGTGTCCCTGGTTGCCTCTTCGACGGCGGGCTCCTCGATGCCGACCGCCTCTCCGGTGGCTGCGGCGTCACCAGCGTTGCCGCGCGCGGGCTCCTCGGTGGTGGCCTCCGTCTCCATAGGCTCTGGAGCGGACGAGTCTGAAGACAAGAAGAAAAAAAAAGAAGAAAATCATTGTCAAGCAAATATCCAAAAAGAGAAGTTCAAGAGAACAAAACTACAAGGGTTACCTGCGCGGGCCTCTTCTTCGACGAGGTCCCTCGCCGGGGGGTCCTCCCTCGACGGCATGGTAGTAGCCCCCGCCGGCGGAGGGCCGCTGGCGCCTTCCCTTGGCGGGGTGCTCACACTTGGTGGGGTGCTCGCCCTTGGCGGGGTACTCGCCCTTGGCGGAGTACCCGCCCTTGGCGGAGTATTCTCCCTCGCCGGGGAGTTCCTCCTCGGCGGAGAGGTCGGGGCGTGCGGCTTGTCGGGAGCAGTTTCTTGGTGCTCCTGGGGCTGCGGCTCTGCTTCTGTACAAGTCAACAAACAGGCAAAAATATTAACAAGGATAGGAAGCCACACACGCGCCCGACAAGCGAAGAAGTGAACAGAAGACTTACGCTGGGGGCTGCGCTAGGGGCTGCTCTGCGGAGCAGCTGGCTGATCCGGCAAGCTCGTCGCTGGCGCATCCCCCGCTGCTGCGACGGGCTCGTCCTTGAGGTCAACCACCGGGATCTTGGCCCTCGTCGCCACCCTTTGGGCCAGGGTCCTGGAAGGCAGACATCAAACAGAATCAGGCAAAGAAGATTCAAAACAAAGAGCAACAAACGAAGGAAACAAGAGTTGCAAGTACTTACTCTTCCTCCTCCTCGTCGGAACTGAGAACAGAGAAGTCAAAGTCTGCCTCGCGCGGTCCGACGCGAGGAGCTGGAGGAGTAGGCGCCCTCGGCCGCTTGCCGGGAGCGGGGTCGGTGGTCTGCGAAGACCCCGCTCCGGTCGTCGCCGAGGCCCGAGGGGCAGAAGGAGCGGTGGAACCCGTGCGGGAAGATCCTCCTCCAGCCGCTGCTGAGGCACGAGGCGCCCCCTTGGCGGCCTTGCTCGTCGTGGTGGTGCGCGTCGAGCGCCGCTGCGGCTGCTGGCCTGCCGGCTGCCTCGCCGCGTCTGTGGCCTTGCGGAGACGCTTCTTTGGTTGAGGCGGAGGACTTGGCGGCGGCGGTGAACTTCCCGAGGATGAAGAAGAGTCAAGGTTCAGAGACCCGCCCGAGTCTTCGGCAGAATCGCTTGATTCATCGCCCTGCTCGGCGGGCTCGCTCGACTCCGTCCCTTGCCCGGTGGCCTCGCTCGTCTTGGCAGGCTGCCCAGCAGGCTTCAACAGTTTGAAGATCTCTTCCTCCTCGGCCCGACTCACTGCCTCCGCTGCGTCTGCCTCCTCCATGGTATACCCAAATTCACCCGCGGCCGCAGCTGCGGCTGCCTCCTCCACTCGGGTGGCTATATAGGCCATCTCCCGGTCGGTGGTGTCGCGGGTGAGGCCTTTCTTCTCGTCGGGATCGATTGGCAGCTCCACCAAGTTATCGAAGAATGTTTGCACGGCTTCGTCAGAGGGCGCCAGCCAAGTGGGGTCAATCCCATGAGAGTCGCACCACGGCATTGCCGCGCGGATAGCACTGAGCGACGAATTGTTGCATAGTGGAACTACCCCCCACGGCAAGGTGAACCACTCCGGGTGCTTGGCATCGTGCTTGAACAGCTCACGGAGCATCCCTTTGAGCTCCAGGACAGTAAAATTATAGTTGAGGCCTGGGCGCAGCCTCATACAGTCTGCCGCGTTGCCAAATTCCCAAGCAGGCCTCTTCCTCTCCTGCAAGGGGGCGATGCGGCGGCGAAGGAAATCTGCTCCGACAGCCCCTACAGTGAGTTTGGCTTGCCGGAGGCAAAGGATCCTAGTAATGGCTATCTTCAGCTTGTCGTCCTCCGGGGCCAGGCCACTCCAGTCCTTGCCGCGCACTATTGCGGCTCGACACGGGGAAGTGAACTGCTGGGGTCTATCCTCCATGACCCAGCACCAGTTGGCCCTCCACTCCTCCCACTTGCCGCGGAGTTACCCAGTCAAGTACGCCTCTTTCTTATTGAGTCTAAAGATCCAAGAGATCCCGCCGGATAAAGGAGAACCTGACTCTACTCGAGGTGTATAATAATGGCGGAAGAGGGCTACATTGGGATACACCCCGACAAAGTTCTCGCACAGATGTGCGAAAACGGCCATGGTCAAGACTGCGTTCGGGGTGAAATCAAGAATATGAAACCCGTAGGTGTTCATAACGTCGCAGAAGAATTTGGAGTATGGAGGGCAGAGTCCGCAATGGAAGAACAGGTCGAAATAGGCATACCCTCCCGGAAACATGTCGCATGCTTCGACGGGGAGTACCCTGGTGCGCGGGTGAGCTTTCGTCTTCCTCGACCAAAAGAGGTATAACTTGTCCTTCAGCTCCCTCGCGCCGAGCCTCGGCGGGAAGACCACCATCTTCTTCCGCATTGCTGCTAGTTTCTGCGCCCGGTCGGTCTTCGCGGCTTTCGCCTTGTCGCCCTTCGGGGCCATGGCGGGGACGGCGAGGGAAGTCGACGGCGCGGCGGAGGCTGGCGGCGGCGGAGGAAGGGCGGAGCGCTGCTCTCTTTCGACCTTCGGGGAGGAGGAGAGCGGCGGGGGTTTCTGGAGGTTGAAGAAGCAATGAAGCGAATGGGGGAAACTGCCCCTGTTTCCTCTGCTGTTAAGGGGGAAGGGGGGCGTTCCGCATTTCCCCCTTTAAAGAAACATGCCACGATCTCTCCCACGACGCCGCAATCGACGCGTGCCGTTAGGGAGAGACGCGGTGGATACGGAGTGGGATACGGCGCGCCGTGGGCCGCGTGTGCCCGTGCACTGTTTTGGGCCTGGCCCAACAGCGCTCGGCACCGTGTGTGGCCCAGGCCCGGGGGCTCCTGTCGATGTACTAAAGTAGGGGTACCTTAGTATCTCGACTTGTGCACGGGCAGTAGCAGCGTCCCGTGGCAGGGCTTGCCACGCGCCCGCCAAGGCCCGCTCTGGATCCTTTAGAGCCATTCAAGAACAAAGTATTCAAGTTAAAGAAACAAGACCCCGGCAAGAGGAGCTTGTCAGGAAGGCCAAACATGGCATTTCAGAAGACTTGCCGCAATGCTCCGCGCGTCGCGGCAAGACCCGGAGAGCGACAAGCTTCCGGGCGCGGCAAGGTAGCGACCGCGGCAAGGCGCTTGCCGCGGCAAGCTCCCACTACGTGCCCGCGCTCCAGCTCATCCGGCCACGCGTCACCCTGGGGCCCTTCCAGGTGCACGTGGCAGAAGGCTGCGCAGCCTGGGGTACACCGTGGCGAGCCACGATGACGAGGCCACCTTCGTGGCGAATGGAGACGCCCTGACGGACGCTTTTTGCACTGTTTGGGGCGACGGCGACGGGCATTCAATACCCTTGTCCCCTGCCGTCAGGGTTAGGTATAGACCACTATACATACACTGTTCCAACTACCACCATTTTTACACTTTTACCCTCATCTACGTTGCCACATGTCGGTGACCCCTTAGACCTATAAAAGGAGGCCCATGCGCAACGTAGAGGAGGTTCCGATCCTTGATCACTCTCACGCTCGTGTAGCTAGCAACCAGCTCTGTAGCTCTTCGTGCTCCCGAGCCAAGAACACAATACAACCAAGGCAGGAGTAGGGTTTTATGCATCCGTGCGGCCCGAACCTGGGTAAACTGCTCGCGTGCTCGCCTCGATCCGTTCTTCGTGCGCCCTCCGCTCCCTTGCTGTACCGAAAAGGGGCTCCGGTCCCATTGGTGTTCGTGGGCGACCAGTTTCCCCGACAGCTACGACCCGAGGGGATCGCCGGCGAGCTCAAGCTCAGAGACGGCGGCCTGCGGCCTGCCCGGCCGGGCTACGGCTTCCTACGCAGTAGTGGGGTATGTGGGAGTGGAGTGTGGTGCTCGAGAAGGCTGGGAGGGGCTCCATTTATAGGCGAGCCGAGAGGGGGGATCGGGGCTCCGCCGGTGACACCTGGACACTGCGCCCGGCGACGAACGGCGTTAGTGAGAGGGGAAGAAGGCGATGTGGTTCACGCGAGGACTATGGGCGAACGAAGACAAGCACAGGATCAAGGGGAAGGCGACGAGCACAGTGCGCACCGCACTGTTGCCATGGCCGGACCATGCCCGTGCTCGCTGCGGTGAGCTCCGGTGTCGGTGAGTGCCTAGAGGAGCTGAAGGAGTCGAGACGAGGATGGTGGCGAGGTTTGGCACGCTCTGGCAGGCGGGGAAGCGAGCACGCACGAAATAGAGCGCTACGGCACTCAGAGCGTGTCGACTAGCAGGCTGGCATGGTGCACACACGTGGTCACCGCATGAACTCTGCCCCCAGGCCGACTTGGGTCCAAAGATCATGTCTGGCGTGTTGTTCGTGGCAGTTTTGAAGGTTACCATGGTTTGGTTTGGACCCAGACGCAGTAGAGAAGATTTCACAAGCCAGGTAAGTTTCTGGACAGTAACTTTGAGAGCTTACTGAGGTCAAATGGCTGGGATTTGGGAGCTGTGCTCGGGAGACTAGCCATAAGTTACTAAGGTGAAGATGCACAAGAAATTTCAGCTACAATGGAGCAAGTAAAATGGTAGTTGTTGTAGAAACTACCATTTCTGTCCAGAACAGAAAATATTTTCTGTAGCAAAAATATTCCAAAAAGTAGTGCAATATTTCTGCTCAGAAAGGTGTCTTGGGGTTCAAAGAATATTTGTGAATTTCCTCAGATTTTTGTGGGCAAGAAAAATTGGGGTTGCTTTGGAGCACAATAAGCTGACTAGAGTTTTAGGGCGAAAATGAATTTTTTTCAATAAAGAAAATATTCCAATTATTATTTTAGAGTGAACCAGAGAGGAAAAGATGATTTGAGATGGAGATGAGGCACTTGGTTGAAAGCCAAGGGTACCCAAGTGTTTAAGTCCATATGAAAAGATTCAAAAATTTCAAGTTTCAAACTAAATCCAAATGAAACTCAGGCAAATAAAAGAGGGCAAAAATCAGGCTGTCACACGGCGGCACTGTAGCCACTCCCCCATGATGATGCTTGCATCAGCAGAAGGACGCCAATAGTAAAAGACAATCACGAGGGCCCACAAACGGCGGGCCCCAGCAGCCGGCGGAGAAGCCGGCGCCCAGAGACACTGACAGCCAGGGGCCACTGCGCCCAGATTACCATTGTACCCCTAGGGGGTAGGCCTATATAAACCCCCCAGGGTCCTCCATATGGAGAGGTTGGACCCTAAGAGACACAGAGAGAAAGAGAGGGACATCGATAGGAAGAAACCCTAGCGATCACTCCCGTTCCCTAGAGAGAAGGTAGAGAGCTAGCCTTGCCCTTCTTCCTCCTCTAGACGACACAGCTCAAGGAGCAATCCTGTATCCATCGTATTGACATTAGTCATGATGCGGAGCCCCCGCAGAGCAGGACTATCGGTGTTATCTCCACGGAGAGCCTCGAACCTGGGTAAGATTCGTAGGCGTCCTAATTATCGCCTTATCCCGCTTCCAGGGCCCGGTGACGTACTCTTGTCCCCATGCATGATAAGCCATACTTTGGCATATGTCGCACCAAAACCCCGACATTTGGTGCCCACCGTGGGGGAAGGTGCACCATCGTCCGGCGACATGTTCTGGACGGGAAATTTGTTCCTCCCTGGCGAGCACAACCAGCCCGGCACGCCCGCAGGCGTGGATGCCGGGATTCTTTGCGGCGCTAAGGCCGAATGCGCTGCGAGCGGGCTCGCCGATCTTCTCAGCGAGGTCCGCCTCCATGATGAGCCCTCTCTTGTCCAAGGATCAGTTGGCTCAGAGAGCTGCCTCGTCAAGCTCCTCGACAAGCTCCACATCATCGACGAGCGCGCCTCCAACATGGAGTCCATTGGCTCCTCTGATCCACCCGTCGACATGATCGTCGACCTCGACACGGCGTCCGCCGACTCCTTCCCCGACCACGTGGTGTTCATTGACGATCCCCTACCCCCTGTGACTTGCGACACTAGCTTCAGCACCGTCACGGAGGTGCTGGCCTCTAGCCACGACGAGCCGTCAAACGGGTCCGGCCAGGACCCGTTACATGCGGCAATGCGGTCTCTCTGCTCCCAATGCAGCGGGGACAGACGGCGTGGCGCTGGAAGCGCTCGGCGTCTCGCTCCTCGACAACGCTAACAAGTTAGCCGCCTCCCGACGCCTCACCGAAGCCTACCGCCGCGAGATGGACCATGCCATTGGCGGCACGTCGGCTGCTGGCGAGCCCAGCCGAGCTGGCGTCATCCGTGGTCGAGGCGGGGTCCTGGCCGGCATGCTGGGGGTCCCACGACTGGTATACGCCACCCCGTTGGAGAACCTAAGGGCCGCCCAGGCGGCAGTTGATGAGCTGAACTGCTTGAAGGGAGATGAGCTCCGCTGCATGACACAGCGCGTCCAGCAGCTCCTCGACACGGCTGCCGAGCAGCAGGAAGCCCGTCGCCGGGCTCTAGAGGCCAACACACAAGCGGACAACTGTCCTCTTCGGCGCAAGCAAGGGGCTACGTCCCATTTGCCAACAGTTAGCGCCCGTAGTCGGCGTGACTCAGAGCCGGCTACTAGCCGCAGTCGGCAGACTCGCATCACCATCGAGCGCGATCAAGACAGCCGCCCAAGGGCTGTAGAGCGGCAAAACGAGCGCTCGCCTCCCCCTCGCCGGGAAAGGCGTGTGTCCCCGCCGCCTGTCGACCATCCGTCCCTCGGAGGCCGTCGCGAGGGAGTTGGGGAGAATGAAGCCCGTCACCGCCTTGACTGACTGGCTCAGTCCCAGGCGGTCGACGAAGAAGACGCACTCGGCCCAGCTTGTTTCGGCCCCCGCATCTATGACGAGCCTTTCCCTGAAGGCTTCTCACTCCCCCGAGACACCCCCAAGTACAATGGATCCGTAAAGCCAGAGGACTAGCTGGTGGATTATTCCACGGCCGTCAACATAGCCACCGGCAACAAGCCCGTCGCGGTGAAGTATGTACCACTCATGCTCCAGGGCACGGCCCGGATGTGGTTAAACAGCCTCAAGCCCAACAGCATCAACAGCTGGCTGGACTTCACCGACGTCTTCACTCGCAACTTCACCAGCACCTACAAGCGGCCACCCAAGCCATGACAGCTCTCCCTATGCGTCTGCTAGGCTTCTCGCCCCTCGTTGGTTACCCCAAGTGGAAGGTGTGAGATGTAGTGTTGCGGAAGTTTTTCCCTTGGCAAAGATACCAAGGATCGAATCCCCAGAGACTCCTAGGTTCAACAAGAAGGTGTCAACTGCTACGGCGCCAGATATTAGCAATCAACGTGGACCTGCACACAGATACAAATAACTTTGCTCCCAACGAGTACAGAGAGGTTGTCAATCCCTCCGGCCTTGTAGTTCACAAAGGATTAAACGCAAGTGATAGTAGTGATAGATATAATTGCAATAGTAAATAATAGCGAAAAGTAAATAGCGGATGTGATCAATGATGGTAATATGGACCGGAGTCTCATGATGTTCACTAGTGATGTCTCTCTCCCAAAAGACGATAAAACAGCTATGTGAGATAAACGAATTACAGCTGGGCAATTGACAGGACCATGTGCGCAAACCAATGCTGATTACATTGCAAGAAAGGTTGAGGTTCAAAGCATGGGCGGTACGCCAAAGTAAGTAGACCGAAATCCATCAATATCTACTACTAATCATCCACCTTGAGATATCTATCCAGAACATCTCGCTGGTATTAAGTTGCGAGTCCCACCCATAGTGTAAACTCAATGCAACAGACAACTGCATTAAAAGAACTTTGCGTAAAGTAAACAATCCTTGCACCCGCGGGCACAAGCATCGTTGTTTTCCCCCTTGTGGCAACAGCACATCCCCTAGACTCATGTTTCTGTCACTCAAACTAGTCATCGAGGGGCATGAACCCACAATCAAGCATAACGTTCCCTCTTGGAGTCACTACCTATTACTAGGCCAAAGCAATAAATAACAACGGAGAACATGCAAGAATTACTTATGAACATAAATATAAAAGAGGTAGATCAAATATATTACTCAAGCACAATCTGAACATAATCTCATAATCCATCGGATCCCAGCAAACTCATCATACCAACAGCATAAGGATTACATATGTGCCTCGATCCTGTAGGGCAGCTCACGAGGACTAATTAGTGAAGCACAAGAACGGGAGGAGAACATCACATAGCTACTGGTGATGGACTCATGGTCCAAGGGAGACTACTCACAACTCATCCGGGAGGCGTCCATGGTGGTGGAGAGGCTCCCGGTGGTGATCCTCCCCTCCGGCAGGGTGCCGGGAAGAGTTCTCCTGGTGCTCCCGATCTTGGAAGCGGCGGCGGTGGCGGAACAGAGATGAGATCGCGAAAAGAGTTTTTTCCTCGAGGGTTTCGGGAGACGCTTTAAATATATGCCAAAGGGGGGCATCGGAGGAGCCTCGAGGGGCCCAGGCGCCCCCCTGGCGCGGCCCAGGGAGGGCGCGCCGCCAGGGCGCCTGGAGCCCTGGTGCCCCCCCCCCCCCCCC
>LR738715.1:338010844-338027554 GCA_902687465.1 Secale cereale
CCCCCGGGCCGGCTGTCCCGTGCCTCAGAGGACTGCACGGGAGGAGTTGCCTCCGCCTCCAGGACGACACGGCCGTCTCCCTCCTTGTCAAAAGTTGGCTGATCGCCGCCAGCCGACACTTGAACAGACGGCTCTGGAGGAGCCATGTGCCGAGGATCGGCGCGGCTCGCCGACTGCTGGAGGGCCACCTCCTGCTCCCTGGCTCGGACGGCGGCATCCGCCCGCGCCTTGGTGGCCGCCTCGGCTTCGGCCTTGGTCGCGGCGTCGGCCTCCGCCTGCTAGCGGGCCGCGGCCTCCCGCTCTTCCCGCGCCTCTCACGCATTCCTCTCCATCACCTCTCGGAGGGCGGCGGTAGGATCCACACGACGTGGAGCAGAAGAGGCGTCTGCACCTCCAACCACTGAGCCAACAGGAGCTCGCGAGAGGGAAAGCGGTGCTCTATTCAAATGATCCCAGGAAGACAGTAAAATCAGCCATGAAGAGGGAAAGTGGGTCCGGCTCGGGTCCCGGTGCCCGCTCATGTCGCAGATCAGGTGCGGGCAGGACTTCAGCGGCAGCACTCGGCGCTCCGCAAAAGTAGCCAGGAGGTCCGAGAACACCAAGCCCTCGTGTTCCTTCATCTCCCGAAGGCGTCTCACGGTGATAGAGGCCCCAGGCGTGAGGGAGACGGGTCGGAACTTCCAGGAGGCGAGGGGCTCGGCAGGCGGACCGGCGGCATAATCCGGCAGATTGATGAAGTCGTGCTCTGGGTCGACGTTGGAGACATAATAGTATGTCTTCTGCCACAACTTCGCCGAATGCACGAGGGAGAGCTTCGGGAAGTGGTTCTTGGCCCCGGTGCGCTTCACGGTGACGCACCCGCCGCACTGGGTAGCTTCGCCCCGGAGTGCGGTGTCAAGCTTCAATTAGAAGAGCTCGCTCCACAGCTCGATCTTGGGGAGTATCCTGAAGTACCCCTCGCAGAGGACGATGAAGGCAGACAGTGTCACCACCGTGTTCGGCGTGAGGTGGTGAGGCTGCACGTTGTAGAAATCAAGGAAGGAGCAGAAGAACCCGCAGATGGGGAGCCCGAAGCCGCAGGGGAAGTGCGAGCGGAAGACTACACGCTCGCCCAGCCACGGCGCCGGCCTGATATCGGCCGACGGCGCAAGACGCACGGCCACCTTCCGAGCGGGAGGCAACCGCCGCGAGCAGCGGAGGTAATACACGTGATCATCGATGATGTCGCTGCCGTCCCACTCGCCAGAGCGGTGGACCTGCGCTTCCGCGACCATGGCTTGATGTGAGGGCAAACTCCAGCGGAGCGATGCGGGCAACGGTGGCGAAGTGCGCAAGAGGGTGTGAGGAAGAAGAAGATGGAGCGGGGTGTGCGCATGAGCAACGCTCGCCCCCTCCCGCACCTACTTATAGGCCTGGGACGACGAAGCCGAGGGGCGGGGCGTGGGATTAACCACGCCACGCGCCGCCTGACCCGCGCTTTTTTCGTGCCTAATCCGCGCACATTTAATACGCGTGGGAAGGGCAATCGATTGCCTCTGCCACAAAGGATCCGCGCGCGCGCCAAGGCCCTGTAGTGGTGGGCCCCGGCCTGCTGCTGCGTCCCATCGCGCGCGTGGGCTGGCAGGGCGCCATGGCGAGATGATGATGCGTGGAACGCCGCCAACGGGCGGCAAAACCACGCCATGGTCCGCCGTCCATACGATACCTTCTCCCCGAAGACTCGAAGACAAAAGCCCGGCTGCTAGAAGCCGGCCTTTCCAGAAGACGGACTAGCAGCACACTCAATCCTTACTTGGAGTGGGAAGCTGCTGGAACCCCGCAGTCCCGCTCACGACCACAGAGCTCCACCAGCTTCAGGGACTACTGTCGGAGATATTGACCACGGGTGTCTTCATCGACCACCCATGGCGTTTCAAGACAAATAAGGGCCGCCTATCATCCTCTGGCCGCATGTGTATCAGGCCGCCTCCTAGGGCCACATCGCCCAGGAGCCGGCTGCTAGCAGGCGGCAGACTGGCTGCCAGCATCTGGAAGATGGCCCCGTGTCTCCCCCGCGGAGCGCGCGCTGGAGGACAGCAACGAGACTAAGGCATGGCTACAGTTAAGCATGTCCCTAAAGAATCCATAGAAGCATGGCTACAGTGAGAGTGTACCTTACGGACACTCCCTAAACGGCGTATCTCTGTAGTCATGTTATCGATGACCTAGCATCAGTCAGAGGAAGCCATGATCCCACTACCCGTAGGCAGGGTGGCCAGCAGGCGGTAGGCCCCACCCATCAGTGAGCCACCCAGAAGCAAGCGACCCTTGGCAAGCGGCCTGGGGGACAGGCCGCCCTGTATCAGGCGACTAACCATGCCCTGGGAGTCTGAACCCCATTAAGATGACAAGACAGGGCGTGGTGGCAGTGTACGACCAGGGGGCGGTGGTACTGTAGCCACTCCCCCCTGACAATGCTCGCGTCAGCAGAAGGACGCCAACAGTAAAAGACAATCACGAGGGCCCACAGACGGCGGGCCCCAGAAGCCGGCGGAGAAGCCGGCGCCCAAAGACACTGACAGCCAGGGGCCACTGCGCCCATATTACCGGACCCCTGGGGGGTAGGCCTATATAAACCCCCCAGGGTCCTCCATATGGAGGGGTTGGACCCTAAGAGACACAGAGAGAAAGGGAGAGACATCGATAGGAAGAAACCCTAGCGACCACTCCCGTTCCCAAAAGAGAAGGTAGAGAGCTAGCCTTGCCCTTCTTCCTCCTCTAGACGACACAACTCAAGGAGCAATCTTGTAGCCATCATATTGACATTAGTCATGACATGGAGCCCCCGCAGAGCAGGACTAGGGGTGTTATCTCCACGGAGAGCCCCGAACCTGAGTAAGATTCGTAGGCGCCCTAAGTATCGCCTTATCCCACTTCCAGGGCCCGGCGACGTACTCTTGTCCCCATGCATGATAAGTCATCATTTGGCATATGTCGCACCAAAACCCCGACAACTACTGAGGATGGTGGGTATGAGTCCGCTAGTGACTATGATGAGGAGACTTTGGATCTTATTACACGTGAAGAACGCAGTTGAGATGATTCTGAACAAGAGACGCATTACATGGCTGCTGACGACGCTGACAGGTATGACTGTTTAATTGATCAACATGTTTTGAGTGTGCAGGTCAGACAAGCTGAGCAAAACCAGAGGCATAATTTTTTCCATACAAAGAGAGTTGTGAAGGAACGTTCTGTTCGCATCATCATAGATGGAGGGGGCTGCAATAATTTGGCTAGCATGGAGATGGTGGAGAAGCTGTCTCTCACCACAAGACCACATCCACATCCTTACTACATCCAATGGTTCAACAACAGCGGCAAGGTTAAGGTAACACGCACTGTTCATGTACATTTTAGTATAGCTACATATGATGATTATGTTGATTGTGATGTGGTACCCATGCAAGCATGTTCTTTATTACTTGGTAGACCATGGTAATTTGATAATAAAAATTGTACACCATGGTAAAAACAATCAGTATACTCTTGTTCATAAGGATAACCATATTACTTTGCTTCCTATGACTCCTGATTCAATTTTGAAAGATGATATTCATCGAGCTAGTAAAGAAAAACAGGAGCAAAATAAGAGTGAAAATCAGATTGTGGCAAACGAATTTGAGCAACAAATGAAGCTTGATAACATACCATCATCTCATGTTGCCTCTAAAATTAAATTAAAACTGGATGTTTACTTGCCACCAAATCTGATATTGATGATCTAGATTTCAGAAAATCTGTTTGCTATGCTTTTGTGTGCAAAGAGGCATTATTTTCATTCAAGGACGTGCCTTCCTCTTTGCCTCCTACTGTCACTAACATTTTGCAGGAGTTCGCTGACGTCTTTCCACAAGACGTACCACCGAGATTACCACGTATTCGACGGATTGAGCATCAGATTGACTAAATTCTCGGTGCATCACTACCCAACCGTGCACTATACCATACCAATCCAGAGGAGACGAAGGAGATTATGCGTCAAGTACTGGAGCTACTAGATAAAGGTTATATACGTGAATCCCTTAGTCCTTGTGTTGTTCCTATTATTCTAGTGCCGAAAAAGGATGGTACATCACGTATGTGTGTTGATTGTAGAGGCATTAATAATATTACTATTCGTTATCGTCATCCTGTTCCTAGGCTAGATGATATGCTTGATGAATTAAGTGGATCTACTATTTTCTCTAGAGTTGGCTTGCGTAGTGGATACCATCAAATTTGTATGAAATTGGGAGATGAATGGAAAACATCATTTAAAACTAAGTTTGGATTATATGAGTGGTTAGTCATGCCTTTTGGGTTAACTAATGCACCTAGTACTTTCATAAGATTAACGAATGAAGTTTTACGTGCTTTCATTGGATGATTTGTGGTAGTTTACTTTGATGATATACTGATTTATAGCAGATCTTTGGAGGAACATTTGGAACATTTACGTGTTGTTTTTATTGCTCTAGGTGATGCAAGTTTGCTTGGTAACCTTGGGAAGTGCACCTTTTTCACCGATCGAGTATCTTTTCTTGGCTATGTTGTTACTCGATAGGGAATTGAGGTTGATAAAGCCAAGATTGAAGCTATTGGGAGTTGGCCATAGCCCAAAACGGTCACACACATGAGGAGTTTCCTTGGCCTCGCTGGTTTCTGTAGGCGTTTTGTGAGAGATTTCAGCACCATTGCTGCACCTCTCAATGAGCTTACAAAGAAGGATGTGCCTTTTGTTTGGGGTGCTGAACAGGAAGAAGCATTCATGGTATTGAAAGATAAGTTGATACGTGCTCCATTACTCCAACTTCCTAATTTTAATAAGACTTTTGAGCTTGAATGTGATGCTAGTGGTATTGGATTAGGAGGTGTGTTATTACAAGATGGTAAACATGTTGCATACTTTTCTGAAAAAATGAGTGGGCACTATTCTACTTATGAGAAGGAATTATATGCTCTTGTTCGGACTTTGGAAAGATGGCAACATTATTTATGGCCCAAAGAATTTGTTATACATTCTGATCATGAATCTTTGAAGCATATTAAAAGTCAAGCTAAATTGAACCGTAGACATGCTAAATGGGTTAAATTCATTGAGACTTTCCCTTATTTCATCAAACACAAGAAGGGTAAAGAAAATGTTATTGATGATGCATTGTCTTATCGTTATACTATGCTTTCATAATTTGACTTTAAAATATTTGATTTGGAGACTATAAAAGATCAATATGTGCATGATGTTGAATTTAAAGATGTATTGCAGAATTGTAAAGAAGTGAGAACATGGAACAAGTTCATTGTTAATGATGGATTTGTGTTTCGTGCTAAATAGCTATGCAATCTAGCTAGCTCCGTTCGTCTTTTGTTGTTGCAGGAGGCGCATGGAGGAGGATTAATGGGACACTTTGGCATGAAGAAGATGGAGGACGTACTTGCTACACATTTATTTTGGTCAAAGATGAGACGGGATGTTGAGCATTTTGTTGCTCGCTGCACTACATGTCAAAAATCTAAGTCATGGCTCAATTCTCATGGTTTATATATGCCTTTGCATGTACCTAGTATTCCTTGGGAAGATACATCTATGGACTTTGTTTTGGGTTTACCTCGAACAAAGAAGGGGAGGGATAGCATATTTGTTGTCGTGGATAGATTTTTGAAAATGGAACAGTTCATACCATGTCATAAAAGCGATGATGCCGCTAATGTTGCTGATTTGTTCTTTCATGAAATTAAATGCTTGCACGGTGTGCCCAATACTATTGTTTCAGATCGTGATACTAAATTTCTTAGCCACATTTGGAGATGTTTATGGGCTAAGTTGCGGACTAAACTGCTTTTTGTACAACATGTCACCCCAAACTGATGGACAAACTGAAGTAGTTAATAGAACTTTGTCTACTATGCTTAGGGCTGTTTTGAAGAATAACAAGAAAAGGTGGGAAGAATGCTTGCCTCATATTGAATTTGCTTATAATCGTTTGCTCCATTCTACTACTAAGATGTGCCCTTTTGAAATTATGTATGGTTTCTTACCTCGTGCACCTATTGATTTGTTGCCTCTTCCATCTTCGGACAAGGTTAATTTTGATGTTAAACAACGTACTGAATTGATCTTAAAAATGCGTGAGTTAACTAAGGAAAATATTGAGTGCATGAATGCTAAATATAAACTTGCTGGAGATAAGGGTAGAAAACGTGTTGTCTTTGCACCTGGAGATCTTGTTTGGTTACATTTGTGTAAGGATAGGTTTCCTAATTTGTGCAAGTCAAAGCTAATGCCACATGCTAATGGTCCTTTTAAGGTGTTAGAGAAAATAAATGATAATGCATATGAACTCGAGCTGCCTGCAGATTTTGGGGTTAGTCCCACTTTAAACATTGGACATTTGAAGCCTTATTTAGGTGAGGATGATGAGCTTCCGTCGAGGACGACTTCATTTCAAGAAGGGGAGGATGATGAGGACATCAATACCATTGTTACACCCATTGCCCCTGCTATTATACATACTGGACCAATTAATAGAGCTCGTGCACGCCAATTAAATTACCAGGTACTTTCGTTTCTTGATTACGATTCTAATGTTCTTTAGAATATGACGCTGCCTAAATTGTATACATTTGTGTTGATTACTAATGAAGGGCCTAGCATGGACAAGAGGGATGAACACTGGAGTAGGATAAAGCATGGAGATGAAGGCGTGCGCGAAGGGATCCGGAACGACGTTTCTAGTGTGTATTTGAGTACTTTGAAGCCTCTGTGATGACTTACAAGGACATGGACGAAATATACAAGATGCCCCTTCATAAATTTCGTCCATAGCTTATTTTAGGTGTTGTGTCACCTTATTTTTGGGCCAGGCCCATAATTTCAAAATACTAAAGTATAGGTTGTTTTTAGAGTCGGTAGGTGTGGGGAAAATAGAGTTAGGGTTGGTTTCGGACCCCTTCTCCAAGGGGCAACGAAATTCCCCCTCTCTCTCTCCATATATACAACCCTTAGGGCATCGTTTAGACTTTGGGTTTTGTTTAGATTAAAGTTCGCCATAGCTGCAACTTCGCATACTTCGTTTGTGTTCAACGACCACACAAAGACGTCACAGAACCTCACTTGATTAATAAAGCTTTCCTCTTAAATTCGCAATATCCAGATTGCAATATCAGTTTCCTGCTTGTTCTTTGTTTGCTTGTAGGAAATAGAGCCTTGTGCTCAGGTTGATCGTGCTCCGGCATGGTTAATAAGCTCTCGGAGTTGATTTAGCAATTGCTAAGGCGCAACGTCCTCGCACGTTCGTGGTCGGATCGTCAAAGTCAACTTCCTCCAAAACTATAGCCACCATCTCATCGAAAGACGGGACACCTTTGCCTCTATCACCTTCCCGGCATGTTGACACCTTCCCTAGCTCAAAGCGGCGTCGGGCACCTTTGAACAAGTTCGTCAAATCATCCATACTTCCTGGAGGAGCATCGGACGGCCATAAGGCTTTGACCATACTCTTCATGGCTTTCTGGGCCCACTCATGCACTATGGAAAACTCTTTTAGCATGTCACCTCGGAATCCGGATACCTCTTCTTCAGGACGCCCGGTTAACAGACCTACAAGAAGAGCACTATAATACTCTAAACTACCGGACAATATGATTTCCCTGGATGGTTTAAAGGTCATACCGAATATGCCACCTTTCAGCTTTTTATTCTCCTTTAGTGCATCTAATATTTGAGCCTTTAAGCTCTATATCTCTTCGGCTTGCTTATCATTTTCTTCTTCTAGCTTGTTCTTTTGGTTAATGGCCCGTGATAGTACTCGGGGACCGGCTCCTCTTGCTTCTCAGCATGTTCCTGAGCTTTCTTGGCAGCCATCAAGCTTTCTACCAGTCGATCTATAGAATCCGCTGCTAAAATACAGCAATGTTAGCTTGAAACATCATTGCGGTAGAACATATTTTTTGGATATTATTTTTCCTTACCATGAGATTGTTGGGGAACGTAGTATTTTAAAATTTTCCTACGATCACGCAAGATCTATCTACCAGATGCATAGCAATGAGAGGGAAGAGTGTGTCTACGTACCCTCGTAGACCGGAAGCGGAAGCGTCAAGTGACGCGGTTGATGTAGTCGAACTTCTTCGCGATTCAACCGATCAAGTACCGAACGTACGGCACCTCCGTGTTCAGCACACGTTCAGCTTGATGACGTCCCACGAGCTCTTGATCCAGTTGAGCTTCACGGGAGAGTTTCGTCAGCACGACGGCATGGTGACGGATATGATGTATCTACCGGCGCAGGGCTTCTCCTAAGTACTGCGATGGTATGACCGAGGTGTGTTTCTGTGGAGGGGGCACCACACACGGCTGGAACAATTCAACTTGTGTGTCTTTGGGTGCCCCCCCCCCCCGCCCCCGTATATAAAGGAGCAAGGGAGGAGGGTTGGCCGGCCTCCTATGGTGCGGCTAGGGATGCAATCCTACTAGGAATAGGATTGCAATCCTATTCCTAGTAGGAGTCCACCAAGAAGGAAGAGAGGGAAAGGAAAAAGAGGGAGAGGTGGCGCCTCCCCAATCCTAGTCCAACTAGGATCCCTAGGTGGGGCGCCGGCCAGCCTCTATGAGCTGCCTCTCTCCTTTCCTCAAGGCCCACTATGGACCACCCCCCTCGTAGGGGGTTCCGGTAACCCCCTCCGGCAATCCAGTTAAATCCGAAACTTTTCCAGAACACTTCCGGTGTCCGAATATAGTCGTCCAATATATCAATCTTTATGTCTCGGACATTCCGAGACTCCTCGTCATGTCCGTGATCTCATCCGGGACTCCGAAATACCTTCGGTACATCAAAACTCATAAACTCATAATACCGATCGTCATCAAACGTTAAGCGTGCGGACCCTACGGGTTCGAGAACTATGTAGACATGACCGAGACTCATCTCTGGTCAATAACCAATAGCGGAACCTGGATGTTCATATTGGCTCCTACATATTCTACGAAGATCTTTTATCGGTCAAACCGCATAACAACATACGTTGTTCCTTTTGTCATCGGTATGTTACTTGCCCGATGTTCGATCGTCGGTATCTCTATACCTAGTTCAATCTCGTTACCGGTAAGTCTCTTTACTCGTTCCGTAACACATCATCTCGTGACTAACTCATTAGTCCTTTTGCTTGCAAGGCTTATTGTGATGTGTGTTACCGAGAGGGCCCAGAATACCTCTCCGACACTCGGAGTGACAAATCCTAATCTTGATCTATGCCAACACCACGGATACTTTTGGAGACACCTATAGAGCATCTTTATGATCACCCAGTTACGTTGTGACGTTTGATAGCACACAAGGTGTTCCTACGGTATTCGGGAGTTGCATAATCTCATAGTCATAGGAACATGTATAAGTCATGAAGAAAGCAATAGCAGTAAAACTAAACGATCATAGTGCTATGCTAACGGATGGGTCTAGTCCATCACATCATTCTCCTAATGATGTCATCTCGTTGATCAAATGACAACTCATGTCTATGGCTAGGAAACATAGCCATCTTTGATCAATGAGCTAATCTAGTAGAGGCATACTAGGGACACTCTATTTTGTCTATGTATTCACACATGTACTAAGTTTCCGGTTAATACAATTCTAGCATGAATAATAAACATTTATCATGATATAAGGAAATATAAATAACAACTTTATTATTGCCTCTAGGGCATATTTCCTTCAGTCTCCCACTTGCACTAGAGTCAATAATCTAGCTCACATCGCCATGTGATTTAATACCGATAGTTCACATCGCCATGTGACCAACACCCAAAGGGTTTACTAGAGTCAATAATCTAGTTCACATCGCTATGTGATTAATACCCAAGAGTAATAAGGTGTGATCATGTTTTGCTTGTGAGAGTAGTTTAGTCAACGGGTCTGTCACATTTAGATCCGTATGTATTTCGCAAATTTCTATGTCTACAATGCTCTGCATGGAGCTACTCTAGCTAATTGCTCCCACTTTCAACATGCATCCAGATTGATACTTAGAGTCATCTGGATTTAGTGTCAAAGCTTGCATCGGTGTAACCCTTTACGACGAACTCTTTATCACCACCATAATCGAGAAACATTTCCTTAGTCATCCAGTTACTAAGGATAATCTTGACCGCTGTACAGTGATCTACTCCTGGATCACTATTGTACCCCCTTGACAAACTCATGGCAAGGTACACAACATGTTTGGTACACAGCATGGCATATTTTATAGAACCTATGGCTGAGGCATAGGTGTTGGGGAACGTAGTATTTTAAAATTTTCCTACGATCACGCAAGATCTATCTACCAGATGTATAGCAACGAGAGGGAAGAGTGTGTCTACGTACCCTCGTAGACCGGGAGCGGAAGCGTCAAGTGACGCGGTTGATGTTGTCGAACTTCTTCGCGATCCAACCGATCAAGCACCGAACGTACGGCACCTCCGCGTTCAGCACACGTTCAGCTTGATGACGTCCCACAAGCTCTTGATCCAGTTGAGCTTCACGGGAGAGTTTCGTCAGCACGACGGCGTGGTGACGGATATGATGTGTTCACCGGCGCAGGGCTTCGCCTAAGCTCCGCGACGGTATGACCGAGGTGTGATTCTGTGGAGGGGGGCACCGCACATGGCTAAAACAATTCAACTTGTGTGTCTTTGGGTGCCCCCCTGCCCCCGTATATAAAGGAGCAAGGGAGGGAGGCCGGCCGGCCCTTCCTGGTGCGGCTAGGGAGTGGACTCCTACTAGGAATAGGATTGCAATCCTATTCCTAGTAGGATTCACCAAAAGAAGGAAGAGGGAAAGGAATAGGAGAGGTGGCGCCCCCCCCCCAATCCTAGTCCAACTAGGAACACTAGGTGGGGGCGCCGGCCAGCCCTATGGGCTGCCTCTCTCTTTCCCTTTAGGCCCACTATGGACCATCCCCTCTCGTAGGGGGTTCCGGTAACCCCCTCCGGCATTCCCGATAAATCCGAAACTTTTCCGGAACACTTCCGGTGTCCGAATATAGTCGTCCAATATATCAATCTTTATGTCTCGGACATTCCGAGACTCCTCGTCATGTCCGTGATCTCATCCGGGACTCCGAACTACCTTCAGTACATCAATACTCATAAACTCATAATACCGATCGTCATCAAACGTTAAGCGTGCGGACCCTACGGGTTCGAGAACTATGTAGACATGACCGAGACTCATCTCCGGTCAATAACCAATAGCGGAACCTGGATGTTCATATTGGCTCCTACATATTCTACGAAGATCTTTTATCGGTCAGAACCGCATAACAACATACGTTGTTCCTTTTGTCAAACGGTATGTTACTTGCCCGAGATTCGATCGTCGGTATCTCTATACCTAGTTAAATCTCGTTACTGGCAAGTCTCTTTACTCGTTCCGTAACTCATCATCTCGTGACTAACTCATTAGTCTTTTGCTTGCAAGGCTTATTGTGATGTGTGTTACCGAGAGGGCCCAGAGATACCTTTCCGACACTCGGAGTGACAAATCCTAATCTTGATCTATGCCAACACCACGAATACTTTCGGAGACACCTGTAGAGCATTTTTATGATCACCCAGTTACGTTGTGACGTTTGATAGCACACAAGGTGTTCCTACGGTATTCGGGAGTTGCATAATCTCATAGTCATAGGAACATGTATAAGTCATGAAGAAAGCAATAGCAGAAAAAACTAAACGATCATAGTGCTATGCTAACGGATGGGTCTTGTCCATCACATCATTCTCCTAATGATGTGATCCCGTTGATCAAATGACAACTCATGTCTATGGCTAGGAAACATAACCATCTTTGATCAATGAGCTAGTCTAGTAGAGGCATACTAGGGACATACTGTTTTGTCTATGTATTCACACATGTACTAAGTTTCCGGTTAATACAATTCTAGCATGAATAAAAGACATTTATCATGATATAAGGAAATACAAATAACATCTTTATTATTGCCTCTAGGGCATATTTAAGGGTGCATGACCATAAAAGATATTATTCATAAAAATAGAACAACCATTATTCTTTGATTTGAATGAATAACCGTCTCGCAATAGAACAACCATCATCTTAACGCTGGCACCAAATAACAATTATTTAGGTCTAATACTAATCCCGAAGGTAGATGTAGAGGTAGCGTGCCGACGGCGATCACATCGACTTTGGAACCATTTCCCACGCGCATCGTCACCTCGTCCTTAGCCAATCTTCGTTTAATCCATAGTCCCTGTTTCGAGTTACAAATATTAGCAACCGAACCGGTATCAAATACCCAGGTACTACTACGAGCATTAGTAAGGTACACATCAATAACATGTATATCATATATACCTTTGTTCACCTTGCCATCCTTCTTATCCGCCAAATACTTGGGGCAGTTCCGTTTCCAGTGTCCAGTCCCCTTGCAGTAGAAGCACTCAGTTTCAGGCTTGGCTCCAGATTTGGGTTTCTTCGTGGAAGTAGCATCTGTTTTGCTATTCTTTTTGAAGTTCCCCTTCTTTCCCTTGCCCTTTTTCTTGAAGCTAGTGGTCTTGTTAACCATCAACACTTGATGCTCCTTTTTGATTTCTACCTCCGCAGCTTTGAGCATGGCGAAGAGCTCGGGAATTGTCTTTTGCATCCCTTGCATATTATAGTTCATCACGAAGCCTTTATAGCTTGGTGGCAGTGATTGAAGAACTCTATCAATAACACTATCCTCGTCAACTTTGCAACCAAGTTGAGTCATATGATTGTAATACCCACACATTCTGAGCAAGTGTTCACTGATAGAACTATTCTCCTCCATCTTGCAGCTGTAGAACTTATTGGAAATCTCATATTTCTCAATTCGGGCATTTGCTTGAAATATTAACTTCAACTCCTGGAACATCTCATATGGTCCATGACGTTCAAAACGTCGTTGAAGTCCCGGTTCTAAGCCGTAAAGCATGGCACACTGAACTATCGTGTAGTCATCAGACCGCGACTGCCAGACGTTCAAAGCGTCTACATTAGCGGGAGGGGGCTTGTCACCTAGCGGTGCTTCAAGGACATAATTCTTCTGTGCAGCAATGAGGATAATCCTCAGGTTACGTACCCAGTCCGTGTAATTGCTACCATCATCTTTCAACTTAGCTTTCTCTAGGAATGCATTAAAATTCAAAGGAACGCTAGCACGGGCCATTGATCTACAACAACATAGATATGCAAAAACTATCAAGACTAAGTTCATGATAATGTTAAAGTTCGATTTAATCATATTAAATTAAAGAACTCCCACTTAGATAGACATCCATCTGGTCATCTAAATGATCACGCGATCCAAATCAACTAAACCATGTCCGATCATCACGTGAGATGGAGTAGTTTCAATGGTGAACATCTTATGTTGATCATATCTACTATATGATTCACGCTCGACCTTTCGGTCTCCAGTGTTCCGAGGCCATATCTGCATATGCTAGGCTCGTCAAGTTTAACCCGAGTATTCTGCGTGTGCAAAACTGGCTTACACCCGTTGTATTTGAACGTAGAGCTTATCACACCCGATCATCACGTGGTGTCTCAGCACGACGAACTTTCGCAACGGTGCATACTCAGGGAGAACACTTATACCTTGAAATTTAGTAAGGGATCATCTTATAATGCTACCGTCGTTCTAAGAAAAATAAGAAGCATAATAAGATAAACATCACATGCAATCAAAATATGTGACATGATATGGCCATCATCATCTTGTGCTTTTGATCTCCATCTTCAAAGCACCGTCATGATCACCTTCGTCACCGGCTTGACACCTTGATCTTCATCGTAGCATCGTTGTCGTTTCGCCAACTATTGCTTCTACGACTATCGCTACCGCTTAGTGATAAAGTAAAGCAATTACATGGCGATTGCATTTCATACAATAAGGCGACAACCATATGGCTCCTGCCAGTTGCCGATAACTTTACAAAACATGATCATCTCATACAAAATCGTATAACTCATCATGTCTTGACCATATCACATCACAACATGCCCTGCAAAAACAAGTTAGACGTCCTCTACTTTGTTGTTGCAAGTTTTACGTGGCTGCTACGGGCTTTAGCAAGAACCGTTCTTACCTACGCATACAAAACCACAACGATGTTTCGTCAAGTATGTGATGTTTTAACCTTCACAAGGACCGGGCGTAGCCACACTTGATTCAGCTAAAGTGAGAGAGACAGACACCCGCCAGTCACCTTTAAGCAACGAGTGCTCGTAACGGTGAAACCAGTCTCGCGTAAGCGTATGCGTAATGTCGGTCCGGGCCGCTTCATCTCACAATACCGCCGAGGCAAAGTATGACATGCTGGTAAGCAGTATGACTAGTATCGTCCACAACTCATTGTGTTCTACTCGTGCATATCATTTACGCATAGACCTGGCTCTGATGCCACTGTTGGGGAACGTAGTATTTTAAAATTTTCCTACGATCACGCATGATCTATCTACCAGATGTATAGCAACGAGAGGGAAGAGTGTGTCTACGTACCCTCGTAGACCGGGAGCGGAAGCGTCAAGTGACGCGGCTGATGTTGTCGAACTTCTTCGCGATCCAACCGATCAAGCACCGAACGTACGGCACCTCCGTGTTCAGCACACGTTCAGCTTGATGACGTCCCACAAGCTCTTGATCCAGTTGAGCTTCACGGGAGAGTTTCGTCAGCACGACGGCGTGGTGACGGATATGATGTGTTCACCGGCGCAGGGCTTCGCCTAAGCTCCGCGACGGTATGACCGAGGTGTGATTCTGTGGAGGGGGGCACCGCACACGGCTAAAACAATTCAACTTGTGTGTCTTTGGGTGCCCCCTGCCCCCGTATATAAAGGAGCAAGGGAGGGAGGCCGGCCGGCCCTTCCTGGTGCGGCTAGGGAGTGGACTCCTACTAGGAATAGGATTGCAATCCTATTCCTAGTAGGATTCACCAAAAGAAGGAAGAGGGAAAGGAATAGGAGAGGTGGCGCCCCCCCCCAATCCTAGTCCAACTAGGAACCCTAGGTGGGGGCGCCGGCCAGCCCTATGGGCTGCCTCTCTCTTTCCCTTTAGGCCCACTATGGACCATCCCCTCTCGTAGGGGGTTCCGGTAACCCCCTCCAGCATTCCCGATAAATCCGAAACTTTTCCGGAACACTTCCGGTGTCCGAATATAGTCGTCCAATATATCAATCTTTATGTCTCGGACATTCCGAGACTCCTCGTCATGTCCGTGATCTCATCCGGGACTCCGAACTACCTTCGGTACATCAATACTCATAAACTCATAATACCGATCGTCATCAAACGTTAAGCGTGCGGACCCTACGGGTTCGAGAACTATGTGGACATGACCGAGACTCATCTCCGGTCAATAACCAATAGCGGAACCTGGATGTTCATATTGGCTCCTACATATTCTACGAAGATCTTTTATCGGTCAGAACCGCATAACAACATACGTTGTTCCTTTTGTCAAACGGTATGTTACTTGCCCGAGATTCGATCGTCGGTATCTCTATACCTAGTTAAATCTCGTTACTGGCAAGTCTCTTTACTCGTTCCGTAACTCATCATCTTGTGACTAACTCATTAGTCTTTTGCTTGCAAGGCTTATTGTGATGTGTGTTACCGAGAGGGCCCAGAGATACCTTTCCGACACTCGGAGTGACAAATCCTAATCTTGATCTATGCCAACACCACGAATACTTTCGGAGACACCTGTAGAGCATTTTTATGATCACCCAGTTACGTTGTGACGTTTGATAGCACACAAGGTGTTCCTACGGTATTCGGGAGTTGCATAATCTCATAGTCATAGGAACATGTTTAAGTCATGAAGAAAGCAATAGCAGAAAAAACTAAACGATCATAGTGCTATGCTAACGGATGGGTCTTGTCCATCACATCATTCTCCTAATGATGTGATCCCGTTGATCAAATGACAACTCATGTCTATGGCTAGGAAACATAACCATCTTTGATCAATGAGCTAGTCTAGTAGAGGCATACTAGGGACATACTGTTTTGTCTATGTATTCACACATGTACTAAGTTTCCGGTTAATACAATTCTAGCATGAATAAAAGACATTTATCGTGATATAAGGAAATACAAATAACATCTTTATTATTGCCTCTAGGGCATATTTCCTTCAATAGGGAATGACTTTCATTCTCTCTATATTTTTCTACCGGGGTCTGGCTTTGAGTCTTACTCAACTTCACACCTTACAAGTCAGGCAAGAACTCCTTCTTTGACTGATCCATTTTGAACTACTTCAAAATCTTATCAAGGTATGTACTCATCGAAAGTCTTATCAACCGTCTTGATCTATCTCTATAGATCTTGATGCCCAATATGTAAGTAGCTTCACCAAGGTCTTTCTTTGAGAAACTCCTTTCAAACACTCCTTTATGCTTTCCAGACAATTCTACATCATTTCTGATCGACAATATGTCATTCACATATACTTATCAGAAAGGTTGTAGTGCTCCCACTCACTTCTTGTAAATACAGGCTTCACCGCAAGTCTGTATAAATCTATATGCTTTGATCAACTTATCAAAGCGTATATTCCAATTCTGAGATGCTTGCACCAGTCCATAGATGGATCGCTGGAGCTTGCACATTTTGTTAGCACCTTTAGGATTGACAAAACCTTCTGGTTGCATCACA
>LR738715.1:338027564-338059800 GCA_902687465.1 Secale cereale
GGTATGTACTCATCGAAAGTCTTATCAACCGTCTTGATCTATCTCTATAGATCTTGATGCCCAATATGTAAGTAGCTTCACCAAGGTCTTTCTTTGAGAAACTCCTTTCAAACACTCCTTTATGCTTTCCAGACAATTCTACATCATTTCTGATCGACAATATGTCATTCACATATACTTATCAGAAAGGTCGTAGTGCTCCCACTCACTTCTTGTAAATACAGGCTTCACCGCAAGTCTGTATAAATCTATATGCTTTGATCAACTTATCAAAGCGTATATTCCAATTCTGAGATGCTTGCACCAGTCCATAGATGGATCGCTGGAGCTTGCACATTTTGTTAGCACCTTTAGGATTGACAAAACCTTCTGGTTGCATCACATACAAGTCTTCTTTAATAAATCCATTAGAGAATGCAGTTTTGTTATCCATTTGCCAGATTTCATAAAATGCGGCAATTGCTAACATGATTCGGACAGACTTAAGCATAGCTACTGGTGAGAAAGTCTCATCGTAGTCAACTCCTTGAACTTGTCGAAACCCTTTCGTAACAAGTCGAGCTTTGTAAACAGTAACATTACCGTCTGCGTCGGTCTTACTCTTAAAGATCCATTTATTTTTGATGGCCTGCCGATCATCGGGCAAGTCAACCAAAGTCCACACTTTGTTCTCATAGATGGATCCCATCTCAGATTTCATGGCCTCAAGCCATTTTGCAGAATCTGGGCTCATCATCGCTTCCTCATAGTTCGTAGGTTCATCATGGTCCAGTAACATGACTTCTGGAACCGGGTTGCCGTACCACTCTGATGCGGAACGAACTCTGGTTGATCTACGAAGTTCAGCAGAAACTTGATCTGAAGTTTCATGATCATCATCATTAGCTTCCTCACTAATTGGTGTAGGAATCACTGGAACTAGTTTCTGTGACGTTCCACTTTTCAATTTGGGAGAAGGTACAATTACCTCATCAAGTTCTACTTTCCTCCCACTCACTTCTTTCGAGAGAAACTCCTTCTCTAGAAAGGATCCACTCTTAGCAACAAAGACCTTGCCTTCGGATCTGTGATAGAAGGTGTACCCAACAGTTTCTTTTGGGTATCCTATGAAGATTTACTTCTCCGATTTGGGTTCGAGCTTATCATGTTGAAACTTTTTCACATAAGCATCGCAGTCCCAAACTTAAAGAAATGACAGCTTAGGTTTCTCGTCAAACCACAGTTCATACGGTGTCATCTCCACGGATTTAGATGGTGCCCTATTTAACGTGAATGTAGCTGTCTCTAATGCATAACCCCAAAAGCGATAGTGGTAGATCGGTAAGAGACATCATCGATCGCACCATATCTAATAAAGTACGGTTATGACGTTCGGACACACCATTACACTGTGGTGTTCCAGGTGGCGTGAGTAGTGAAACTATTTCACATTGTTTTTATTGAAGGCCAAACTCGCTAACTCAAATATTTTACCTCTATGATCATATCGTAGAAACTCTTATTTTCTTGTTACGATGATTCTCCACTTCACTCTGAAATTCTTTGAACTTTTCAAATGTTTCAGACTTGTGCTTCATTAAGTAGATATACCCATATCTGCTCAAATCATCAGTGAAGGTCAGAAAATAACGATACCCGCCGCGAGCTTCAACACTCATTGGTCCACATACATCTGTATGTATGATCTCCAACAAATCTATTGCTCGCTCCACAGTTCCGGAGAACGGAGTTTTAGTCATCTTGCCCATGAGGCATGGTTCGCAAGCACCAAGTGATTCATAATCAAGTGATTCCAAAAGTCCATCACTATGGAGTTTCTTCATGCGCTTTACACCAATATGACCTAAACGGCAGTGCCACAAATAAGTTGCACTATCATTATTAACCTTGCATCTTTTGGCTTCAATATTATGAATATGTGTATCACCACGATCGAGATCCAACAAACCATTTTCATTGGGTGTATGACCATAGAAGGTTTTATTCATGTAAACAGAACAACAATTATTCTCTAACTTACATGAATAACCGTATTACAATAAACATGATCAAATCATATTCATGCTCAACACCAAATAACACTTATTTAGGTTCAACACTAATCCCGAAAGTATAGGGAATGTGCGATGATGATCATATCAATCTTGGAACCATTTCCAATACACATCGTCACTTCATCCTTTAACTAGTTTCTGTTCATTATGCAACTCCCATTTTGAGTTACTACTCTTTAGCAACTGAACCAATATCAAATACCGAGGGGTTGCTATGAACACTAGTAAAATACACATCAATAATCTGTATATCAAATATACCTTTGTTCACTTTGCCATCCTTCTTATCTGCCAAGTATCTAGGGCAGTTCCACTTCCAATGACCATTTCCTTTGCAGTAGATGCACTTAGTTTCAGGCTTGAGTTTAGCCTTGGGTTTCTTCATGGGAGTGACAACTTGCTTGTCATTCTTCTTGAAGTTCCCCTTCTATCCCTTTGCCCTTTACTTGAAACAAGTGGTCTTGTTAACCATCAACACTTGATGCTCTTTCTTGATTTCTACCTTCGCTGATTTCAGCATCGCGAAGAGCTCGGGAATTACTTTCGTCATCCCTTGCATATTATAGTTCATCACGAAGTTCTACTAACTTGGTGATAGTGACTAGAGAACTTTGTCAATTACTATCTTATCTGGAAGATTAACTCCCACTTGATTCAAGCAATTGCAGTACCCAGACAATCTGAGCACATGCTCACTGGTTGAGCTATTCTCCTCCATCTTGTAGGCAAAGTACTGTCAGAAGTCGTATACCTCTCGACACGGGCATGAGTATGAAATACTAATTTCAACTCTTGGAACATCTTATATGCTCTGTGGCTTTCAAAACGTTTTTGAAGTCCCGGTTCTAAGCCGTAAAGCATGGTGCACTTAAACTATCAAGTAGTCATCATACCGAGCTTTTGTCAAAACGTTCATAACGTCTACATCTGCTCCTGCAATAGGTCTGTCACCTAGTGGTGCATCAAGGACATAATTCTTCTATGCAGCAATGAGGATAATCCTCAGATCACGGAACAATTCCGCATCATTGCTACTAACATCTTTCAACTTAGTTTTCTCTAGGAACATATAAAAAATAAACGGGGAGCAACATCGTGAGCTATTAATCTACAACATAGATATGCTAATACTACGAGGACTAAGTTCATGATAAATTAAAGTTCAATTTAATCATATTACTTAAGAACTCCCACTTAGATAGACATCCCTCCGGTCATCTAAATGATCACGTGATCCAAATCAAGTAAACCATGTCCGATCATCACGTGAGATGGAGTAGTTTCAATGGTGAACATCTTATGTTGATCATATCTACTATATGATTCACGCTCGACCTTTCGGTCTCCAGTGTTCCGAGGCCATATCTGCATATGCCAGGCTCGTCAAGTTTAACCCGAGTATTCTGCGTGTGCAAAACTGGCTTACACCCGTTGTATTTGAACGTAGAGCTTATCACACCCGATCATCACGTGGTGTCTCGGCACGACGAACTTTTGCAACGGTGCATACTCAGGGAGAACACTTATACCTTGAAATTTAGTAAGGGATCATCTTATAATGCTACCGTCGTTCTAAGCAAAATAAGAAGCATAATAAGATAAACATCACATGCAATCAAAATATGTGACATGATATGGCCATCATCATCTTGTGCTTTTGATCTCCATCTCCAAAGCACCGTCATGATCACCTTCGTCACCGACGCGACACCTTGATCTCCATCGTAGTATCGTTGTCGTCTAGCCAACTATTGCTTCTACGACTATCGCTACCGCTTAGTGATAAAGTAAAGCAATTACATGGCGATTGCATTTCATACAATAAAGCGACAACCATATGGCTCCTGCCAGTTGCCGATAACATTACAAAACATGATCATCTCATACAAAACCGTATAACTCATCATGTCTTGACCATATCGCATCACAACATGCCCTGCAAAAACAAGTTAGACGTCCTCTACTTTGTTGTTGCAAGTTTTACGTGGCTGCTACGGGCTTAGCAAGAACCATTCTTACCTACGCATACAAAACCACAACGATGTTTCGTCAAGTATGTGCTGTTTTAACCTTCACAAGGACCGGGCGTAGCCACACTTGTTTCAGCTAAAGTGAGAGAGACAGACACCCGCCAGTCACCTTTAAGCAACGAGTGCTCCTAACGGTGAAACCAGTCTCGCGTAAGCGTACGCGTAATGTCGGTCCGGGCCACTTCATCTCACAATACCGCCGAAGCAAAATATGACATGCTGGTAAGCAGTATGACTAGTATCGCCCACAACACATTGTGTTCTACTCGTGCATATCATCTACGCATAGACCTGGCTCATGATGCCACTGTTGGGGAACGTAGTATTTTAAAATTTTCCTACGATCACGCAAGATCTATCTACCAGATGCATAGCAATGAGAGGGAAGAGTGTGTCTACGTACCCTCGTAGACCGGAAGCGGAAGCGTCAAGTGACGCGGTTGATGTAGTCGAACTTCTTCGCGACTCAACCGATCAAGTACCGAACGTACGGCACCTCCGTGTTCAGCACACGTTCAGCTTGATGACGTCCCACGAGCTCTTCATCCAGTTGAGCTTCACGGGAGAGTTTCGTCAGCACGACGGCGTGGTGACGGATATGATGTATCTACCGGCGCAGGGCTTCTCCTAAGTACTGCGATGGTATGACCGAGGTGTGTTTCTGTGGAGGGGGGCACCGCACACGGCTGGAACAATTCAACTTGTGTGTCTTTGGGTGCCCCCCTGCCCCCGTATATAAAGGAGCAAGGGAGGAGGGTTGGCCGGCCTCCTATGGTGCGGCTAGGGATGCAATCCTACTAGGAATAGGATTGTAATCCTATTCCTAGTAGGAGTCCACCAAGAAGGAAGAGAGGGAAAGGAAAAAGAGGGAGAGGTGGCGCCTCCCCAATCCTAGTCCAACTAGGATCCCTAGGTGGGGCGCCGGCCAGCCTCTATGAGCTGCCTCTCTCCTTTCCTCAAGGCCCACTATGGACCACCCCCCCCCCTCGTAGGGGGTTCCGGTAACCCCCTCCAGCAATCCAGTTAAATCCGAAGCTTTTCCGGAACACTTCCGGTGTCCGAATATAGTCGTCCAATATATCAATCCTTATGTCTCGGACATTCCGAGACTCCTCGTCATGTCCGTGATCTCATCCGGGACTCCAAACTACCTTCGGTACATCAAAACTCATAAACTCATAATACCGATCGTCATCAAACGTTAAGCGTGCGGACCCTACGGGTTCGAGAACTATGTAGACATGACTGAGACTCATCTCTGGTCAATAACCAATAGCGGAACCTGGATGTTCATATTGGCTCCTACATATTCTACGAAGATCTTTTATCGGTCAAACCGCATAACAACATACGTTGTTCCTTTTGTCATCGATATGTTACTTGCCCGAGATTCGATCGTCGGTATCTCTATACCTAGTTCAATCTCGTTACCGGTAAGTCTCTTTACTCGTTCCGTAACACATCATCTCGTGACTAACTCATTAGTCCTTTTGCTTGCAAGGCTTATTGTGATGTGTGTTACCGAGAGGGCCCAGAGATACCTCTCCGACACTCGGAGTGACAAATCCTAATCTTGATCTATGCCAACACCACGAATACTTTTGGAGACACCTGTAGAGCATCTTTATGATCACCCAGTTACGTTGTGACGTTTGATAGCACACAAGGTGTTCCTACGGTATTCGGGAGTTGCATAATCTCATAGTCATAGGAACATGTATAAGTCATGAAGAAAGCAATAGCAGTAAAACTAAACGATCATAGTGCTATGCTAACGGATGGGTCTAGTCCATCACATCATTCTCCTAATGATGTGATCTCGTTGATCAAATGACAACTCATGTCTATGGCTAGGAAACATAGCCATCTTTGATCAATGAGCTAGTCTAGTAGAGGCATACTAGGGACACTCTGTTTTGTCTATGTATTCACACATGTACTAAGTTTCCGGTTAATACAATTCTAGCATGAATAATAAACATTTATCATGATATAAGGAAATATAAATAACAACTTTATTATTGCCTCTAGGGCATATTTCCTTCAGAGATCCCCTCGTGGATTTCTTCATTTCCTCTAGCTTAGTGGTTGCGGCATTTAGCTTTGTCCAGCTTGTTTCAAGCTCCTGGGATAGCATGTTGTTCTTCTCTTTGAGAACCTGTGGACATAAAAATCCTTAAATCTGTTAGACTAACCGCTTCAATTCTCGGTGGCTACTGGCATACACTTATTAAATTTACACAAACTTTTACCTCCATATCCTTTGAGAACAGGTGAGTGACCCCCGCAAGTTCATCTCGGGCAGCTCGGATATATGCGTCCATGAAGCTGAGGGCATTGAATTCCTCCTCAGTAAAAGCTGGAGCATGCATGGCCTCTTTTCGTCGCCGATGATTCATTGCGCTCTCCACTTTCTAATTTGTGACAGATACGTCATCTGAATCCTCATGTGGTGGATAATTCGGCGCCGCATTCATATTGGTTCTCATCCTTGTTGATGAGTCCTGGGCTGGATTAGATGGTGATCGGGCGACTGGGTCCTCAGACGCGGTTCGACGTATGCTCCTTCTGAAATAAGACAGGAGGTGAAGCGTAACAATCCGGTCTTGTACCCAAGCACATATCAAAGATTATACCTCTTCAGTGAAGGAGGAGCTCAACAGCGCTCCCCGTTTCTTTTCGCTTTGAAGGCTCGCCCTGGGTAGGCACTGTCTTCTTATAAGCCGCCCTCAATGCAGTGTGGTATGCCGAGCGCCAACCCTTTTGAGAACGAGTCAGTGCAGTTGGTGAGGCGCCAGGGGAGGGCTCCTTTTGCGTTGCTACCAAAATTGTTACTACCAACAAAATTCACATCCATAGATTCATTATTATTCTCAATCAACGTGGACAAAGGCATATGATTAGGATCAGAAGAAACACTCTTATTAGCAAATAATTTCATAAGTTCATCCATCTTTCCACTCAAAACATTAATCTCTTCGATCGCATGAACCTTTTTACTAGTGGATCTTTCGGTGTGCCATTGAGAGTAATTAACCATAATATTGTCTAGGAGTTTAGTAGATTCTCGTGAAGTGATTTCCATAAAAGTGCCTCCCGCAGCCGAATCTAAAAGATTTCTAGAAGCAAAATTCAATCCAGCATAAAAAAAGTGTATAACCATCCATAAATTCAAACCATGTGTGGGGCAATTATGTATCATTAATTTCATCCTCTCCCAGGCTTGTGCAACATGCTCATGATCAAGTTGCTAAAAATTCATAATATCATTTCTAAGAGAGATGATCTTAGTGGGAGGAAAATACTTAGAGATAAATGCATCTTTGCACTTATTCCATGAATCAATGCTATTTTTAGGCAAAGAAGAGAACCAAGTTTTAGCACAATCTCTAAGAGAAAACGGAAATAGCCTCAATTTAACAATATCATTATCCACATCTCTCTTCTTTTGCATATCGCACAAATCAACAAAGTTGTTTAGATGGGTATCGTCATCTTCACTAGGAAGGCCAGAAAATTGATCTTTCATGACACAATTCAATAGAGCAGCATTCATTTCACAAGATTCAACATTGGTAATAGGAGCAATCGGAGTGCTAATAAAATCATTGTTGTTGGTATTGCAAAAGTCACACAATTTAGTATTGTCTTGAGCCATTGTGACAAACAAGCAATCCAACACACAAGCAAACAAGAAGCAAGCTAAAAGAGGCGAACGGAAAAAGGGCGAATAAAACGGCAAAGGTGAAGTGGGGGAGAGGAAAACGAGAGGCGAATGGCAAATAATGTAATGCGAGGGATAAGAGTTTGTGATGGGTACTTGGTATGTCTCGACTTGTGCGTAGATCTCCCTGGCAACGGCGCCAGAAATTCTTCTTGCTACCTCTTGTGCATGCGTTGTTTTTCCCTTGAAGAGGAAAGGGTGATGCAGCAAAGTAGCGTAAGTATTTCCCTCAGTTTTTGAGAACCAAGGTATCAATCCAGTAGGAGACTACACACAAATCCCTAGTACCTGCACAAATAATTAAGAACCTTGCAACCAACGTGATAAAGGGGTAGTCAATACCTTCGCCGCCACTTGCAGAAGTGAGATCTGATAGAGATAATAAGATAAATATTTTTGGTATTTTTGTTGTATACATTGAAAAGTAAAGATTGCAAAATAAAAGAACAATAAAGATAGCTAGTTGATGGAAGATTAATATGATGGAAAATAGACCCGGGGGCCATAGGTTTCACTAGTGGCTTCTCTCAAGATAGCAAATCTTACGGTGGGTGAACAAATTACTGTCGAGCAATTGATAGAAAAGCGCATAGTTATGAGAATATCTAGGCATGATCATGTATATAGGCATCACGCCCGTGACAAGTAGACCGAAACGATTCTGCATCTACTACTATTACTCCACACATCGACCACTATCCAGCATGCATCTAGAGTATTAAGTTCATAAGAACAGAGTAATGCCTTAAGCAAGATGACTTGATGTAGAGGGATAAACTCATGCAATATGACATAAAACCCATCTTTTTATCCTTGATGGCAACAATACAATACGTGCCTTGCTGCCCCTGCTATCACTAGGAAAGGACACCGCAAGATTGAACCCAAAGCTAAGCACTTCTCCCATTGCAAGAAAGATCAATCTAGTAGGCCAAACCAAACTGATAATTTGAAGAGACTTGCAAAGATATTAAATCATGCATATAAGAATTTAGAGAAGAACCAAATATTGTGCATAGATAATCTTGATCATAAACCCACAATTCATCGGATCTCGACAAACACACCGCAAAAAGTATTACATCGAATAGATCTCCAAGAAGATTGAGGAGAACTTTGTGTAATGCCCAGGATGGGACTATACCTCCTACGTGCCGAGGCACGACTTAAAGGTATAAGCCCATTCTGGAATGATCTCAAGTTTGGTATCTTTGCACGACTCATGTAAAAATAGGGCTGAAATTGCAAAAGGAGATAGTTGGCTTACACTCGCCACTTCACACAATTCATTACATCAGCAAAACATCATCCACAACATCACAACCCGACTACAGGCAAAGATCCAAAAGAAAGATACCAAAAACATTAAGCCACAGGTCCGAATCGCCCCTAGTAGAAACCACTACTGATCGTCAAAAACGTCACAAGCATACGGCCACTCTCTTCATGGAACTCCCAGTGAAGTACTCATCCATCTCCTGCATCATCTCGGCTGAACCTGCATCTGGTGTTGTAGTATCTGTGAGCCACGAGGACTCAACAATCCCATAACCATGGGTATCAAGACTAGCAAAGCTTTATGGGTATGGAGAAAGATAGTGGTGAGGTTGCAGCAGCGGCTAAGCATAATATGGTGGCTAACTTACGAGTACAAGAATAAGATGAGCATCTACGCAAACGGTCGCCAACTAGTAGTGATCGCGAAAGATCCTGAACTACCTACGAGTCAAACATAACCCCATCGTGTTCTCTTCTCAAAGTGAAAAGAGACAGTCACGGTTACTCACACAGTTGTGTGTTTTACTTCGGATCCTCTGTCAAGTTTTCTACAACCGGACATTAACAAATTCCAATCTGCCACATAACCGCGGGCACGGCTTTTGAAAGATCATAACCCTGCAGGGGTGTCTCAACTTAGCCCATCACAGGCTCTCACGATTGGCTGAAGTGATAAATATAATATCATCACCCCTTATCTTAGGGAAATCCGATCAGGCTCGGCTTCCCGGTGCACAAGACATTTCGACAATGGTAAAACTAATCCAGCAAGACCTCCCGGCGTGCCGACACCCTGATAGTAGCCGCGCGTATCTCGTCTCAGGCCACGACCGGATGGGTGATCCTACGAGTAAAACCAATCCTCGAGTTTCCTCGTGGTGGCCCCGCATAACCCCCGTTTGGGACCAACACCATCAGCACTGGCCCCCCCCTGTTATGTAGAATTAAGAACCCGGGGACATGACCCCCTATGCAATTAATTAATTAATTAAGTTGTTATTATGAGCAAATTAAAACTAATGTTGGGCCTTGCGGGAGGAGTTTTATTCAAAGTCGAACTGTTAAGGGGTCCCCATCCACCCATCGTGTAAGGAACGCAAAATCAAGGAACATAATGCCGGTTTATCGGCGCCTAAGGTGGCATGAGTGGAACAAAACACCGAGCAAAAGGCAAAGCCTTCCACCCATGCCCAGTATATAGGTGTGTTAATAATAATAATAGATATTGTGATATTCCAACAACAAGTTCCCACCTGGAACGATCTTCACCTTCACCTGCAACTAACAATGCTATAAGAGGGGCTGAGCAAGCGGGTAACATAGCCAAACAATGGTTTTGCTAGGAAGGTGTCAAAGGTTAGAGGTTTCATGGCAACAAGGAGAGGCTGACATAAAAGATGGGTAGCGCGACATGTAACGATAGCATCGAGACAACTAAGCATGGCAATGGTAGTAAAGGTATCCAAGGGTATGATCATCTTGCCTGGGATTCCGCAAGGGAGAAGAACGGTTCCATGAAATAGACGAACAGAACCTCACAACTCCGGAACGAACCCGAAGCTAACGAGGGAAGCAAACCGGAAAGAAACAAGCAAACAACACGGTAAACACAAAAGCATAAACATGGCATACGATGCACATCCAAGTATGATGCATGTCCGGTTTAATTATGCATGGCATGGCAATGTGCACAAACAAAACTACAAGTTAAGTGGAGCTCAATATGCAACGAGTTGCATATTGATGAAACACCACATGTTATTTATTTAGTTGACTCTCGTTTATTTACAAGACAAGATTAAATGTTTTTAACATAGCAAGAGGTGAATCAAAAGTAATCTACCTTTCTAGGCAATTTAAATGAGGCCGGAAATAACAACAACAATTCCTGGAAAATCCCCATATGCATGTTTAGCAATTTTTAAGCAACATATCGGTTCCGGTAACTCGTTGAGAGACCGGTGCAAAAGAAAAGGTGGCGTGAGCGAGTCGAACAAGATGAAAAGGTGGGGTGATCCCGTCACCGGGTTCCCACGAGGACAAAAGTCGAAATGGGCACGGTGCACACAAGGGAAAACATCTCATACAACCACAAGCATTCGACGGGTCATCGTCTCGGGGTTATACCTTCGAAGCGTTCGTTCTCGGAGGGGTTCGAGTCGTCGAGGGACGTAGTGGAAGTAGTCATTCCACGATTCATAGTGGAAGTAGGCGTTCTCGCGGGTTGTGGTACACGTTCGTAGAGGGAAGTAGTCGTCGCGGCGGTGATGTCTACTACACGCTTCTATTCCTGTAGACAGTGTTGGGCCTCCAAGAGCAGAGGTTTGTAGGACAGCAGCAAATTTCCCTTAAGTGAGTAACCCAAGGTTTATCGAACTCAGGGAAGTGGAGGTTGAACGTACCCCTTTCAAGCAACCCTGCAATCAAGATACAAGAAGTCTCTTGTGTCCCCAACACACCTAATACACTTGTCAGATGTATAGGTGCACTAGTTCGGCGAAGAGATGTTAAATGGCAAGTGATATGGATGGCAAAAGATGTATTTGTAAATCTTAAATAAAAATGGCAGCAAGCAAACATGTGGTAAACGTGAGCACAAATGGTATTGCAATGGTGGAAACAAGGCCTTGGCTTCATACTTTCACTAGTGGCAACTCCCAACAACATTAACATAATTGAATCACATGATATTTCCCATAATGGAGACGCACTCGGAGGTCATTCCTTTGTGGTCAAGAGAGGACGAGAATTATGTAGGGCTACAAAAGCACACCTCTAATTTCGTAGTTCTCTATCTATGGATTTCCCAATGTCACCGCGGCCATCCAAAGAGAGTACCACAATCACCACAACATATCTCAAGGATAGTCAAAGACAAGCACCAAGAGACTCTCAATCTTCAATCAACACACAAAAGAGGAAATCACTCATGAAAATATTCTTATAATCCATGTCCAATAGACCGCTGTCACCTTGGTCTCGGAGATTGTACTAGATAAAGACAAGTGAGTACATCAATCCAATACATAGAGGAAGGGGAAATATCATGGGATCACCCTAGATTAACATAGCCTATGATCACAACGAAGATCACATCATGGGAGAGAGAATTGACCACATAGCTACTGGTAGAAACCTCAGCCCCGAGGAGGAACTACTCCCGCATCATGGAGGGAGGAAGCAACGTCGGTGGAGATGAATCCGGGGGCACTTCCCTGTCCCGGCAGGATGCCGGCACAGGAATTCTGGTCCCCCGAAACTTGGTGGCGATGGCGGCGGAGATCGGAATAGCTTCTGGAGAAAAGGGTTCCGGAATCGAGGGTTTCGGGACGCGAGATAAATATATGCCAAAGGGGGTCACCAGAAGCGGAGAGGGGGGCCCAGGCGCCCCCCTAGGCGGCCAGGGGTGGGGCCGCCTGGGCTGGCCGCCTGGGCTGCCCCTTGCTCCCCTCTGGCCCCACTTCTGGCGCATGGAAGCTTCTGGAGCGCTGATTTTTTATATATTTTTCCCGGAATTTTTCTGGCAATTTAAGTAATGGGAAAACCTGAAATACAAAAACAGCAAAAAACAGGAACTGGCACTGTGGTGCACTGAGTTAATAGGTTAGTCCAAATATGATCAAAAGTGTATGGAAGTGCATAAATATCATAGCAATATCACACAAAAGAGGCATGGAGCAAGCAGAAATTATAGATACGTTTTGGACGTATCAGGCGGTAGTGGAAGTAGTCGTTCACGGTCATCGGTAGGGGTACTTGGGGTCTTCGGACTTGCCGGACTCGGTTCTCGCATCGTAGTTGTACATGGGTCCTCGGTGCAAGTAGTTGTACATGTCATTTTTGTAGCCGTGTAGTCGAACTTGAAGGTCGTCGGCGACTCGAAGGGGTACTTGGCGTCGGTAGATGTACTCGTTTTATGTAGATGTACACATTCCGTAGATGTTCGTGTCGCAAGAAGAGGTACTTGGCGCATCCATCGTTTTCGGGGCGACGGTAGTGGTACTTGACGTGTCACAGACTTGGCGATCTGGGTGCGGGTCTTCTAGCTGTGGACTTGGCACCACCGGAGAATGAAGCCGCACGCAGGCAGGGCAGCAACTAGACGATGCAGGGCTCGGCGACCTTGTTTCTCATCGAAGAGCAACGAACACCGGATAGGAAGAGCTTCACGGGGCCGGGCGGAAGATGCACAGCAGCAGCAGGTCTTGGCACACCGGTGGCCGGAGCAGAGGCCCGGAGGAGGAGGCGCACGGAGGGTGCTGGGGGAGGCGACGAGGCCAGCTCGGGCGTCGAGCAGTTGGACGTCACGGGGCGACAGAGCAGTGGCTGGCCACCGGCTGCGGGCACGGGCGGCTGATGACCCACAACCGTAAGGGATCTATTGCAGCGTTTTCGATAAGTAAGAGTGTCGAACCCAACGAGGAGCAGAAGGTATTGATAAACGATTCTGAGCAAGGAATAACTGCAAGCACTGAAAGATAACTTTTAGGGGTTTTCTTGATATAAGCAACAGGAAAGTAAAAGCGAGCAAAGTAAAAGGCATTGGAGAGTAACAAGTGGACCAATCCTTTCTGAGCAAAGGAGAGGCCTAGCAACTGAACTTATAAAGACTAAAGTGTTCTTGAGGACACACGGGAGAGGTAGTCATATGCTTTCGCCATATTCCGTATCGGTTCTATGTGATGTGTTGATAAGTGCTGAGTGGGTGGATCTATGCTAGTACACTCTCTAGACTAAGATGAGTGCACTCTTATGATTAAACACCTTGCAAGCATCCGCAAATACGAGATAGTATTTAAGGCAAAAGCCTAACCATAGCAATACGATCGATGATCCGTTGTTCCCTTGTGCAAAAGCGTGCGAACTGGGGTTCAGGTTTCTGTCACTCCGGCAACCCACCGTAAGCATTCTTTGTACACAATGTATTCCCATAGGTCCTTAATAAGGCGAAGTGTTGAGTGTTCGACTCACACAACACCACTAGTAAAATAACAACACAACTTAAGTATCAAACAACACATATTACTTCATCATCATATGACTACTAACAACAAGACTTTTCCCATGTCCTCAAGAACTAAAGTAACTACTCACAAGACATAAAAGAGATCATGATCAGTGGAGATAGGTGGATGATAAACAATCTGGACATAATGATATTTCTCCAACAAAACTCAATAGCATTCACCACAAAGTAGTAATCAACACCGATAGAGTAGAGAGGATAGATAGTACGGATTACAACACAAGTTGCTATGGTGAGATGAGATTGGATGAAGATGGAGATGGTGCTGATGTTGGGGATGATGTTGATGATGATCTCGATGATGCCCGTGACGATGGTGATGACGATGGTGATGATCTCCCCTTCCGGGAGGTGATCTCCCCGGCGGAATCTGCTCGCCGGAGATGGCTTTTTCTTCTCTGTAGGTTTCCGCCACGGAGCGGCGGCGGAACTCCGTCAAAACTCTCTTTTTTTAGGGTTTTTGGATGAAAAGGAGTATATATGCCAAAGGGGGCAACCGGGAGTGGGCCAGGGGCTCCAGGCACCCCCCCCCGGCGCGGCCAGGGTGGGGGCCGCGCCAGGTGGCCGCCTGGGCGCCCTGTGGCCCCCCTCTGGTTGCCCTTTTGCGTGTCTTTGTGATCCTTCTGGAAAATACCCTCCGTCGATTTTCAGGTAATTTGGAGGTATTCTTCTTCAGCAACTCAGCGTCCACTTTTTACCGCTGAATCCTGCGTCTGCTGCTTCGGCACCGGAAAGTTGCAAACTGTGTAAAATAGGCCAAAACAACATAAGAACATCATCGTAATGTGAAATATATCAATGAATAAGGATGAATTACGATATAAAATAGTGATGCATTTTGGACGTATCAACACCCCCAAGCTTAGACCTCGCTTGTCCCCAAGCGAATACTGAGCTCGGTAAACCTGTCCACAAGTTTAGAGAGTGAAGTGTCGATAAATAGATTACGGACAAGAAGCATCACAGTCTCTTCACCAAACTCAAATATCCTCAACAGCAATCTTCAACTCATAAGGCTCTTATAAAAGAGTGGTAACACTTATAATCGAAAGTAGGGCTAAGGAAACTCATCAAATCATGGCAAACATGTCCTCTGGTCAAAGAACAACTAATAGCTTTTACTTTTGCTCTTTCTCTTTATGTTTTGATGAGATTAATTGAAGCTTTTGAAAGAACATGTTATTAGGCAAGAAGTGAAAGTGTTAACACAAAGGAAGATGTTTGCTTTAGCTGGGCTTGACAAACAACTTACTTATCAAATGATAATGTCAACAAGAGTATGATATGACAAATCTTAATGCAACTTTATATGGATGAATCCTCGTCAACATCAAATGTCTGCTGTCTTTAGGAATAGAAGGAAGTAGGAATAACTGACTCAACCTAAAACTAAGAGATAGGCCCTGCTCTAGGGAAGTAGGGAAAACTCATGTGCTATCCTTAAATCAAACAGAATGAAAACAAGTTTTGAGAGGTGCATGATTTGTCAACGAATGCTAATAGATAACTCAATTACTTTTCGAGCTGGACAAGTTTCGAGGAACGGCTCCCGCACGGGGACGATCACATCCCCTTAATCTCCTTTGTTTATCGCTGCCAAAGTTTTCTGATTTCTCATGAACAAAGCGTGAAGGAGGGTTTGTTTGTTGTATTATCTTTTATGAGCTGGGCGCACTCATGCCAGTTCCTTCTCGTATTAGGGGTTTGCAGATTAGACATGCAATCCCGGGGTAAAACTTGTCCAACTTAAAAAGATCATGAATTAACTACTACTTCCTCATGAGCTAAAACAGGGGCATAAAATAGAAGATTTTGAACATTTAAGGATAACACACAAATTCTATACTTTAGGAGGTGGTAGTGGAATACCACGAATAGGAAGGTATGGTGGACTCATATGGAAGGTATTGGTTTAAGGGTATGGATGTACAAGCAGAATTCCGCTTAGTATAGAGTTTAGGCTAGCAAAGGCTTTGAGAGAACAGACAATTGATGATGACTAAGATGCAAAGCAATATAAAGCATAAACATTAAAATAAGCATAACTCATCAAGTTGTCTTCCTTGTCAGCATAACACTTCAAGCATAATAACATAAAGGTTATGGCTATGTCGCTACTTTAGGAAAATCATGCTTGTTATTATGACCAAAGCTATGTTTGCCAAGATTAAATAAAGTTTTCAAAGCCATATCTGATATAAGGTCAATACTCCCCATAAGAATCATCATATAAGGTCGATTGCGTGAAGAGAATACCGAGTGTAGCAAAGGAACCAATAGACTTCTCATTAATATTCCATCATAGACGACTCCACACTCACGGATACAATCTCTCCACCGAAGGAGTGATAGACCTCAATGCACACACCTATTTCATATAATAACCTCCCTAGACATGATACGACTCTACTTGACTCTAAAAGACAAGAGATAAAGATAAAGATACCGGGCACTCCCCCAAGCTTGGAACAAGCCAAGGGGATGCCATTACCCAAGGAGATTTCACTCCTCATTCTTGTTGACGTTGATCACGTAGTCCTCGGCGAAGCGCTTCCATGGAAGGGGTTCTCCAGTCTCATATGAGAAGTTTGTCTCCTGAATCCTGCATGCAGCACCCAAACCCATGCGCATAAACCTTAGTTCATACTCACAGTTCTGGTGATGTAGATCATAAATTTGCCCTTGGAGCTCTTCAATTCTTTCTTCAGATGCGGTGATGCTTTTCCACATCTCCTTCATCTCCTTCAGGAAGTAGGTCTTCAGCTCGTTGATGATGTCAAAGTTAGCTTCAACACCACGCTGGATCATCTTCTTGTACTTGAAGACTTCTTGCTCCACTTCTTCTAGCCTGGCCTGGATGCTCCCCTCCTTGATAGGTCCCTTCAGATCTTCTTGATGGAGGACACCGTCCTCCATCCGAACAACCTGAGGGTGCTTCTTCACCTCAGCGAGATAAGGGTTGATGACGTTGACGACGAACTTGTCCTTGGGGGAACTTGGAGAAGCCATGGCACCTAGGTCCAGCTAAAAGATTTCCTGGCAGAAACAGATCGAAAAGAAAACACACGAAATCGCGAGATACGTTGCCGGAACAATCCGGGCAAATATATAGCAAAAATTTCTGCACAGAAAGGAAGGTAACAAGCTAAAGCAGGGTCGGAGGCGGACTCCTGGGTGCCCAGGCGGCCTCCCGGCGCGGCCAGGAGGTAGGCCGCGCCAGGGGGGGCGCCTGGGCCCCCTGGGGCTTGTCTCCGGCTCCACTTAGGCTTAGAATTTTCCTAATTTTGTAAAAACTCATAATATGGAACTTTTATGGCGGTTCGCGATGTTTCCTTACCGTAATACATACCTTTTCTTATTCTGCTTCTGCTGGTGTCTGAAACAGGGCTGCAACATGTTCTTCGTGAGTTGTTGTGTATATCATATTCACATCAACATTGACAGGGTCTCCTGCTATGTAATGCTTAAGTCTTTGCCCATTCACAACTTGAGGTTTGGTGCCTTCAAAATTGTTAATCTTGATTGCACCAGACCGATAGACTTCTTCAATATGAAATGGCCCTTCCCACCTGGAAAGTAGTTTGCCTGGAGAAAACCTGAAACGGGATCTAAACAACAAAACTTTATCACCAACATTAAATTCACGTTTCATAATCCTCCTATCATGCCACTTCTTTACCTTTTCCTTGAACATTTTAGCGCTCTCGTAAGCTTCACTTCTCCACTCATCTAGAGAAGTCAAGTTCATGAGACGCTTCTCACCAGCTAACTTTGGGTCAGCATTAAGCTCTCTAACAGCCCAGAAAGCTTTGTGCTCTAATTCTAATGGCAAATGGCAAGCATTGCCATAAACCATCTTATAGGGGGACATGCCCATGGGCTTTTTGTAAGCAGTTCTATACGCCCACAAAGCATCTCCTAACTTATTTGACCAGTCCTTTCTATTTCTATTAACTGTCTTCTGCAAGATCAACTTGATCTCTCTATTGGTGAGCTCAACTTGCCCACTAGTTTGAGGATGGTACGGTGAAGAAATTCTATGATTGACATCGTACTTAGCTAAAGCTTTTCTAAAAGCTCCATGCGTGAAGTGTGATCCTCCATCAGTCATGAGATACCTAGGTACACCAAACCTAGGGAAAATCACATCTTTGAGCATTTTCAAAGATGTCTTGTGATCAGCACTTTCAGTGGGGATTGCTTCAACCCACTTGGTCACATAATCAACAGCTACTAAAATGTGAGTGTACTTGTGCGAAGAAGGAAAAGGACCCATAAAATCAAAACCCCAGCAATCAAAAGGTTCAATCACTAGTGAGTAATTCATAGGCATCTCATTCCTTCTACTAATGTTACCAACTCTCTGACATTTATCATAGGCTAAAACATAATTTCTAGCATCCTTAAAGAGAGTAGGCCAATAAAAACCTGATTGAAGAACCTTATGTGCGGTCCTCTCACCGGCATGATGTCCTCCATAGGGACTATCATGACATTGTCTGAGAATGTCCTTCTGCTCATGTTCCGGTATGCATCTTCTCACGATCCCGTCTGGACCTTCTTTGAAAAGATGTGGGTCATCCCAAAAGTAGTGCCTCAAATCATGAAGGAACTTCTTCCTTTGCTGAAATGTTAAACCTGGAGGCAAATACTTCGCAACGATAAAATTAGCATAATCTACGAACCAAGGATCGGAAAGAGATTGTACTTTTACAACGGCAAGTTGCTCGTCTAGAAAATTGTCGTTGACTGGGATGGGATCATGCGGTATATCTTCCATCCTTGAAAGATTGTCCGCCACCGGATTTTCTTCTCCTTTCCTATCAACAATCTGCAAATCAAATTCTTGAAGAAGGAGTACCCATCTGATAAGCCTTGGCTTGGCATCCTTCTTTGTCATAAGGTACTTAATGGCAGCATGGTCAGTATGAATAATAACTTTGGAATCAACAATATACTGCCTAAACTTATCACAAGCAAACACTACAGCTAAGAATTCCTTCTCAGTAGTAGCATAATTCTTTTGAGCGCTATCAAGGGTTTTACTAGCATAATGTATAACATTCAATTTCTTATCAACTCTTTGCCCTAAAACAGCTCCAACAGGAAAATCACTAGCATCACACATAATCTCAAAAGGTAAATTCCAGTCAGGTGGTTGTACTATAGGAGCGGTTATTAAAGCTTTCTTGAGAACTTCAAAAGCCTCCTTACAATCTTCATCAAATACAAAAGGAACGTCCTTCTGGAGAAGATTAGTGAGGGGTCTCGAAGTCTTAGAAAAGTCTTTAATAAACCTTCTATAGAAACCAGCATGACTGAGAAAACTGCGAATACCTTTGATGTCCCTTGGATAGGGCATCCTCTCAATTGCTTCGATCTTGGCCTTGTCCACCTCCATTCCCCTTTCGGAAATCTTGTGACCAAGAACAATTCCTTCGTTAACCATGAAGTGGCACTTCTCCCAGTTGAGTACCAGATTTGTCTCCTCACATCTCTGCAAAACTTTATTAAGGTTGTGGAGACTATGGTCAAAGGAAGTTCCATAGACGGAGAAATCGTCCATGAAGACTTCCACAATCTCCTCACAGAAACCATGAAAGATAGCAGACATACACCTTTGAAAAGTAGCAGGGGCATTACATAAACCAAAAGGCATACGCCTGTAAGCATAAGTACCAAAAGGACAAGTAAAAGTGGTCTTCTCTTGATCAGCAGTGTTAACATGAATTTAAGAGAAGCCAGAATAACCATCGAGGTAAAAAAAGTGGGTATTTTTGGATAACCTTTCAAGCATTTGGTCGATGAACGGCAACGGGTAGTGATCCTTCCTGGTTGCCTTGTTCAGCTTCCTGTAATCAATACACATTCTGTATCCAATAATAATTCTCTGAGGTATTAGTTCATTCTTATCATTAGGAACCACAGTTGTACCTCCTTTCTTAGGAACACAATGTACCGGGCTTACCCACTTACTATCAGCTATAGGGTAGATAATACCTGCGGCTAGAAGCTTGAGAATCTCAGTTCTTACAACATCCATCATCTTCAGGTTCAACCGTTGTTGATGATCAACAACTGGTTTAGCATCGGGCTCAAGGTTGATAGTATGTTGACAGATAGATGGACTAATCCCCTTAAGGTCATCAAGGGTATAGCAAATTGCACCTCGGTGTTTACGAAGTACTTCCAATAGTCGCTCTTCTTCATATCCTGAAAGGTTAGAGTTGATAATAACAGGATATACTTTCTTTTCATCTAAATAAGCATACTTGAGCGTATCGGGAAGAGGTTTAAGATCGAACACCGGGTCTTCTTTTGGTTTTGATAAAATTCCCAAAGGTTCAACCGGAAGGTTGTGCTTCGGGATAGCAGGTTGTCTCAAGAATATTTCATCTAGTTCATTTCTTTCCTGCATATGCAAATCATTCTCGTGGTCCTCCATATATTGCTGCAAAGGATCATTAGGGGGAATAGCAATAGAAGCAATACTTTCAATAATTTTATCATCACTAGGTAAATCGGTACCACGAGGCTGCTTAGAGAACTTAGAAAAGTTAAATTCATATGGCTCACCCTTGAATTCAACAGAAACTTTACCTTTCTTGCAATCTATTATAGCTCCACAAGTTCTGAGAAAAGGTCTACCAAAAATAATAGGACAAAAAGTGTCCCTCACTGAACCAAGTACTAGAAAGTTGGTAGGGTATTTTACCTTTCCACATAGGACTTCAACGTCTCTCACAATTCTGATAGGAGAGATAGTTGCTCTGTTTGCAAGATGAATGGTAACATCAACTTCTTCACAAGGTGAAATCTCACCGATGATCTCTTGATAAAGTGAATAGGGGATAGCACTAGCACTCGATCCCAAATCGCATAGCCCATAATAATTGTGATCTCCTATTTTAACAGATACTACTGGAGTACCTGAAATTGGGCCTTTATTCTTGGCTGTGACAAGGTTAGTGGAAACAGCACAAAAATTTACATTGGAATCCAAAACATCATTAGTAACAAGGTCTTTAACCAATGCAACTTGAGGATTGACCTTGATCTGGTCCTCAGGCTCATCAATTCTTCTCTCACTTTTATTTATTATGCCTGCCACAAGAGAGTGCTCCCTTATCCTTGCGGGAAAAGGAGGCTTTTCATATATAACTGCAGGCAAAATAGGGTCAGCAACATGAATATCAACAGGTAACTCTTTGAAAGGTTCATGATGCTGATCTCCCCTTTTTTTTAAAGAATCAACGTAAGAGGCAAAATCCTTACAGAAATCAATCATTAGATGGGAATCAAGACCAATCTTAGAGCAAAAGGTATTGAAGTAATCAGTTTTCACATAGCTCTCAATATAATCATGCTCATAATTTATAGCGGGTTAAATACCTTTATCGATTTCCCAATCTTCGGTATTCCTCTGGATCTTTTCAATGAGATCCCACCTTTCTTCAACGCTTTTCGTCTGAAATACCCCACTAGAGGAGGCATCCAGCATCTCCTTATCCTGACGAGAAAGCCTAGCATAAAAATTTGTAAGTATAATTTCCTTGGGGAGCTCATGAATAGGACATTTGAGCATTAGGGACTTCAATCTCCCCCAAGCTTGAGTAATTCTTTCTCCGTCACGAGACCTAAAGTTATAGATATAGTTCCTGTCTCGATGAATTTCATGAAGAGGATAAAACTTGGTATAAAAGAGAGACATAAGCTCTTGCCAATCAAGCAAGTGTGAGTTATCGAGAAGCTTATACCAATCTGAAGCTTTATCTATAAGCGATACGGAGAACAATTTCCTCATGACAAACTCCATTGATACACCTGCAAGCTTAAATAATGAACATAGTTGTGACAGATATAGCAAGTGTTCACCGGGATGTCTGTCTCCTGCATAACGATTAGCCAGAACATAATCGATAATACCAGCTGGTATTTTATAGGGCACAATTTCAGTAGGGGGAGGAGCAACAACCACAGGTGTGGGGCGTCTTCCCTCAAGCAACGATCCAATAGCAAGGTTGTCCATAAGGACAAAGAGCAACAACAGCAAAATAAAAACAGAAATATAAAAACTTCCTTACCAGCTTCACTTACCAATAGCGCTACACTCCCCGGCAACGGCGCCAGAGAACGTTACTTGATGACCCACAACCGTAAGGGATCTATTGCAGCGTTTTCGATAAGTAAGAGTGTCGAACCCAACGAGGAGCAGAAGGTATTGATAAACGATTCTGAGCAAGGAATAACTGCAAGCACTGAAAGATAACTTTTAGGGGTTTTCTTGATATAAGCAACGGGAAAGTAAAAGCGAGCAAAGTAAAAGGCACTGGAGAGTAACAAGTGGCCCAATCCTTTCTGAGCAAAGGAGAGGCCTAGCAACTGAACTTATAAAGACTAAAGTGTTCTTGAGGACACACGGGAGAGGTAGTCATGTGCTTTCGCCATATTCCGTAGGTTCTATGTGCTGTGTTGATAAGTGCTGAGTGGGTGGATCTATGCTAGTACACTCTCTAGACTAAGATGAGTGCACTCTTATGATTAAACACCTTGCAAGCATCCGCAAATACGAGATAGTATTTAAGGCAAAAGCCTAACCATAGCAATACGATCGATGATCCGTTGTTCCCTTGTGCAAAAGCGTGCGAACTGGGGTTCAGGTTTCTGTCACTCCGGCAACCCACCGTAAGCATTCTTTGTACACAATGTATTCCCATAGGTCCTTAATAAGGCGAAGTGTTGAGTGTTCGACTCACACAACACCACTAGTAAAATAACAACACAACTTAAGTATCAAACAACACATATTACTTCATCATCATATGACTACTAACAACAAGACTTTTCCCATGTCCTCAAGAACTAAAGTAACTACTCACAAGACATAAAAGAGATCATGATAAGTGGAGATAGGTGGATGATAAACAATCTGGACATAATGATATTTCTCCAACAAAACTCAATAGCATTCACCACAAAGTAGTAATCAACACCAATAGAGTAGAGAGGATAGATAGTACGGATTACAACACAAGTTGCTATGGTGAGATGAGATTAGATGAAGATGGAGATGGTGCTGATGTTGGGGATGATGTTGATGATGATCTCGATGATGTCCGTGACGATGGTGATGACGATGGCGATGATCTCCCCTTCCGGGAGGTGATCTCCCGGCGGAATCTGCCCGCCGGAGATGGCTTTTTCTTCTCTGTAGGTTTCCGCCACGGAGCGGCGGCGGAACTCCGTCAAAACTCTCTTTTTTTTAGGGTTTTTGGATGACGAGGAGTATATATGCCAAAGGAGGCAGCCGGGAGTGGGCCAGGGGCTCCAGGCGCCCCCCGGCGCGGCCAGGGTGGGGGCCACGCCAGGTGGCCGCCTGGGCGCCCTGTGGCCCCCCTCTGGTTGCCCTTTTGCGTGTCTTCGTGATCCTTCTGGAAAATACCCTCCGTCGATTTTCAGGTAATTTGGAGGTATTCTTCTTCAGCAACTCAACGTCCACTTTTTACCGCTGAATCATGCGTTTGCTGCTTCGGCACCGGAAAGTTGCAAACTGTGTAAAATAGGCCAAAACAACATAAGAACATCATCGTAATGTGAAATATATCAATGAATAAGGATGAATTACGATATAAAATAGTGATGCATTTTGGACGTATCAGCGGCCGCCGGCAAGGACCCGCGAGGCGAGGCGAGGATGACGAGGCAGGGCCTGGGCGCGCAGGAGACGAGGCCTAGGCGGCGACGGCGGCGGCTCCTGGCCGGCGCTGGTGATGTGGCGGGGCTGCGGCCCTAGCGACGGAGGGTGCGGGCGCTGCGGCGCTGGGGCTCCTGGCGCGGAGGAGAGATGCGGAGGAGGGAGGCGCGCGGAGGAGGGCGAGGGAGAGGAAGTCGGGGCTGTGAGGGAGAGAGATGGGGTCGGGATCGAGCGCTGGGTGCGGCGCGAGGGAGAGGAGCGGGGGACGAGGGGAACAGGGTCGCTAGCCTCCTGGCGGCGCAGGAAGGAAACAAGAGGGAGAGGGTGCGATGGCTAGGTGGGCTTCTGGTCGTTAGGTCAGGCCGCGGCTGGGCCATGGGCCTTGGGGCGAAAGGGCCGCCTAGGGAGGCCTGGGCCACGGGGAGGGGTGGCCTTGGCCAAAAGGAGGCCTAGATGGCCTAATGCATCACAATGAGGCCCTCTCCCTTATTTAAAAAAACAAGCAGTCTCAAAACCTGATGAAGAAAAGGAAAAAGGACAGGGGCTAGGGGAAGGTTTTAGCTAAGATAAAAAAATATCCCTAGGAACCTGGAATTGTGGGATATTTTAATAAAATGCTTTGGCAATTTTTAGAGACTACAAATTTATGCAAGTTCGGAAATAACTCAAACTTGCATAAATCTTTAGGCCAACCAAAGCACTTCCAAAAGACATGAAAAATTGGAGGAGGTGGGTTTTGGCATGATCTAATATATAAAGGAAGCTAGTGAACATTTTTGAACAGGGAAAATGTCACTTGCGAATAAAAGGTAGAAAGAAGAAGAGGAAGATGATCAAGCATGGTTGTGGGAGTCAAAACTTGGAGTGAAACAGACATGGGGAAAAATTATGCAAGTGTGTGATGGTTGCTTCCAACAATAGAATATTTATTTATAATAGCTCCATAATATTAGGAGGGTATGTTATAAAGAGAAGTCATCCTTCCCTCGATTTAAATGGATCGAAGATCCACACGATTTATTTAAGTAGAGATGCAAAAGATTAAAGACATGATGGCATGATGACATGATGCAATGCAAAATAAATAACACAAGCACAAATGAAACACACGGGAGAACCCGGAACATCTGGAATCTTTGGAATCTTCTGGGACGTCGGTCTTCGGGCGTCACACTTTGTATTGATATCCAAAGAGAGAGAAGAAGCCATCTAGCTAATAACTATGGACCCGAAGGTCTGTGGTAAACTACTCACAACTCATCGGAGAGGCTATGGTGTTGATGTAGAAGCCCTCCATGACCGATGCCCCCTCCGGTGGAGCTCTGGAACAGGCCCCAAGATGGGATCTCAAGAGTACAGAAGGTTGCAGTTGTGGGAATAGGGTTTCGTGGTGCTCTCGGATGTTTTGAGGGTATATGAGTATATATAGGAGGAAGAGATACGTCCTTGGAGCTACGAGGGGCCCACGAGGGTGGGGGCGCGCCTACCCCCTGGGCGCACTCTCCTGCCTCATGGCCACCTCGTGGCTTCCCAGACGTGTACTCCAAGTCTTCTGGATTGCGTTTGTTCCAAAAACGATCCTCGCGAAGGTTTCATTCTGTTTGGACTCCGTTTGATATTCCTTTTCTGCGAAACACTGAAATAGGCAAAAAAACAGCAATTTGCATTGGGCCTTTGGTTAGTAGGTTAGTCCCAAAAATAATATAAAAGTGCATACTATAGCCCATTAAACATCCAAAACAGATAATATAATAGCATGGAACAATAAAAAATTATAGATACGTTGGAGACGTATCAAGCCTCGGTGTGGTGTCGTTCGCATCCCCACCCACTCGAGCCGAAATTACGGCCGGCCCAACGGAAGGCACGCCGGAGTCGCCACCTCCGGCGTTGTGATCACGGCGCCCAAGTCTCTCTTTTAAATCCAGGAGAAACTTCAAGCTGGAGCCCGGGGGCTGGCCCCAGGCTCTCTTCTACGACATAACCACTAGAGGCAGAAGACAGGAGAGGAGGAATGCAAAGATGGATGTCCTTACCCTCCTCCACCCCTCCCTTTTATAGGCAGGGCGAGGAGGAGAGCTGCTCCATCAATGGACGGCCACCGTCCCCCTCTACCAATTCAAGACGGCCGAGCCCTCGCCATGATACTCTCCCACGCCATGCGCCTCTGTTACCTACCCCACGCAATGCATGCCACATACGTGGCTAAGGGTAAGGGCGTGGTGGGAAGAGTAAATTGGCAGTTTCTACCCCGTGCGTTAAAGTCATTCACGGGCCATTACAGGAGCGGCCCCACCACTTTTGGCTTTGTGCGGCGCGCGGGGAAACTGGAAACTGGCCAGGATTCAAGACTCGTGAAGAAGCAAAAAGAGGACCTCGAGAGAACGACCTCTTCAGCAACTCTGCATGTGCACTTATTAGGCCCTACCCCGACGACGCTCAACAGCGCGATCGGGGCAGGCCCGGGGGCTTCTGTTGGTGTAACAAATCCTGGGTCTGTTGCCTAGACTGTGCACAGGCACAAGCACAAGATTGAAGCACCAGCCCAAGTCAGAGTATAAGAAACCAAAAGATCCAGAGTACCAACTCAGAGCAGAGAGACCAAGGCCAAGCCAAAGAAGCAAGACATCACCAAGAGAAGGGCCTCCCTTGCCGGGCGGGTGAGCCCTGCAAGGGGCGAGGCCACCCCCAGAAGCAAATAGCAGAAACACCCTGGCAGGGCCTGCCGGGGGCTCACGGAGGACAAACCGCCCCACCGAACACTCAAGCACCACCCACGTGGTCAATCAATGCGGTGTCAGGCCGCAAGATGATTTAAGTGGCAGCCATTAGCCACATGGCAGCCGGTTCCTACAAGAAGAAACCGCAGGTGGCACCCGTCCTGTGATGTGTCATGAAGACAGGCGCGGAGCTGACGAGATAGCTCGGCAAGCCTTGCCGGGCCGCCATTGATGTGACACTAAGCGGTGCATTTAATGCACCCTGTCAGCCCACAGAGTTAGGTATGATAGCACTGTATGCTATCATGTTAGTGCATAATGACTACTTTGCCACTGTGGACGCCCCTTGATCTATAAAAGGAGGCCCATGGCAACCGTAGAAAGGGTTGAAAAATAGAGAAACCATCACCACCGTATGCCCGTAGTCACTACTGCCCAAGGGCAACCCTTGCTGGGCGAGTGTACTACGCTCCACCACCACCATTCCATCATCAATCCACCAAAGCAGGAGTAGGGTCTGACACCTCCCGCGGCCCGAGCCTGGGTAAATTGCTTGTGTGCTCCCCGCCGTGCTGCCATGCGCTGGTCTGTTCTTTGTGCAATGTGACGTCCCCCTGCCGAACCAGCAAGGGGCCTCCTGGTCCCATAGGTGGCCGTGGATATCCCGCGACATCTTTGGCGCGCTAGGTAGAGGGCTCGCTTGAGCGAACCTGAAAGCATGTGCAGCACATCATCATCATCATCGCCATCTCCGTCTTCGACGGTGCCATCAGCTATGGCGCCCAAGAAGAAGTATGGTGCTTTTGCCCATCCTTCCACCTCGAAGGCTGCGCCGCCCCAAAAGAAGTCCGAACGTGGATGTGAGCCGAGACGTGAATGCTGCTGGGGACGTGGTTGGGGCGGGCGGCGCCATCGCCACATCCCCCGTGGCCGACACTGGGGCAGGATACGTCGGGAGAGAACAACATCAGTAGCGTCTCGGCAGCAACATTCCGCAAGGTGTGGGAGAGGGAGTCACTCCGTCTGCACCCCCTCCTCCCATTGACGGATACAGCCGCAGCAATGGTGCTCGCTCTGGGACAAGCCATCGCCCTCCGGTCGTCCCCGCCACGGAAGCGAACACTGCACATGTGCCTCCTCCCGGACGAGCCTCTGCGCTCAACGGAGCCATTGATCCTCGAGCACCACTGCCGCGCAACCCCGCTGCCCAGGCGGTCATTCCGCAGCAGCGTGGGCGCGGCGCCGTGGCCGTTACCACCGCTGGCACCATTAGGAGCCAGACAACGATACGGTCGACATCATCAACATCCATGTCAAGCACATCCACGGAGGCTATGGCGCAAGCTCAGCTGCTACTGAGGTTTCTACCGGCAGCTGATCAGATGGATGAATGGTGTGCCACCATCCAAAGCCTGCTCGATTTTGCCGAGGCTGGGGGCTCTCGATGAGCTGGCCCGCCACGGCCTCCCCAAGGAACAGCAACCGCTCGTACCGCTGGCCGAAGGGAGGGTGTTGTCCCCACAGTGCAGTCCCCGCCATGGCAGCCGATGAGGGCACGGAGGAATCAAGAACCCGATGATGTCTCGATGGCCTCTTCTGGCCCTCGAGCACGTCCTGGCCAAAATCCTATAGTCGCTGCCATACGCGTGTAGTCGCTACTGCCCACAGGCAACCCTTGCCGGGCGAGTGTACTACGCTCCACCACCACCATTCCATCATCAATCCACCAAAGCAGGAGTAGGGTCTTACGCCTCGTGGCGGTCCGAACCTAGGTAAATAGCTTGTGTGCTCCCCGCCGTGGTGCCATGCGCTGGTCTGCTCTTTGTGCAACACGACGTCCCCGTGTCTAACCAGCAAGGGGCCTCCTGGTCCCATAGGTGGCCGTGGATACCCCGCGACAATATATTTTCAGATCTGTTTTACCAAAAACCAAAAATACTTTGCTATGTTTTATTTTCTTTTATCTCATTTGCATCTATCAATCTATCTATTTATCATATTTTAGTACCGTTGAGGGATTGACAACCCCTCTACGCGTTGGGTTGCAAGATTTTTTATTTGTGTGCAGGTGTTGTTTACATAGTATTGCTTGGTTCTCCTACTGGCTTGATAACCTTGGTTTCATGATTCAGGAAAATACTTACCTCTGATGTGCTGCATCATCCCCTCCTCTTCGGGGATTTAGCAATGTGGATCACAAGTAGCATGCTTATGCTTAGAAAGTGAACGTAGGCGCAGGCCGCTGGAGAATAGTACCTAATTCTCGGCAGTGTATGGGCATCATTGTCATACATGAAAGCTAAGTGTCATCGATGGTGCTCATGTTGCGGTTGAGATTGGGCCGGCTGTCGCCGTTGCCGAAGCGGCACCTGTCGACATCCAAGAACCCTCATCTCTGGTAAGTGAACTGTTGGACAATAAAGGCGAGAAAAACCAAAGGAGTACAAATTGAAATAACCTAATGAGGCGGCGGCATCAGTAAAGCAGGGCCGGTGGAGTTGAATATGTCATCCGTGGAGTGGGTTCGGTGCAGTGGACGAAGGCGGCGGCGAAGCACATGCGGCGTGGTGTGCGATGCTTTCGGTGAGGTGGGTCTGTTAAAGCGGACAATGGCTTATATGAAGGGCCAGCGATGTGGCGGACGAGGGCATTAGTGAAGGGCCTACATTGTGGTAGATGAGGGCATCAGTGAAGCATATCCGGTACGATGGACCATGATGGCGGTCAAGGAGATCTGGCGCAGTGGACAAGGCAGTTGCTAAAGCGACTCTGGTGTAGTGGTGAGTTAGCAGTTGGGGCTTCCAGGGTGTGGAAGGTAGATCCGCTGGGGTGTCAGGTGCACCGCTGCGGCGAGGACTAGATTTGGCATCTTGGGGTGTGGGGGAGGTGGGGAGGGGAAGGGGAGGGTTTCTGGGGAAAATGTTGGAGGAAAAGAGGGGAAAAGAATGGAGTTACCAAAGCATCCCTTTTCCGTTGATGTGGTAGGGGTACAATAGGAATATCACAGGGCTAAACTTTTGGGCGCGATATATTTTAATGTGAGAGGGAAGTTTGAAAGCTTTTGGCAGCTGAAATTAAGTTTTCTACTCTTGTACCGTCAACTATGATATCATGGCCGGGTATGTATTTGTTGTGCATGCAAAAAAAATACAAGTTTCGAAATCAACGTCTCCAACTCGAAACTTACATTGTCCATTCAATTCAAATATGTATCATTGAGCTAGTGGAAGCAAATACCATCATATGCTCCAATTCAAATGAAATTTCGAATGTATTTATCCTAAATATGATGACAAAAACAAATCTGGGGCGGACCTAGGGAGAAAATGACCTGGTGTCCTAGCATATGATCACTCATATTTTTCATCTAAAGATGGGATGTCACACACTATATTTTGCATGAAACTCACAAACATAACATCTTGCACCAGGTGTGATACGTCTCCAACGTATCTATAATTTATGAAGTATTCATGCTATGTTTACAACAATTTTATATGGTTTTGGTATGATTTGATTAGAACTAACCTGGACTAACGCTCTTTTCAGCAGAATTACCATGGTGACATTTTATGTGCAAAAATTAAAGTTCTTGGAATGGGCTGAAAATGTACGGTGATTTTTTATGGACCAAAAGAAACCTCCAAAGTACTAGAGCCAGACCAAGAGAGCCACGAGGGCACGACAAGCCTAGGGGGCGCGCCCCTCGAACTTGTCGCTGCCTCGTGGACCCCCTTGACGTGAGACCGACACCAAAAATTCCTATAAATACCCAAACCCCCAGAAAGAACCCTAGATCAGAAGTTCCACTTCTGCAAACCTCTTTAGCCACGAAAAACCAATAAGGGGCCCATTCCGGACCATGTCGGAGGGGGAAATCATCACCGAAGACCATTTTCATCATCTCAGCAGCCACCATGATGAGGAGGGAGTAGTCCACCCTCGGAGCTGAGGGTTTGTACCAGTAGCTATGTGATTATCTCTCTCTCTCTCTCCTGTTCTTGATTTGGCACAATCTTGATGTACCGTGGGCTTTGTTTATATACTTGGATCTTATGGTGTTCTTCCCTCTCTACCTTCTTGTGATGAATTGAATCTTTTCCTTTGACGTTTTGTTATGTCAGATTGAATCTTTTGGATGTGAGAGCACTTGATGTATGTCTTGCAATGGGATATCCGTGGTGACAATGAGATGTCCTATTGAGTCGCCTGATGTATGTTTTGGTTATCAACTTGTGGATTCCCGTGGTGACATTGGGGTAATCTATGCATAGCGGTTGATACGCGTTTTCATATTCCTTTCTGCGATAGAAATATTGGGGTACTCTTTGAAGTTCTTTGTGTTGTATTGAATATTATGAATCTGAAATTGTGTGATGCACATCGTATAATTAGCCCACGGATACTTGTGGTGACATTGGAGTACGTAGGTAACATTAGGGGATGCGTATCATGTGGTGTTATTTTAGTACGAACTCTAGGGCTGTTTGTGACACTTACAGAAATAGCCCAATAAATCGATCAGAAAGAATAACTTTGAGGTGGTTTCGTACCCTACAAGCAATTTCTTCTTATGTTCTCTGCAATAGGAACTTTGGAGTGATTCTTTGTTGCATGTTCAGGGATTGTTATATGATCCAATTATGTTACCATTGTTGAGAGATTTTGCACTAGTGAAAGTATGGGCCCTAGGCCTTGTTTTCCAGCATTGCAATACCGTTTTTGCTCACGTTTTCTACCTGCTACCTTGATGTTTTTATATTTTATATTACAAAAACCTATATCTACTATCCATATTTCACTTGTATCACCATCTCTTCGCCAAAGTAGTGCACCTATACAATTTACCATTATATTGGGTGTGTTGGGGACACGAGAGATTTCTTGTATTTGATTGTAGTGTTGCTTGAGAGAGACCATATTCATCCTACGCCTCCCATGGATTGAGGGAAATTTGCCACTGTCCTACAAAACTCTACGCTTGGAGGCCCAACACAAGTCTACAAGAAGAAAGGTTGTGTGGTAGACATCAAGCTCTATTATGGCATCGTTGCAGGGGAGGTGAGTGCTTGAAGGTATATTTTTAGATCTTGCAATTGAATCTCTCTCTCTCTCTCTCTCTCTCTCTCTCTCTCTCTCTCTCTCTCTCTCTCTCTCTCGTGTTCTTGATTTGGCACGATCTTGATGTACCGCAAGCTTTGTTGATATATTTGGATCAGATGGTGTTCTTCCCTCTCTACCTTCTTGTGATGAATTGAATCTTTTCCTTTGAGGTTTTGTAATGTCGGATTGAATCTTTTGGATGTGAGAGCACTTGATGTTTGTCTTGCGATGGGATATCTGTGGTGACAATGGGATGTTCTATTGATTCACTTGATGTATGTTTTGCTTATCAACTTGCGGATTCCCATGGTGACTTGGGGTAATGTATGCATAGGGGTTGATACGCGTTTTCATATTCCATTCTCCGATAGAAATCTTGGGGTACTCTTTGAAGTTCTTTGTGTTGGATTGAATATTATCAATCTGAAATTGTGTGATGCACATCTATAATTAGTCCACGGATACTTGTGGTGACATCGGACTACCTAGGTGACATTAGGGTTGATTGATGTGTGTCATGTGGTGTTATTTTATTATAAACCTAGGGCTGTTTTTGACACTTATAGGAATATCCCAATAGATCGATCGGAAAGGATAACTTTGAGGT
>LR738715.1:338061783-338074611 GCA_902687465.1 Secale cereale
TCTCTCTCTCTCTCTCTCTCTCTCTCTCTCTCTCGCACACATGCTCAACCAAGATTTTCTCACGAAAAAACTTAGGATTTATTGGTTGAGATGATTAGGTGGACAGTAGTATCCCCAGCCCATCAGGGTTCAAGTGCTGGTGCTCGCATTTATTCTGTATTTATTTCAGGATTTCCGACGACATACTTTCAGTGGGAGGACACGTTCTCGTTGACTATGAGGCGCCTACAGTGACTTCGTAAAATCTCAAGATGATATGCCGGCTCAGTCTATCGGGGGTGCTCATAGGGGTAGGGTGTGCGCGTGTGCGTTCATAGGGTTAAGTGTATGCGCATATGTATGAGCACTTGTGCCTGTACTGTGTTCAACAAAAATATTTTTTTCCCTTTTTCTTTGTTATTCGAAACGGTTTTGCTCATTTTTTATTTATTTTTTATCTTTTTCTGATTTGAGTGGATTTTTTTCCAAAGTAGATGAATTTTTTTAGAAAAATTGATGAAATTTTTTTAATCAATGAACTTTCGAAAAAATGCATGGCCATTTTTCAACTTTGATGAAACTTTTCGAATTCGGTGATTTGTTTAAAAAATGATGAACCTTATTTAGGTTTGTGAAAAAAATTCAAATTTGATGAACTTGTTGCAAAATCGATGAAATGTTTTGAAATTCAATGAACATTTTTTTCCAAATTGGATGAACTTTTTAGAAAACTTGATGAGATCCTTTAGTTTTGTGATTTTTTTCAGAATCGCTGAACGTTTTTTCAAAAATTTGATGAACATTTTCTATTTTTTGTGAATTATTTTTAAAAATGGATGATTTTTTACAAAATCATTTATCTTTTGTCGAACAGTGCAACATTTTTTTGCATGTTCAGGAATTTTTTCCGAAATCTGTGAAGTTTATTTTTGGAAAAGAAAATCATGTATGAGAGGCTATTTTCGTTTTCAAGTGTTAGCGTTGCATTCTTTCACTTGCAATGAGACGCCCTAGTTTACATTTGTTGTGGGAGAGTAATTTTTTGGATCCTTTTTGGTTCATTTTTATTACCATTTTGCGCTGTGCCTCTTCGTGGGCTGGCCTAGTTTGTGCTGTAGCGAGCGCCGCTTCTCGGAATTGAGCTTCCGAATAGAAGACCATAGACTTCGACAGTTACATAATGAAGAATAATCATAGCGACCCATCCATCCATGCCAGGTTATAGAAGGCCAACTGAGTAGTAAAGAAAGAACATAGTCACAATGGCGAATTGATCTTCAAAAAAGAATTACACGATGCTTTCATAAAATAAAACAATAAATTCATATATTAAAGTGGTGTCATAGCTGGGCGCGAAAAGTCAGTTTATTGTCAAAACTTGCGGCATACATTAAACAGGTGCCATAACTTGGCTTTGACATGCATATACGATGCCAATCACGTTTCTATATCAACATGGTGTTGCTTAGGTGCGCCAACATGGCATGGGATCCGCTGTCGGTGACTGGGCGATAAAGAGGATGTGTGCCTGCTATTTTGTAGAAAAACCTCAAATTTTTGTTCTCACAAAAAAGCCCCTACCACAGATGCAAGGGTCCACACGTCAGCGTGACAGAAATAATTGAAAAAAGATGGTTTGACGAAGATTAAAACCACTGACCCATAGCTTGTAGTTACGCTCGGCAACCACCACAGCTCAGTACTTTTCTAGTTATAATCAGATACCTCCGGTATATACTGTTTTAGCTCTAAATGGGCTACAGTCGACAGCCTATTTTGCACTTCTTTTTTTAGAAATTTATATAATGTATGTAAATAATAATCCTGCGTTATAAATAATTTATATATAAAATAAATAAATTACATTGTAAAATAATCACATATTAATTTAACATTTAACCATATAATTAATTAAATTATAATTACCAAATTATTCATTTAATAATTCGCATATTGAATAAAACATATATTAAATAAATGCTTATATAAATTTGAAATTGTTCTTTGTTGAAAATATATAATAATGTAATATATAAAAGTATTCATGCTTTAAGAAAGTGTTTATTTTTCATATTTTTAATAAATGCATTTATAAATTTAAAAATGTTCACAGTTTAAAAAATATATACATGTATTATATAAAAGTGTTCATGCCTAAGAAAGATTTTAATTTCTATATATTTTGATAAATGCTTATGTAAATTTTAAAATATTCACAGTTTAAAAATATCTTCATGTAGTATAGAGAAGTGTTCATGCTTTCAGAAACATATATTCATATGATGTAAGAATAGTTGGTTGAGATTCGAAGAAGCTACATGTAGTCATCAGGTGCGAGTGGCCACCACACCACCCAGCTGTGTTACCTTTTTGGGAATTTGTAAAATATAGTTAAATCATATTCTTATGATATAAATAATAATAATATAGAATAATATTGCATTATAAAAATACGGGAGCATTATTTCAAAAAAATAAAAATGTTTATGTAATATATAAAAGTGTTCATTGTTATTTTGAAATTTATTTTATTCACAACACATGGTTACAATTACATGTATTTTATAATAAATAAATCAAAATAAGAGCTGAAAATAGGCCACTTCTCTAGCGCGCTAAGATAGAGGCAGCATCCACGTACAACGTGAAATTATCATGGGCTAGGTGGTTAGCCAAGCGCAGATGCTATTTTTTAATCCCTGCGGTTGCTATTTTTTAATTATTTCTATGGCACTAACAAGTGGACCCTTGTGGCGGGGCTTTTTCGTGAGAAAAACATTCAAGTTTTTTTTTTTGCAAAATAGCAGGCCACACGTCCTATTTGCATCCAGTCGCTGACTGCGGGCCCCATGCCACATTGGCATGCCTAATCAGCACTTTATTCGTATAGAAACGTGATTTGCACCGTATATGCACGTCAAAGTCAAGTTGTGACACTTGTTCAATGTACACCGCAAGTTTTAGCAGTAAACTGACCTTTCATGCCAAGTGGTGGCACCAGTGATGTAATTGACTCTAATTTTTTGGTGAAGGTAATAGTATGTTAGGTAAAAAAGATGTTCATTGTATTTATATAACTTACCACTAATGCCAAGTGGTATGTTAGGTAATTTCTTAAATCAGAGCTATTTTATTAGTCAACCAATGCCATGTTCGAAAGCTAGACACCAACTCAAAAAAAAGCAATACAATTAAATTACCATGTCTATATCTCACGCTATAAAGTAAATCGTAGTTGCCAACAAAAGGAAATTTAAAACTATATCTCACGCTATAATTATGCAAAACTACTATTGAATCAAACAACAAATTGATATACCATGCCAATATCTCAAGCTATATTTATACGAGACTGCCATGGAATAAAAAAATGAACCGGTATACCAATAAGTATTTTTCTTAATACTAAGAATATATTTGGTGATTTTTTAACTCTACGGTATTTTATTACTAAAACAAGGTTAGTGATCAACTGGAACAATATATAGAATCAAATTAAATGTAAAAGAAAAATAAATTTTAGGAAAAACAGCAAACTCCACCTCGCGAGTGACACACTAAATCATTTTGTTGGCACAAACCTACTTGCATGCCAGGTTTATTAACAACTCATGTGTTCAAGTAGTGACCAAAGGAGAGTTACCAGTGGACAAATTAAAGATGAGTGGGTGATCTGAGACTACAACTAGAGTTGTCCTAGCCAGACAAACCGGTCAGCAGAGAGGAGGTCGGAAAATAATGGTTGACTCTAGATATCTTTATCATAGAAAAAAAGCGAATGAGATTAGATAGTACGAAAAATATATGCATCATATGTGGTTGAGTATATGCATGTTGCTAATATAACTACATGAAGGCCGCTCGCAAAGATAAATGATAACAACGCTAAAACCAACAGAACTTTATCTATGAGTTTTTCCATAGATGTGTAATTATTCCAAACAGGCTCAAGACATGCTATTGTTTAGCCAATTTTCCGTGACATGCGATGCATATTTAAGGATATACTACATCGATAAATAGCGAAAACATATAATCCAAATGCAAGAAATAACTTTGTATGAATCTAGCCGTGCAATTGCAACCCTCGCCCGACGCGGTTGCAACCCTCGCAGCAGGATGGTGCCTGCCAGTTGGAGGCAGTTTTTTTTTTTTTGAGACATAGTTGGAGGCAGTTGTGGTTGGGTTCTCCTAATCAGAGCTTCAGGCGCCGATTGGCGCTACCGGCGCTCGCTAGCGACGTGTAGCGGGCCAGCCCACTAACTAACTAAAAAGGGAAACACTTCACGTAATAACCACTAGACCAACCTAGTTCTGTGCATACTCCTAGAAAATCGTCCTAGTTGATGTTTCCTTTTGTAAAACATTAACATATAATCAATATGACTATTTTTAAGAAATAAGAAATAAAATTTGAAAACGAGATCACCTATTTTTAGAAAATTTCATAAAATTTAAAAAGTTCATTGATTTCGGGAAAAATAATTGATTTTGAAAAGTGTCATCGATTTTGAAAAAGAGTTCATCTATTTTAAAAAAGATTTCATCGATTTTGAAAAAAGAGCTCATCGATTTTTAAAAACAGTTCACAAATTTGAAAAAGTTCATCAGATTTTGCAAAACCAATTAATAAATTGACAAAAGTTCACGCATTTAGCAAAATAGAAAATTGAACAAAACCGCTCCAACAAAGGAGGAAATGGAATAGGAGTGGGTGGCCCGTTAGTTACGGCACCTTACAAAGAATGAAGAAGTTGTGGGTTCTTATCCTATCTACCGCATATATTTTTGCAGGATAAAAGCAGAAAAAGGTAGATGGGCCGAGCCCAAGTCGCCAGGGGGTAGGCACCCAATAATGAAAAGAACTAAAACGGATGCCTGAAGCACCAAATAGGGTCTACCATGGGACACGACAGTTCCTATACAGCGCGTCGAGACCTCCTGCTCGACGCGCGTGAGCGTCAAATCGAGCTGCTTTCGCTGATAGAGGTTGTTTGCGGGCTGACTTGTTCCTGGCCCGTTAACTAAGTTTCTCTCGTCTGTTGATTCGAACGTGTACGCTCCTGTTTCCTGAACGTGTACGCTCCTGTTTCCTGGGCACGTACGCGGCTGTTTTCTGACTGTTTCCTGGCTGTTTCAGTTGGTTATAAAAAGAATCAGTAACTTTTAGTACGTACAAGGATTTGTACCAAAAGTGACTGTTTCGTCGACTTTTGTTTCGTGACTGTTTCAGTTCTCGCTTCTGAATTTGCACCAAGACAGTTTCTAAACTGAAGAGTAAACAGAATCAGCAAAAAACAATGTTCAGTGCATATAAAAAAAGGTTGCCCACAACCACATGCATGGTAAATTCTTGTTTCGTTGAACAATATTCAGAGATAAAAGGAAACATTGAAAACATTGTTTTGCCACAACTTGGTGCAAAACGGAGTACATGCTGTCAAAGAAAAACTAGTTTCGCGAGTGGGCAGATATTTGGCTCTCTTTGCATTTTGAATTCCAATCTACTTGTAATTTTGTTCATCCATGTGTCTGTGCACCTGTAACTATTTAATTTATATCTCGATGTTGGAAAAGAACATTGACAAGTGCAAAGAAAAAAAGGTTACTCGTAATATCATCGAAACTAGGTTTATGTACCCCTACAGTTGTTGCATTTGAAAGGCAAATATGTTCCTTCATGAGTTTCATTTGAATATGCGGAGTCCCTGATGAATAGAAAGAAACTAAAGAACATTAGGACACAAAATCATAATAGACAGAAAAAAAGGATAATAAAACGAGAAAATGATTAATGTGTACATGTTGCTGCACGAATGATTTCACCAGTAAGAGTTGAGTTTCATTGTCTTTACAATTGACTAGGTGATATAAGAACTTCTCATGAATTTCTTTAAAAATAAAAGTAGCTGAACCTTTTTAATGAATGAGTTCTAGAAATGGAATGAACCAGAATTGGTTTAACGAATGTTGAGCCGACTGAAACTGGTTTAATAAACTATTGTTCAACCATAAGTTGAACATCAGTTTTGAATACAAATTGAACAAAAAAGAGATATGTAAAATATATTTAACAAAAAGATATGGAATGAACAAAAATTGTTTCACAAATGTTCAATTTGATTTTTGTTTGACCTATTAAGAACTAATTTTCAGTTTTTTGTCCGTAAACAAATGTTCAAATTTTATACAAAAATGTTAATCGTATATTGTATATATACTAAAAATATCAACCATGCAATAAAAAATGTTCTTGTATATTATGAATTTGTTCAACGAATACTACAAAAGTTCGGTGTGTATTAGGATGTTTTTTTCAGCGTATATTACAAAAATGTTCAATGTTTATTAAAAAAATGTTCAGTGTACATTACAAACAATTTTCAATGTGTATTTGTCAACTGTTCAACATACGTTACAAATGTTCAATGTTTATTAAAAAATCGTTCAGTGTACATTACACACAATTTTCAATGTGTATTTGTCAACTGTTCAACATACATTACAAATGTTCAATGCCTACCAACTTTCCGATTTGAAGTTGTTTACAGAAGAAAAATTGAACAATAGATTTTAATAGGTTATAAACACAAAAAATGGAAAGAATGATCTCTTAACAATTGTCATCGTTCATTTTTTACGTATTTAGTTGAACAGAAAAAAAGGTTGGTGAACATGGAAAACTAAAAGTGAATAAAGTTTAATAAATGATGAACAAATGTTGAAATGTTAATGAACAAAATTAATTTCTATGTACGCCGAAAGTTGATTAATTAAGAAACAAATATACAAGTAACAAGTTAATTTGAACCATGCTTAAGTACACGATATTCTGCAGGGCAAAAAGGCAATAAAAAAGTGGATTATCACCCAGCACAAAAGGAAACATCACTCTGTTTATCCCTTTCATATAAAAATATGGGACAAAACTTCACTATATATGGAAGACACATGTCATGTTCAGATTGACAGGTTTTGCTTTTACACTTCACTTGGTCGACTCCAATTCTAGACTCAGGTAGCCAATTGGACCAGATTGATCTACGGGTTAAGAAACAGGCAGGGATCCAAGCAATCAAACGAATCCCTAGCAGATGAAACGAATTCCTACCAAAACGAACAAGCTACAAAATCCGCCATAGATCGAAACCCTACTCGCAAATCCACCATGGAAAACCAACAAAACAAAAAGGGACGAAACCCTAATCGCTAATAGGATCAAGGCAGTAAGCAGAACCTGCTTCACGATTCGCCATGAAATGGATGGGAGAAGCAAAACGACCTTGTGCATCCATGGCGACTGCCAATTCCGCGAAGAGAAATCCTCTGCCTGGGGATTGCGAAGAAGGAGAGAAGAGAAAGAGAATCGGGCGAAGATATGCCGAAACAGTAGAAAAGGAAACAGTCGATAAAAGGCCGGCCCATCTGGATGCTGCCTTCAGCGAAGGCACGACATTTTGACGCTAACGAGCGTCAAATAGGATATGCCCAGCGCGTCGGTCGATGTCTAGTGACCTAGCGTATACCCCCTACGCTCCTGTGGGCCGGCCCAGTATGGTCTTCCCCCACCCGATTTTGGGAAGGTTCTAGAACCTTTCCAGAACCAGTTCTTTCCTTTTATTTCATTGTTTCCCCTTAAGATTTTTCCTTCTTTATATTTCTCCTTTTTTTTTACCTTTTTACTTATCTATCATTTTTCCATTTCCATTTTTCCTTTTTCTTTTTCTGAAGTTCAATTTATTTTTTGCCTCCTTTTTTTTATTTTTTTATTTTCTTCATTTCAATTTTTCATTTTCGCAATTATCTTTCTCAAAGTCGCAATTTTTTAGACATAGGGAACCTTTTTCTAAAATAATGATTTTTTTGAACTGGTGCACATTTTTTTATTAACGAATTTTTTTAAAATTTCTGTCAATATTTTAGAATTTTTCTTCAACATTTTCTGAAAGTATTGTACATTTTCATGAATAGGCGAACAGTTTTTAATCGATGAACAATTTCCTGAATCAGTGAACAACTTTAATCAGCAAAGTTTTTTGAATCTATGTACATTCTTAAATCTGTGATTTTTTTTTGAATCGATGAACACTTTTTTGAATCACCTATTTTTTGATTGAATCGATGACCATTATTTGAATTAGCAAACATTCTCATAATCCATGAACACCTTTTGAAACTCATGAATATGTTTTGTTTGACGGACATTGTTTTTCAGACGATGAACATTTTGAATCCACGAACATTATTTCGATCGGTAATTTGTTTGTTATTCACGATCATTTTTTATTTACGTGAACACGTAAAATAATCATGTAAATTATTTGGAATTGCAAATTTTTTGGTTCATATTCACGGACATTTTTTTCAATACGCGAACATTTTTCGGCAATCATGGACATATTTTATAATCCACGAACAGTTTATGATTTCTGGAACATTCCTTTTTAATTGGAACTTTTTTTAAATCCCAAATTATTACAAAGAAAAAACAAAATAAGCAAAAAAGGAAAATTACGTAATAAAAAAGTGGGCGTCCAACCGCATTGATGGGCCTACCCCATAGGGCACACAGAGGGGAGCGGGTACCCGCTGGCATGTTCGCGAACACTTTTTTGAATCACCTATTTTTTGATTGAATCGATGACCATTATTTGAATTAGCAAACATTCTCAGAATCCATGAACACCTTCTGAAACTCATAAATATGTTTTGTTTGACGGACATTGTTTTTCAAACGATGAAAATTTTGAATCCACGAATATTATTTCAATCGGTAATTTGTTTGTTATTCACGATCATTTTTTATTTACGTGAACACTTAAAATAATCATGTAAATTATTTGGAATTGCGAATTTTTTGGTTCATATTCACGGACATTTTTTCCAATACGCGAACATTTTTCGGCAATCACGGACATATTTTATAATCCACAAACAGTTTATGATTTCTGGAACATTCCTTTTTAATTGGACTTTTTTAAAATCCCAAATTATTACAAAGAAAAAACAAAATAAGCAAAAAAGGAAAACTACGTAATAAAAAAGTGGGCGTCCAACCGCATTGATGGGCCTACCCCATAGGGCACACAGAGGGGAGCGGGTACCCGCTGGCATGTTCGCGAACACTTTTTTGAATCACCTATTTTTTGATTGAATCGATGACCATTATTTGAATTAGCAAACATTCTCAGAATCCATGAACACCTTTTGAAACTCATGAATATGTTTTGTTTGACGGACATTGTTTTTCAAACGATGAAAATTTTGAATCCACGAACATTATTTCAATCGGTAATTTGTTTGTTATTCACGATCATTTTTTATTTACGTGAACACTTAAAATAATCATGTAAATTATTTGGAATTGCGAATTTTTTGGTTCATATTCACGGACATTTTTTTCAATACGCGAACATTTTTCGGCAATCACCGACATATTTTATAATCCACGAACAGTTTATGATTTCTGGAACATTCCTTTTTAATTGGAACTTTTTTAAAATCCCAAATTATTACAAAGAAAAAACAAAATAAGCAAAAAAGGAAAACTACGTAATAAAAAAGTGGGCGTCCAACCGCATTGATGGGCCTACCCCATAGGGCACACAAAGGGGAGCGGGTACCCGCTGGCATGTTCGCGAACACTTTTTTGAATCACCTATTTTTTGATTGAATCGATGACCATTATTTGAATTAGCAAACATTCTCAGAATCCATGAACACCTTTTGAAACTCATGAATATGTTTTGTTTGACGGACATTGTTCTTCAAACGATGAAAATTTTGAATCCACGAACATTATTTCAATCGGTAATTTGTTTGTTATTCACGATCATTTTTTATTTACGTGAACACTTAAAATAATCATGTAAATTATTTGGAATTGCGAATTTTTTGGTTCATATTCACGGACATTTTTTTCAATACGCGAACATTTTTCGGCAATCATGGACATATTTTATAATCCACGAACAGTTTATGATTTCTGGAACATTCCTTTTTAATTGGAACTTTTTTTAAATGCCAAATTATTAAAAAGAAAAAACAAAATAAGCAAAAAAGGAAAACTACGTAATAAAAAAGTGGGCGTCCAACCGCATTGATTTGGCAGGATGGATGGAGGGTGTACGAGGGCAAAAGTTCTCAATTCGACCCACTTTTGGTTGTTTGGTAGCCTGCATGGGGCCTTCTCAGCATGCACGAGCTCAACCCAAATACCCTCGTAGCATGCACGAAGAGAGAACACCCCAGCAGCCGTTCGCTGGTCAGCATGCACGAGCGACGCGAGCGACGCAATTTTCAAAAAAAAATCAGAGTTTCAAAATTTGTTTATTTTTTTATAAAATGTTCAAAATTCCAAAATATGTTTAAATTTTCAAAAACAATCAGAATTTCAAAAACAAATTCAAAATTCCAAAATTTGTTTAAATGTTTAAATTAATAAAATTTTCAAAAATTCAAATTTTGTTTTAATTTTTTTAAAATTAAAATTCCAAAATTTTCAAAAAATGCTCAGAATTTCGAAAAAATGTTTAAATTTTATAAAATATTCAGAATTTCAATTTTGTTTAGTTTTTTAAAAAATGTTCAAAATTATAAAATTTGTTTACATTTAAAAAAATTCAGATTTTCAATATTTGTTTAAAGTTTCAAAAAATGTTTAGAATTTCAAAATGTTTTCACATATTCCAAAATTGTTCACATTTTTTTAATTTTTTGTTCATGTTTCTCAAAAATATCAGCTGCTATAGTACCAACCCGCCATGTCTAAACAGATGCAGGCTGCCAAACAAAGTCTCAGCTCAGCATGTCTCAGCACATACACCGATACCAAACAACAGCAAATGCATGTACTCAGCATGTCTACACTCAGCATGTATCAGATAAGAACAACAATGCTAAGTTAAGAATGCTACCAAACACACCCGATGGGACTACCCCATAGGGCACACAGAGGGGAGCGGGTACCCGCTGGCATGTTCGCTAGTGAGTCACGCCCTAAATAGGAGGGGTGCTCCTAGTTGGCGCTACATGCGCCAGCTAAGAGAGCTGGTGCTCACGGCAGCCGAATCGTCGACCGACACATGTGGCGATCACTTGACTAGCCCCGCCTGGTCTCATGGCCTGTTTGTACGGTCACTTGCCCCGCCTGGTCTCGTGGGCTGTTTTTACAGTCACTTGCCCCGCTTGGTCGCTCGCTCGAGGGCTGTTTTTACGACCCATGACTTTAAAAAAAAGAAAAAAAAACACAAATTTTTTGAGATTTTAAAGAAGTTCACAGATTTTCAAAAAGTTCATCCATTTTCTAAAATCTCATCAATTTGGGGGAAAAAGTTCAAAACAATTTAAAGAATGTCCATTTGGAAAAAAGTTCATCGACTTGAAAAAACATGTCATTTGTAAAAAGTTCATCAATTTTGATGACATAGTTCATCAAATCTGAAAAATGTTCATTAGATTTGAATAAAGTTCATGGAATTTGAAAAAGGTTAGAAATCATTGATTTTGGAAAAAGAGTTCAACAATTTTGTAAAAATTTCATTAAATTTGAAGACGTCCGTGCATTTTTTAAAGGAAAAAAGATTGAAGAAAAGAAATAGAAAAATAAATTATTGGAGCACATTTCCCCCTTATTGGTCTTAGTGATTGATGACAATACTTTTCGGACTAATCGTGTGTATTGATCATTTTAGATAAACCATCATTTGGCACAAGGCTATTATACCCCTATGGATATTTATGAAGACGCAGTTTTTTTAGCGTTTCTTTTTCGATGGACTTGAGTCGTAGAAACACCATATTATTAAGAGGGGGCCCGCTTCAAAAAAGTTTGGGTGGAATCAACACGTACGCTATCTCTTTGCACCCTCGTTCTTTCCCGGTAATTGAGCTTGTCCCTCCTTTCTGTTTGGACCTTGTCAGAACTAAGGATGGCAATGGGTATGGTATGAGCAGGGTAGAGCAATACCATACCCATACCCGCATAGTCAGTGGGTACAAAATTCAACCCATACCTGTATCCATGGGTATGAAACTTTATCCATACCATACCCGACGGGTACCCGTACCCATTTGGTACCCGGTGGGTAGAAAAAATGGTATATGAGTTGTTCACATTTTTACACTCACTGATAGCACATTTGACAAAAAAAGTCAATTATCTTAGCTCAATAACAGGTATATGAGTACAACATACTCAAAAGTCAATAGGAGTAGACAATTCACATGACAAGTTAACGATTAATTAACGACAACTTAACATTTGTTCACAAGCGGGCAGGGTATGGATATACATGCGGGTACAAAGCTATACCCGTACCCTACCCATGACTTAACGGGTAGGGTATGAGTACTACCCATGAGTATAAAAGTGTGCCCATAGCCTACCCATGCGGGTACGGTACCTGCGGGTACCCGTATCCATGGGTAAAATTGTCATCCTTAGTCAGAACAGACTAATCGGTAGTACCGCTCTACCCTGCGGTAGTACCGCTCCAACGGAGACGTACTTCCCCTCAAAGGGAAGGAATTTCGGTAACACATCCTCGTCTCCACCGGCTCCACTTTGTGGTTAACTCTTGCCTTTACTTTGTGCAAGCTATTATTGTGTTGTATCCTTTTCTTGCTCTCGTTGTTGTTGTTGTTGTTGTTGTTGTTGTTGTTGTTGTTGTTGTTGTTGTTGTTGTTGTTGTTGTTGTTGTTGTTGTTGTTGTTGTTGCTGTTGTTGTTGCTGTTGCTGCTGTTGCTGCTGCTGTTGGTGCTGCTGTTGCTGTTGCTGTTGCTGCTGCTACTGTTGTTGTTGCTGTTGTTGTTGCTGATGTTGTTGTTGTTGCTGTTGCTACTGCTGTT
>LR738715.1:338075540-338120524 GCA_902687465.1 Secale cereale
GCTGTTGTTGTTTGTTGTTGCTGCTGTTGCTGCTGCTGTTGTTGCTGCTGTTGCTGTTGTTGCTGTTGCTGTTGCTGATGTTGTTGCTGTTGCTGATGTTGTTGTTGTTGTTGTTGTTGTTGTTGTTGTTGTTGTTGTTGTTGTTGTTGTTGTTGTTGTTGTTGTTGTTGTTGTTAGCATCATATGCGTTGCCCACCTAGTTGCACATCTATACAACATATTTGTTGCTAAACCTAATTTGTTAAGAAAAGCTAAAAAAATGTAGTTGTCTATTCACCCCCTCTAGTCAACCATATCGATCCTTTCAATTGGTATTAGAGTCTCATATCTTTTTAAGGGTTCCACCACCCGAAGAGTATGGCTGAAGGGAATGAGGAAGTGCTCCAGGTTGTGGAGTTGAACTCGATCACCCGAGACGACTTAAATGAAACTATGGATTCACTTAAGACATCTATGACGACCGAGGTCAAGTCCATGCTTAAAGAATTACCCGAGGGGTTGAAAACTACTCACGGTCCGTTGCTTATGGTTAATCCCAAGGCATCAGAGTTGGAGCCCAGTTCTGGCAAGGAAGCGGCTAAAGTTATTCAAACCTCCTCCCCACTAAACAAGAATGGGATGAGAACCTTTGCCTCAGGTCCCTACACATCACGTTAACCACCTTGGTCCTACTTCTCATCTTGTGAAGAGTGAGTTTGCTAATTGTTTTTTTGCATCAAGTCTCATTTGAATGATAGCTCAACAAATCTTTGGAGATTCATCGAGCAAGACTTCTACCCGCATGATCCAAACAACCTCACCCCAAGAGAAGCGGTGGACAAGCAATACAATCACTCCTCTTTATTCATGCTCCAATCTGCAGTTCCTTCCGAAGACATCTCTCACTTGCGGCCATTCACACGTGCAAAGGATTGTTGGGAATATATGATATCTTTGTACACGGGGAGCTCAAGCATTCAAGGATCCAACTTTGAGGTGGTTCTCGATGAGGCCAATGAGTTTGCTATGATTGAAGATGAGGATCCTCGTGATCTCTATCGAAGAGCGACAACTCCTGCGGTTGCTCTTCGAGATCATGGGAGCAAGGACACGTATGACAATTGGATCAAGCGCAAGTTTCTTAAGGCCATCATGCCGTTCCACAAGGCCATGTCCTTTGTGATCTGCCAAAGACCGAATTTCCACACTTTGTCTTCAAGTGAGGTGCTAAATGAATTTATTGCAATGAACATCATGAATAAGACCACCGACAACGCTCTAGCTCGTGTCCAACGGTCAAAGAAGGCTTCACCCAACCTTGCTTTGAAGGCCAAGGCAATTTCGGAAGAGGAAGAAGAGTGTTGCCCCGAAGACATCAAATATGCTTACCACGAGCACATGGCTCTTGCGTAAAGGCAATTTTGGGGCAACAAGAGAAACTCAAGGCCCAACTTCTCCAAGAAAAACTCAAGTGCTTCGAAAGGCAAGCAACGTGTGAGAACTTGCTACAACTACGGCAATGTTAGTCGCTTTTTGGTGGATTTCCCATATGAAAAGAGGGAAAACAATGGTGGCAAGCTTATCCGCAAAGGCAAGGCCAAGTAATTCCCAAACAAGAACAACTTCACCAAGAAAGTGCCTGAAAAGTGGTTTGTGGCAATGTGGCATAAGCAGAGTATCTCTCTGATGATGATGATGATGACACAAGTGGCGAGGGAATGGCAACGGCCACCGTGGCCACTGCCACCTCCTCTCCAACTAAGGTGTCTCTCTTTGATGACCCCAACGAGAACCGCGTCGCCTAGTGCCTCATGGCCAAAGGTACCAAAAAGGTAACCTCCAACACCAAAACTTCCATCACTTCTACTCCTTCCTTATTGGATTGTGTGGATAATCATGTGGTGTCTAGGATGGATGAGAACGTATTTGATAAGTTCTTGGGTGGTTTGAGGGGTGAGACCAAGAAGCATTTTGTTGCTCTCTTGGAACAACTTGGCGAGGCCAATGATATCATTAAGTCTCATGAGGATACCATCTCCAAGTTAGAAGGACATAGTCGTGACTATGCCGATGAATTGCGGGTCTATCTATTGCTCTCGAGGAAGAGCGAGGTTTTCGTTTGGCTCTTGAGGAGTCACACAACGTTGATCTTGCTAAGTTATATAAGGATATTGATCATGCTATTATTGTTTCTCGTGTGCTTGAATCCAAAAAAGTCTCCCTTGAGGTTGGCCATGATAGACTCAAGGAAGAGTTTGACACACTTGACAAGGCTCACAAGGCCTTGAAGCATGTTCATGCCTCTCTCAAGGAGTCTCATGATCAACTCCAAGTGAAATTAACCAAGGAGATTTCCAACTGTCCTCCTTTTGTTTTAATTGATAATGCCCATGCCACTAACCCTTGTTGTGAGCATGTGCATCTTGTGGAGGAGAATGATAAGTTAAAAGAGCAACTTGAGAAAGGCCTTGTGACTTGCATACAAAATGAGAAGAACCTAAATGATCTTTTGAGGAATCAAAAGGAAGTTGTGGCTAAGGAAGGACTTTGGTTTGTACCCAAGTCAAAGAAGAAGAAGAACAAGACCAAGCAACCTCTCCCGCTCAAGGAAGCTTTTGTCAAGGCAAGGGAGGCTGCTTGTGAGAATAAAAAGGACAAGGAAGTGGTTGGCAATGCCAAGAAGGGCAAGACCATCCCTACCAACAAAGTCGGCGACTTTAATCCCTCATATGTTTTCTACCGTGCTAGTGCTGGGCCTGTTTATGCCAAATTTATCAGTTCTTCTTATGAGTATATTGAATGGTCTATTTGGCTTCCTAAGACCCTTGTTTCTAACATCAAAGGACCCATTCAAAAAGGGGTACCTAAATCCAAGCATTAATCTCTTGTAGGAGTTTGCTTTCGGTGGAGTGTTATGGTTGCTTGATAGTGGAGCAACAAATCATATGACCGGGAGCGAGGACTTGGTGGTGGACGTACAAGAAATCCCATCTATGCCCACTCATGTCCAATTCGATGATGCATCAACTTCTAAGGTATTGGGTCTTGTCAAGGTGGTCATCTCACAAGATTTATCTATTGAGAAGGTCATGCTTGTTGAGTCCCTTGCATGCAATTTAGTTTTCATTCATCAACTTGTACTCATGGGCTTTGCAACATTCTTTGATTTTGATACCATGGCCCTTTTGTGGAGCTAGACTCTTAAGCCTTTGTTGGGCATGTTGAGAATGGTTTCCATGTGGTTAACTTCTCGGAGCGACCCACCAAGACCGCGACATGCCTAATGCTTAAAGTTGATGTTGGTTGGCTTTGGCATCACCGACTAGCCCATGTCAATATGAGATCTTTGCAAAGTCTCCTCAAAGGGGATCACGTTCGTGGACTAACAAATGTGATTTTTGCCAAAGACCCTTGCTTGCAGTGCTTGTATCAAACGAAAGCTTCATGAGACGGCTCACCGACCCATGACTATCATATACTCAAAGAGGCCCTTGGAGCTCCTTCACATGGATCTCTTTAGTCCTCCATCCTTTGATAGTCTTGGAGGAAGAAAATATTGCTTGGTGATTGTGGATGATTACTCAAGATATACATGGGTATATTTCTTCAAGAGGAAGAGTGACACCCAACAAACCATCATCGACTTTGCTAATGAATCTCAACGTCAACATGAAGCAAAGATTTTGATGATTAGAAGTGACAACGACACCGAGTTCAAGAACTACACCTTGGATGAGTTTCTTAGTGATGAGAGGATCAAGCATCAATATGCCACACCTTATACCCCTCAACAACATGGTGTTGTGGAATGGAAGAACCGGATGTTGATGGATGCGGCAAGGACCATGATGGTGGAATTCAAGTCTCTGTATAACTTTTGGGCTGAAGCCATCAACACCGCATGTCCTGCATCCAATCGGCTCTACCTCCGCAAAGGCTTGAACAAGCCCCATATGAGATACTTACCGGTAACAAAGCCCAACCTCAAGTATTTCTGGGTGTTCGGTTGTGAAGGAAATATGCCCTAGAGGCAATAATAAAGTTATTATTTATTTCCTTATATCATGATAAATGTTTATTATTCATGCTAGAATTGTATTAACCGGAAACTTAGTACATGTGTGAATACATAGACAAACAGAGTGTCACTAGTATGCCTCTACTTGGATAGCTCGTTAATCAAAGATGGTTAAGTTTCCTAGCCATAGACATGAGTTGTCATTTGATGAACGGGATCACATCATTGGAGAATGATGTGATTGACTTGACCTATTCCGTTAGCTTAGCACTTGATCGTTTAGTATGTTGCTATTGCTTTCTTCATCACTTATACATGTTCCTATGACTATGAGACTATGCAACTCCCGAATACCGCAAGAACACTTTGTGTGCTATCAAACGTCACAACGTAACTGGGTGATTATAAAGATGCTCTACATGTGTCTCCGATGGTGTTTGTTGAGTTGCCATAGATCGAGATTAGGATTTGTCACTCGGATTGTCGGAGAGGTATCTCTGGGCCCTCTCGGTAATGCACATCACTATAAGAATTGTAAGAAATGTGACTAATGAGTTAGTTGCGGGATGATGCATTACAGAACGAGTAAAGAGACTTGTCGGTAACGAGATTGAACTAGGTATCATGATACCGACGATAGAATCTCGGGCAAGTAACATATCAGTGACAAAGGGAACAACGTATGTTGTTATGCAGTTTGACTGATAAAGATCTTCGTAGAATATGTAGGAGCCAATATGAGCATCTAGGTTCCACTATTGGTTATTGACCGGAGATGTGTCTCGGTCATGTCTACATAGTTCTCGATCCGGTAGGGTCCGCACGCTTAACGTTCGATGACAATTTGTATTATGAGTTATGTGATTTGATGACCAACATTTGTTCAGAACCCGGATGAGATCACGAACATGACGAACAGTCTTGAAATGGCCGAGACATAAAGATTGATATATTGGAAGGCTATATTCGGACATCAGAAAGGTTTCGAGTGATTCGGGTATTTTTTGGAGTACCAGAGAGTTACGGGAATTCGTATTGGGCCTTAATGGGCCATATGGGAAAGGAGAGAAAGGCCTCAAGGGTGGTCGCGCCCCTTTCCCATGGACTGGTATGAATTGGACTAGGGAAAGGGGATGCCCCCTTCCTTCCTTCTCCTTCTCCCTTCCCCTTTTGCTATTCCACGTGGGAGGTGGAATCCTACTAGGACCAGGGAGTCCTAGTAGGACTCCACACTTTGGCGCGCCCTATGAGGGTCGACCTCCTCCTCCCTCCATCCTTTATATACGTGGCCAGGGGGCACCCCATGGACACACAAGTTGATTTCTTAGCCGTGTGCGGTGCCCCCCTCCATAGATACACACCTCGATCATATCGTTGCAGTGCTTAGGCGGAGCCCTGCACCGGTAGCTTCATCATCACCGTCACCACGCCGTCGTGCTGACGAAACCCTCCCGTGATGCTCAACTGGATCAAGAGCTCGTGGGACGTCATCGAGCTGAACGTGTGCTGAATGCGGAGGTGCCGTACGTTCGGTGCTTTGATCGGTTGGATCGCAAAGACGTTCGACTACATCAACCGCGTCACTAGACGTTTCCGATTTCGTTCTACGAGGGTACGTAGACACACTCTCCCCTGTCGTTGCTATGCTTCTAGTAGATAGATCTTACGTGATCATAGGATTTTTTTTGAAATACTACGTTCCCCAACAGTGGTATGAGAGCCAGGTTTATGCGTAGATGATATGCACGAGTAGAACACAATGAGTTGTGGGCGATGATAGTCATACTACTTACCAGCATGTCATACTTTGATTCGGCGGTATTGTTGGATGAAGCGGCCCAGACCGACATTACGCGTATGCTTACGCGAGACTGGTTCTACCGACGTGCTTCGCACACAGGTGGCTGGCGGGTGTCAGTTTATCCAACTTTAGTTGAATCGAGTATGGCTACGCCCGGTCCTTGTGAAGGTTAAAACAACACATACTTGACAAAAAATCGTTGTGGTTTTTGTATGCGTAGGTAAGAACGGTTCTTGCTAAGCCCGTAGCAGCCACATAAAACTTGCAACAACAAAGTAGAGGACACCTAACTTGTTTTTGCAGGGCATGTTGTGATGTGATATGGTCAAGACGTCATGAGTTATACGTTATTGTATGAGATGATCTTGTTTTGTAAAGTTATCGGCAACCAGCAGGAGCCTTATGGTTGTTTCTTTATTGTATGAATTGCGAAGGCCATGTAATTGCTTTACTTTATCACTATGAGTTAGCGATAGTAGTAGTAGCAATAGTTGGCGAGACGACCACGACACTATGATGAAGATCATGGTGTCAAGCCGGTGACGATGGAGATCATGACGATGCTTTGGAGATGGAGATCAAAAGCACAAGATGATGATGGCCATATCATGTCACATATTTTGATTGCATGTGATGTTTATCTTATTATGCTTCTTATTTTGCTTAGAACGGCGGTAGAATTATAAGATGATCCCTTACAAAAATTTCAAGGTACAAGTGTTCTCCATGAGTATGCACCGTTGCGAAAGTTCGTCGTGCCGAGACACCACGTGATGATCGGGTGTGATAAGCTCTACGTTCAAATACAACAGGTGTAAGACAGTTTTGCACATGCAGAATACTCGGGTTAAACTTGATGAGCCTAGCATGTACAGACATGGCCTCGGAACACTGGAGATCGAAAGGTCGAGCGTGAATCATATAGTAGATATGATCAACATAAGATGTTCACCATTGAAAACTACTCCATCTCACGTGATGATCGGACATGGTTTAGTTGATTTGGATCACATGATCATTTATATGACTAGAGGGATGTCTATCTAAGTGGGAGTTCTTAAGTAATATGATTAATTAAACTTTAATTTATCATGAACTTAGTCCTGGTAGTATTAGCATATATATGTTGTAGTTCATTAGCTCACGTTGTAGCTCCCCGTTTATTTTATATGTTCCTAGAGAAATATAAGTTGAAAGATTATAGTAGCAATGATGAGGACTTGGTCCGTGATCTGAGGTTTTTCCTCATTGCTGCACAAAAGAATTATTTCCTTGATGCACCACTAGGTGACAGATCTATTGCAGGAGCAGATGCACACGTTATGAACGTTTTGACAAAAGCTCGGTATGATGACTACTTGATAGTTTAGTGCACCATGCTTTACGGCTTAGAACCGGGACTTAAAAAAATGTTTTGAACGCCACGGAGCATATAAGATGTTCCAAGAGTTGAAATTGGTATTTCATACTCATGCCCATATCAAGAGGTATGAGACCTCTGACAATACTTTGCCTACAAGATGGAGGAGAATAGCTCAACCAGTGAGCATGTATTCAGATTGTCTAGGTACTACAATTGCTTGAATCAAGTGGGAGTTAATCTTCCAGATAAGATGGTAATTGACAAAGTTCTCTAGTCACTATCTCCAAGTTACTAGAACTTCGTGATGAAGTATAATATGCAAGGGATGACAAAAGTAATTCCTGAGCTCTTCGCGATACTGAAATCGACGAAGGTATAAATCAAGAAAGAACATCAAGTGTTGATGGTTAACAAGACCACTAGTTTCAAGAAAAGGGCATAGGGATAGAAGGGGAACTTAAATAAACGGCAAACAAGTTGCTACTCAAGTGAAGAAGCCCAAGTATGGAGCTAAGCTTGAGACTGAGTGCTTCTACTGCAATGGAAATGGTCACTCGAAGTGGAACTACCCTAGATACTTGGCGGATAAGAAGGATGGCAAAGTAAACAAAAGTATATTTGATATACAGATTATTGATATGTACTTTACTAGTCTTCATAGCAACCTCTGGGTATTTGATACCGGTTCAGTTGCTAAAATTAGTAACTCGGAACGAGAGTTGCAGAATGAATAGAGACTAGTTAAAGGTGAAGTGATGATGTGTGTTGGAAGTGGTTCCAAGATTGATATGATCATTATCGCACACTACCTATACTTTCGGGATTAGTGTAAAACCTAAATAAATGTTATTTAGCATTTGCGTTGAGCATGAATATGATTTGATCATGTTTGTTGCAATACGGTTATTCATTTAAAGTCAGAGAATAATTGTTGTTCTATTTACATGAATAAAACCTTCGATGGTCATACACCCAATAAAAATAGTTTGTTGGATCTCGATCGTAGTGATACACATATTCATAATATTGAAGCCAAAAGATGCAAAGTTAATAATGATAGTGCAACTTATTTGTGGCACTGCCGTTTAGGTCATATTGGTGTAAAGCGCATGAAGAAACTCCATGGCGATGGGCTTTTGGAATCGCTTGATTATGAATCATTTGATGCTTGCGAACCATGCCTCATGGGCAAGATGACTAAGACCCCGTTCTCCAGAACAATGGAGCGAGCAACTGACTTATTGGAAATAATACATACTGATGTATGTGGTCCGATGAGTGTTGAGGCTCGCGGCGGGTATCATTATTTTCTGACCTTCACAGATGATTTGAGCAAATATGGGTATATCTACTTGATGAAACATAAGTCTGGAACATTTGAAAAGTTCATAGAATTTCAGAGTGAAGTGGAAAATCATCGTAACAAGAAATTAAAAGTTTCTATGATCTGATCGAGGAGGCGAATATTTGAAGTTACGAGTTTGGCCTTCATTTAACACAATGTGAAATAGTTTCACAACTCATGCCACTTGGAACACCACAGCGTAATGGTGTGTTCGAACGTCGTAACCGCACTTTATTAGATATGGTGCGATCTATGATGTCCCTTACCGATTTACCACTATCATTTTGGGGTTATGCATTAGAGACAGCTGCATTCACGTTAAATAGGGCACCATCTAAATCCGTTGAGATGACGCCGTATGAACCGTGGTTTGGCAAGAAACCTAAGCTGTCCTTTCTTAAAGTTTGGGGCAGCGATGCTTATGCGAAAAAGTTTCAACCTGATAAGCTCGAACCCAAATCGGAGAAATGTGTCTTCATAGGATATCCAAAGGAAACTATTGGGTACACCTTCTATCACAGATACAAAGGCAAGATATTCGTTGCTAAAAATGGATACTTTCTAGAGAAGGAGTTTCTCTCAAAAGAAGTGAGTGGGAGGAAAGTGCAACTTAATGAGGTAATTGTATCTTCTCCCAAATTGGAAAGTAGTACATAACAGAAACTAGTTCTAGTGATTCCTACACCAATTAGCGAGGAAGCTAATGATGATGATCATGAAACTTCATATCAAGTTACTACTGAACCTCGTAGGTCAACCAGAGTGCGTTTTGCGCTAGAGTGGTACGGTAACCCGGTTCTGGAAGTCATGTTACTAGACCATGATGAACCTACGAACTATGAGGAAGCGATGATGAGCCCAGATTTCGCAAAATGGCTTGAGGCCATGAAATCTGAGATGGGATCCATGTATGAGAATAAAGTGTGGACTTTGGTTGACTTGCCCGATGATCGACAAGCCGTTGAAAATAAATGGATTTTTAAGAGGAAGACTGACGCCGATGGTAATGTTACTATCTACAAAGCTCGACTTGTTGCGAAAGTTTTTTTTGACAAGTTCAAGGTGTTGACTACGATGAGATTTTCTCACTCGTAGATGCTTAAGTCTGTCCGAATCATGTTAGCAATTGCCGCATTTTATGAAATCTGGCAAATGGATAACAAAAATGCGTTCTTTAATGGATTTATTAAAGAAGAGTTGTATATGATGCAACTAGAAGGTTTTGTCAATCCTAAAGGTGCTAACAAAATGTACAAGCTCCAGTGATCCATCTATGGACTGGTGCAAGCATCTCAGAGTTGGAATATACGCTTTGATAAGTTGATCAAAGCATATAGTTCTATACAGACTTGCGGTGAAGCCTGTATTTACAAGAAAGTGAGTGGGAGCACTACAACCTTTCTGATAAGTATATGTGAATGACATATTGTCGATCGGAAATGATATACAATTTTCTGGAAAGCATAAAGGAGTGTTTGAAAGGAGTTTTTCAAAGAAAGACCTCGGTGAAGCTGATTACATATTGAGCATCAAGATCTATAGAGATAGATCAAGACACTTGATAAGTTTTTTCAATGAGTACATACCTTGACAAGTTTTTGAAGTAGTTCAAAATAGAACAGTCAAAGAAAGAGTTCTTGCATGTGTTACAAGGTGTGTAGTTGAGTAAGACTCAAAGCTCGACCACAACAAAAGATAGAGAGAGAATGAAAGTCATTCCCTATGCCTCAGCCATAGGTTCTATAAAGTATGACATGTTGTATACCAGACCTATTGTATGCCCTGCCCTGAGTTTGGCAAGGGAGTACAATTTTGATCTAGGAGTAGATCACTGGACAAAGGTCAAAATTATCCTTAGAGGACTAAGGAAATATTTCTCGGTTACAGAGGTCATAAAGAATTCTTCGTAAAGAGTTACGTCGATGCAAGCTTTGACACCGATCTGGATGACTCTGAGTCTCGATCTGGACACATATTGAAAGTGGGAGCATTTAGCGAGAGTAGCTCCATGCAGAGCATTGTAGACATAGAAATTTGCAAAATACATACGGATCTGAATGTGGTAGACCCATTGACTAAATCTCTCTCACAAGCAAAACATGATCACACCTTAGTAGTCTTTGGGTGTTAATCACATGGTGATGTGAACTAGATTATTGACTCTAGTAAACCTTTTGGTGGTCACACGGCAATGTGAACTATGAAGTGTTAAATCACATGAGGATGTGAACTATTGGTGTTAAATCACAGGGTGATGTGAACTAGATTATTGACTCTAGTGCAAGTGGGAGACTGAAGGAAATATGCCCTAGAGGCAATAATAAAGTTATTATTTATTTCCTTATATCATGATAAATGTTTATTATTCATGCTAGAATTGTATTAACCGGAAACTTAGTACATGTGTGAATACATAGACAAACAAAGTGTCACTAGTATGCCTCTACTTGACTAGCTCGTTAATCAAAGATGGTTAAGTTTCCTAGCCATAGACATGAGTTGTCATTTGATGAACGGGATCACATCATTAGAGAATGATGTGATTGACTTGACCCATTCCGTTAGCTTAGCACTTGATCGTTTAGTATGTTGCTATTGCTTTCTTCATGACTTATACATGTTCCTATGACTATGAGATTATGCAACTCCCGAATACCGGACAAACACTTTTTGTTCTATCAAACGCCACAACGTAACTGGGTGATTATAAACATGTTCTACAGGTGTCTCCGATGGTGTTTATTGAGTTGGCGTAGATCGAGATTAGGATTTGTCACTCCGATTGTCGGAGAGGTATCTCTGGGCCCTCTCGGTAATGCACATCACTATAAGCCTTGCAAGCAATGTGACTAATGAGTTAGTTGTGGGATGATGCATTACGGAGCGATTAAAGATACTTGCCGGTAATGAGATTGAACTAGGTATGATGATACCGATGATCGAATCTCGGGCAAGTAACATACCGATGACAAAGGGAACAACGTATGTTGTTATGCGGTTTGACCGATAAAGATCTTCGTACAATATGTAGGAGCCAATATGAGCATCCAGGTTCCGCTATTGGTTATTGACTGGAGATGTGTCCCGGTCATGTCTACATAGTTCTCGAACCCGTAGGGTCCACACGCTTAACGTTCGATGACGATTTGTATTATGAGTTATGTGATTTGATGATCGACGTTTGTTCGGAGTCCCGGATGAGATCACAGACACGACGAATAGTCTCAAAATGGTTGAGACATAAATATCGATATATTGGAAGGCTATATTCGGACATCGGAAAGGTTCCGAGTGATTCGGGTATTTTTCGGAGTACCGGAGAGGTACGGGAATTCGTATTGGGCCTTAATGGGCCATACGCGAAAGGAGAGAAAGGCCTCAAGGGTGGCCGCGTCCCTTCCCCATGGACTAGGGAAAGGGGGTGCCCCCTTCCTTCCTTCTCCTTCTCCCTTCCCCTTTTCCTATTCCATGTGGGAGGTGGAATCCTACTAGGACTAGGGAGTCCTAGTAGGACTCCACACTTTGGCGCGCCCTATGAGGGCCGGCCTCCTCCTCCCACCATCCTTTATATACGTGGCCAGGGGGCACCCCATGGACACACAAGTTGATTTCTTAGCTGTGTGCGATGCCCCCCTCCACAGATACACACCTCGGTCATATCATTGCAGTGCTTAGGCGAAGCCCTGCGCCGGTAGCTTCATCATCACCGTCACCACGCCGTCGTGCTGACGAAACTCTCCCGTGATGCTCAACTAGATCAAGAGCTCGTGGGACGTCATCGAGCTAAACGTGTGCTGAACGCGGAGGTGTCGTACGTTCAGTTCTTGGATCGGTTGGATCGCGAAGACGTTCGACTACATCAACCGCGTCACTAGGCGTTTCCACTTTCGGTCTACGAGGGTACGTAGACACACTCTCCCCTCTCGTTGCTATGATTCTAGTAGATAGATCTTGCATGATCGTAGGATTTTTTTGAAATACTACGTTTCCCAACAGGTTGTAAGTGTTTCATTCTCAAAAAGGGTGTTCGTTTGTCTAAATTTGAACCTATAGCTCAAGAGTGCATATCTGTTGGTTATGCTACAAACTCTCATGCTTACTGTGTTCTCAACAAGTCCACCAGACTCATTGAGGGGACGTGTAACATGGAGTTTGATGAAAATAATGGCTCCCAAGTGGAGCAAAGTGGTCCTTGTGGTGTAGTTGATTAAATTCCTCCTCAAACCATAAGAAGAATGGTGATTGGTCAAATACTACCCGTTGAGGAACCCCTTGTGTCCGGAGGAGAAGGACAATGCTCTACTCAAGTGGAGCCATCACTAACATTAGACTCACATGCTTCCTAAGAACAAAGTGAAGGCCCTCAACCAAGTGAACAAGATCAAGGGCAAGATCAACCTCATGATGACGGTGGCTCACCAAGTTATGCCCAAGATCAAGTTCATGACGCCGAGCAAGCTCAAGATCAAGAGGTTCCTCACGATCAAGAGCAAGCTCAAGATGGTGCTCAAGATGATCAAGATGATGGTCCTCAAATTCCTATTGAGGAACTTTTGGAGCACCGTGCCGCCAAGGTGGCTTCCAAGCTCAAGCATCAACAACATGTCATGGAGAATGTGCTTGGAAGCTTGAGGAAAGGGGTAACTACTTGTATACAATTTTAAAACTTTTGTGAGCAACACGCGTTTGTTTTGTGTGTTGAACCCCAAAAGGTACATGAGGCGCTCGATGATGTGGATTGGATTGAAGCCATGCATGATGGACTCAACAACTTTGAGCGCAACCAAGTTTGGGAATTAGTGCCAAGGCTAATGGAGGACCACAATGTCATTGGGACCAAGTGGATCTTCAAGAACAAGCAAGATGCGAATGCTGTGGTTGTTCGAAACAAGGCAAGATTAGGGCACAAGGCTACTCCCAAGTTGATGGTATCGACTACGGTGAAACCTTTGCCCCGTTGCGCGTCTTGAATCTATTCGCATGTTGGTTGCATATACATCTCATCATGATTTTAAATTGCAACAAATGGATGTGAAGAGTGCATTTCTTAATGGTCCTTTGAATGAGTTGGTATATGTCAAACAACCCCTAGGATTCGAGGATCCAAGCTCCCCAATCATGTATACAAACTCAACAAGGCACTCTATGGCCTTAAATAAGCCCAATGTGCGTGGTATGAGCACCTCACCGAGTTGTTGCAAGATCATGGGTTTAAAATTGGGAAAATCAATCATACTCTTTTTACTAAGAGGGTCAAAGGTGTTTTGTTCATATGCCAACTATTTGCTGGTGATATTATATTTGGTTCTCCTAACAAATCTTCCAATGATGAGTTTGCACACTAAGGACCGAGAAGTTCGAGATGTCTATGATGGGAGAGTTGAAGTTCTTTCTTGGGTTTGAAGTCAAGCAAAGAAGAGAAGGAACCTTCATCAACTAAGACAAATATACCCAAGACATGCTCAGGAAATACAAGCTAGATGATGTCAAGGCGCTCAAGTTTCCTATGCCTACCTAATGCAAGCTTGACAATGATCCCAATGGTAAAGCGGTAGATGAAAAGGTATATTGCTCCATGATTGGATCCTTGCTTTACCATTGTGTGTAGACCAGATATTATGTTGAGTAAGGGAATGCGTGCAAGGTTTCAAGTAGCACCTAAGGAAATTCTAATGTAGGGCATGGGCTAAAGTGCCGCCATTTGTCCCGATGTTCATGAATTGGAGGTGGCTACAAAGAGGAACGTGATGAAAACACTAAGGACAAGAGGGGAAATCACGAGAGAAACACTCAAGAACAAGTACAATCACACATCCACTAGACTAAAAAACACACATGATCCACAAGGGACATGAACAATCAAAGGGAAAGATAGAAGGTAGAGTTCATACCAAATCCAAAGGAGATGAAGTCTTGGTGATTCACTTGGGGAATCCTTCTCCCTTAGGAGGTCTTGATGATCCTAGGGATCCCTTCTCCCTTAGGAGGAATCCTACAAGAGGAGATACATGAGCTAAGCTCTAATGTGTAGATATATTCTTAGCTAAGTCTAAATGGAGGAGGAGGTGGAGTATATATCCAAGGGATGAACGAGTAAGGGGGGGGGGATGAGGAGACATGGGAAAATCCCAAAAGCAACACACAAGGGGCCCTGTGCACACGGGGTAAGTGGAGCCCGTGCACACGGGACCTCCAGCGACCTGACGCAATAGCCCATGCGCATGGGAGCTGGAGGTACGTGGGCACTGGGGTCCCATGGGCACGGTACATGCCCGTGCGCATGGGGTCTTTAGGACCGTGCAGCGAGTCCTGTGCGCACGGGGTCGCATGGGAGGTCCAGCCTTCTTATTGTCCAATTCCTTCCCCTCTTCCAGGCTTCCCTCTTGGATGGTGTAGTTGTTCAGTTGTTCTCCTAAGCTTGGACTCCTCCTCGATGAATGTGTAGCTTTGCTCACACCTATGTATGCACACGAGAGAGGGGTCAAGTAGTATACCATCCGTCGTGGTTTTGTCACGGCAGAGGTCCTAGTGTGAGGACTTAGTCGTGAGGCCATCACAACTAGGAGGTTAGCTTATCGAGGTTGATCAGAATCAAGAGAAACGAGTTTACCCAAGTTCGCTCCTGTAGCTACCCGACCCGAATGGATCAACTCTCTGTGCTTAAGTGTCACCCCTGGATCGGTATGCTAACACACACAGTACTCGAGGATTTATAACAGAGGTAAATCATATGTATAAAGTAACGTAAAATACTATTACCTCAATCCATATAGCGGAAGGAACAACAAAGTTGTGGATTCCCATCAACACCAACGGCAAAGTTGAGTGTAGACAGTGCAACCCTAACGTAACACCTACTCGTCGAATAATTCTTGCAACATGAGACATTGCAGCCATGTAGGTCACTACATTGAATGTACTGGCAAATTCACAATGTAGCAGTAATGATGAACAATGCCTACAACCACATGCATGTTTGGCTGGTGGAGGCTGTAAGGTTAATTTTGCATAAAGCTAGTTTTTCCCTACAACAAAGGAATAATTTTATTTACTACTAAGTTTAGTTAAGAAATAATGAGAATGGGTCCTCCATCTCAAATTCCCAAGTTACCAGAATTAATAACCCAACAATTTTTATTAAATCAAGTGATGAGATCAATAAAATAATCCACTTCTAGATACTCAAAGATGTCCATAATCGGGGACATGGCTACTCATGAATAGTTTGTACTCTCTACAGAGGTTTGTGCACTTTTCCCCACAAGACTCGATCGCCTCCGATTAATTTCTCGCACTACAAGATGTTTGAGAAATGAATGACCGAGACACAGTCTTTCAGAAGCATTAACTCTTTACCCTGGGTAGACCGTACCACCTACATTCCCCCTACATCTGCTAGTCTACCACTGAAAGAGGTCACACAACATACTCAACTATGCTAGAGCCCATAATGGCTTGTGGCTGCACATGGAAGTTTCTAGGCATGAAAATATCATATGATCCATTTGATCCTGGGTGGCATTTCAATAGGATAATCACATGATACCACCGGGATTTTCATAGGACAACACTGGTATATCCCTAGGTGTCTAGGCAAGCCACTGGTACATCCCCAGGGTGCCCCAACCAATCCACCCAAATGTGTATTAAAGTTTCCACCTTAAGTTTCCCTTACTTAAACATCTCTCTCAGAACTTTCATGAATCACACATACCAATTCACATCTACAAGCATGGCTGAGCAATAAGTAACAAAACGTATATTCCCTTGGGTTGATCTCAAGTCATTGGGTTCCTACCTCATGAACTACTAAGCAATACCACATGTGATCAAGTCCTACTCATGAAAACTTTGAGGATTGAACTAATGCAATGAAAACTTGGTATTTGGAAAGTATGATCAAAGTATGAACTTGCCTTGTACTGATGATGTAGATTCTTCGCACTCATAACTCGTGATAGATCTACTCCTCACACTCCGTTCAATCTATCGTGAGCAAACAATAGTAACCATACATAAGCAATCACTCAGAAGATCGGAAAGAACGAAGAAAACACTTCGGAAAAAACAAGCGAATAACTCTTGCAACTGAAACCAATTTCTAATAGTTCCAAAATTAAGTGAATTTGGCCTTATCAGAAAGTTTAGGTCAAGAGCTTCGATTTGTAAAAAGAATCAACTAAATCGGAGTTACGAAACTCAAGTTATGATCAAACGAAGTTCAAATTCAAAATTGGCTGAATTCAAATTCTAAGACTTTCAAAAACATGTTTAAGTTGTTTTACTGGATAGAGGGGATCATAGTGAAGACGTGGGCGTTGGTTTCGTTTGATTTGGACGAACGAGTAAAAAGTTGTGGCCGTTTGAAGTTTAGGGGCTAAACTATAAACAAAATATTTACAGATGAGTCCCTGGCTAAAAAATAAAACAGAAAAAAATTCTACCGAACGAACGTTCACTACGAAACCCAACGAATGAATTCGTTCGTTAACCGAACGAATCGGGTGAACGTTCGCTATTTAACAAAACCTAAATAAAAACCGATCTAAAAGGAAAATCGAACTTTATAAAAAAATTGGTGGGTAACGGTTTATACCGGTTCACCAAAATAAACCGGCGAGGCAGATCGGTTGGTCGGGCTTCGGGTCCGGAGGAGCGGAGCTCCGGCGGGTTTCGGGCGGCGACTGTGGTGAGTCCGGCGGCGGCTCCGGCGAGCGGGGCAACGGCGGCGTCCGGCGGTGATGGCGCGCGAGCGGCGGCGGAGGGTGGCGAGGGCGAGGCGCGGCGCGGGTGTGAGGAGCTGCACGGGGCGGCAGCGGCAACTGCGCGCGGCGGCGGCGGAAGTGCGACGGCGAGATGCGCGCGGCGGCGGCGGGGGCGAGGAGAGGAGGAGAGGCGACGGGATGTGCGGCTTATAAAGGGGTCGGGCGGCGGCTTCTTGAGGAGGGGGCAAGGCACGGCGGCGTGGAGTTCCCGGACTCCGGGGGAGTCCGGTTCGGCGACGGGGAAGCAGCCGGCGCGAGCTGGGCTGGGCCGTGGCCTGACTGGAGCTGGGCCGGCCCAGTCGAGAGAGAAGAAGTTTTTTTTAAACAGACATATATAAGGAATAAAACAAAAAGAAATAAAAATATTATATAGGCATATAGTATATCAAAATTTTCAGAAAAAGAAACTCTACAACATGAACATTTTACTACATCAAAATAAAATCCTCAAAAATTTAAATAAATCAAATAGTGCTACTGTTGCAGTAAAATCCAATAAAAATCATTTTAAAAATGCCAAAATGATTTCAAATTTATTTCTCTCCAATTTTATACTGTAGGGAATCATTTTACCCTATTTTCCATATATTTTATTTTTGGAGAAAAATAATTTGAATACAAACCAAATAACTCAAATTTGAAAATAAATTTTAAAAAATACTTCAAAGGAACTTCCAACTCATATTTCCTATAATTTGAAGAAGTCATTTTATCTTCTCTCGGGAATATCATTGAGTTGCATAAAGTTTCTGAATTTAAAATATTTCAAGAATGAAATTCAAAATTCATTTCAAAACCCTTTCATTTATTTAAATGGAAGAAGTCATGTCATCTTCACTCTAGGGCTTTTTGTTGAAATGAATTTGTTTTCATGAAGATCGTAAATGCAAAGTGAAAGTTTTGGGAAAGTCATTTTATTCTCTCTCATTTAACTTTCAAAAGTTTCAATTTTCACTCAATTTCACACAGCACATCACACAAGCAATCAAACTATCTATTTAATATAACATTCCAAAATTTAGAATTTTGGGATGTTACAAACCTACCACACTTATAAATGAATCTCGTCCTCGAGATTCGAAGAGGCTAGCAAGAAATAGGTTAGGATTTGTGGCTCTTCTAGCAAATCCATTGATCGGTATGGTCTAGTGTGCTACCACAGTTAGAAACGTGGATATAGTTCCATCGAAAACTCATACACTCAATCCTTATTGTTTGATGGGGTCGGTCTTCTCAAATCTTCGGGAAAATTCCTTCTCCGGGCTCTTTCGGTAGTGGCATAACCTCTGTCCTCAATTCTTGTGTCCTTTCATCTTGGTAAGGTTCTTCCGAGACTGGGTATTCTTAGCTGACAAGTCTGGCACCAATACTAAACAAATATCAATATCTCATGGTGGTTATCATACAATTTGACAGGGTCCCTGCAGAAAATGGGTCGGGGCTTCATTCTCACCGTATGACCTACGGTTGGCAACAACTGCCTTGTACAGGGAAAAATTTGTCATACCATTCTAAGGTTTAAACAAGGTTTTGACATCATCGTCTCTCTACTATAGGTAAGTCACTCAGATTTACCATCCCGTATAACAGAGGCGAATAATAAGAGTAAGTCGGTATGGTGATCAATCCATTCCGCACCCAAATCATTACCTTGTATATGGTTTAGTGAATCTCGAATTCTAACACTCGGTCATCCTCACAAGAATTGCAGAATTTCTCTTGTCAACGAACTAAGTTCGGATAAAATCCATTACTTCTGCAAGCTGAACAAAACATCTATCGTTCTTCACAACTCTCAGGTTTTGTGTAAACACCTATAAGATCGTCTGTTGGCAAGGTCGTATCTTCTACCAGGGTTTTCCTTCAGCAAGAGTGTGCTTGCATCTTGACAGGTCCTAGGGCCTGTGGGTTTTGGTCCTTCTCCTCACTTGTAACTCTTGGACTCATCATCGGGTGGCAACTCATCATCCTTCCAAAATCCAACTTTCCTTAGCATTCGTAAATCCATCCAATTTGTGCGGTTTCCCTTCCTTCTATTGGTACAAATTATGATGTAATTACTCAGACTCATCATTGAGTGGCCCATTCCAAAGTCTGACGTAACTAACCACTAGATCTTGTGTTCGGGTAACAGTGTTGGGTTCTACCACCCTTAGAAAACACCAGTTCCCTCAAAAATCTTATTCCATGAATTATGATTTCACTCTTTGCCTATATAGTAACAACTAAAAAAATCCAAAATCAATACCCTGATGCTAACTATATTGATTCTCAACTTACTACGATCTACTGCATTTCCATTGCATGCTTCAACTCAACTACTTAGCACAAGTCTCCTTCTCCTTGGGACAATCTCTAGCATAGTGCCCTGCTTCATTACAGTAGAAACATATTACTTCTTACAAGTCTCGTGGTTCCCTTGTGATTACGTAGCCTCCTTAGGCCGTCGGCTTAGGGTCCATTTCCGAACTTGTATATCCTTAACTCATCCTTGGAGTCACTATTGCTCCACACTCCAACATTACACCCTCTTTAAATCCAATTGTACTTATTTCCTTCATACCCTTGGGGTAAGCATCATATCAAAATAAACCTCCAACTTACTTTGTGCAAACTCCACACTTTGGAGCAACAATTTTTTTGCTTTCTATTGGTCCAGGGTTCACACAGAAAAGTATCGTCCTAAACAAAAACTAAATGCACTGGTTCATCCGTAATTCATATTCTCCTCATATCAAATCTTTTATTGAACCACTATTCAACACTCAAATTCAAAGGTGCTTCACTACAAATGCTGCCATCCACATAGTTTGGTATGGTTAAGCATTTCTTCCATCTTTATTCATTTGTCCTTGCTGAGGATGCTTCAGTCCCACTGGAATTGTGCAATATGATTCTTGAAATCATCGATATTTTGCTTCATCCTATTGGTCGTGTGCTTCATCTCCATCATCTCTGCATGCACCTTACTCAGGCATTCCTGAGTGTGACTAAGTCTTGCTTGAAGTATTTCTCCAATCTGGCGTATGGCCTCCATAGCAGCTTCATGAACAAAGTCGAAGAAGGTTGTTCGTGGTACTCGAGAGATGAAAAAGTATTGACCCATAGTCTTTGGGAAAACTCCTTTCACACGATGGAGGTGTACCTCCACGTACCAAAGTTCAACTCCATTCTCCATGAAGGGATAACCCTTGTAGACTGCATCTCCTTCAAGGTGAACATGCTTCATCATATCCTTCAGGATCTTCGGGTAATCCTGATCACTAGTCAGGGTCATGATCATTTCCGGGCCTTCGAGAAAAGACTCGTAAAGGGTTGTCATCTGTAGGTATGAGATAAAAGGGCACTCAGGACAATGTAGGTATTTCCTTGGGTGAAATGTGGTTGTTTGTCCGAGAAAGGTTTGGGGTCAGCTTGTCCATGGGTTTTAGGTTTTAGTCTAGGTGAGATAGCAAGAGAGACACTCGCAATCATCCAAAAACTCATAACATTTCCTTCTTAGATTCCAAAGATATCAACTTCTATTGCTTCATGAACTATTACAATGTTCTTTCCATAACTCAACTCAACATCGTAATAAAAGTGTATTCCATATTTAGCTACATGCTTCATTCTAATATCCAGTTCTCAACTACTCTGCTCAATCTTTTCTCTTGTCTGAACCTTCGTTGGCAAAAATGCCCTTCTTCCTTGCGGTGTAAACTAATGACATTAGACAAATCTAGGGACTTCCTGGTGACTATCTTGGTTCACTGGGTTCTTGGCTTCCTTGCTGGGCAGTGGCTAGCGTAATTACCTAAATCCTTGCACATGTAACAAGTGATGTGACTCAGGTCCTTTTTCACAGAAATTGGGTTGTTCTGGTGAAACATGCTTTTTCTCTTCCTCGACTTGTTCGTTCCTATCAATTCTTCTATCTTCTGTGGATCAAACTCCACCTATTCTGTCGGGAAGTCCCCCAGATACTCTTGGCTTTCCTTCGTGTAATACTGTGAAAGATGTCCTTTTTCCCCACATGAGTAGCAAGCACGGGAGTAATATCTGTTTAGGCCTTCTCCATCAGGGTCGTCGATATCTTCCTCCATCGCGGATTCCTTTAAGGTTTCCTCGAGGACTTCTTTCATTGCTTCTTTCTTCTGCTGGATAGTTCGTTGTACCATGGGGTAAATGTGACACTGAGCAGGGTAGTGGGTAGTCCCTTCACAAGAAACAAGTAATCTGCCTAGTTGGGCATTCTTCAGCTGGGTGACTTTATTCACAATGAGGGCATTCATCCTTGTGCTCGTCCTGAGTGTGTCCTATTTCTCTACAAATCTTGCAGGCACAAGGTTTGTTCTTCGGCTTGTCACCACGCTTTCGGATGAGACGGGATTTTAACAGAGTCTTCTTGAATTCCTTCCAACTTTTTGCTCCATTACATCCTTGTATGACTTGATGCATTTTCCACCATGTTGCATCACTTTTTGTAAAGTACTGAAGAGCGTATTGAACCTCATACTTCCTTGCAACCAAATTTTTCCTGAAGTGATCCTCCATGTTTTGTATCCATAGCTCTACCTCCGGCTGGGTCATCGGTCCAAAGAATACAAGTCTATCTTCATTCATCCTCTATTGGGTCCAAGGGTTTTGGATGAGATTTGGGAGGTGGAGAGAGACACACTCAATACAAACAATAGTTTTGAAAAGACGGTTTTTATTTTGTGGCCGTAGGAAAAACATCAAACAAATGACGGCTCACAATCGTCGCATCTAACATAACTACATAACAGGGGTTTGGTCTTCTAAAGGTCAATATCTCTTTAAGGTCGTCAACTCTTCAAATCTCCGGAGTATCCACTGTTGTAGCTTCAACACTTCCAATGCATGGTGAAATCCTCTTTACTCCGAAGTGGTCAAAATGGGAAAAGGGTATGGTCTAACTATTTAAAGTAAAAGGGAATATTTGACAAAGCTTGGAAAAGAAGAGAGGTAATAATCTTTTTGAAAATAAAGTTTTAGAGAAATCCTTTCCTATGGGCTGGCCAGTTTCTAGGGTCACGTCCGACAATCAACATGTGCTCTGATACCATCTTGTAACGACCCGACCCAAATGGATCAAGTCTCTGTGCTTAAGTGTCATCCCTAGATCGGTATGCTGACACACACAGTACTCGAGGGTTTATAACATAGGTAAATCACATGTATAAAGTAACATAAAATACTATTACCTCAATCCATATAGCGGAAGTAACAACAAAGTTGTGGATTCCCATCAACACCAACGACAAAGTTGAGTGCAGACAACGCAACCCTAACGTAACACTTACTTGTCGAATAATTCCTGCAACATGAAATATTGCAGCCATGTAGGTCAGTACATTGAATGTACTGGCAAATTCACACTGTAGCAGTAATGATGAATAATGCCTACAACTACATGCATATTTAGTCGGTGGAGGCTGTAAGGTTAATTTTGCATAAAGCTAGTTTGAAGAAGTCATTTTATCTTCTCTCGGGAAAATCATTGAGTTGCATATAGTTTCTGAATTTAAAATATTTTAAGAATGGAATTCAAAATTCCTTTCAAAACCCTTTCATTTATTTAAATGGAAGAAGTCATGTCATCTTCACTCTAGGGCTTTCTGTTGAAATGAATTTGATTTCATGAAGATCGTAAATGCAAAGTGAAAGTTTTGGGGAAGTCATTTTATTCCCTCTCATTTAACTTTCAAAAGTTTCAATTTTCACTCAATTTCACACATCACATCACACAAGCAATCAAACTATCTATTTAATATAACATTCCAAAATTTAGAATTTTGGGATGTTACAACCCCCCACGATCGACTTTATTGGATTGCTTGAGTATCGATTACAAGGGAGCGAATTCGCTTGACCTAGTTATCGACTTGATTTTAACTTGGTCTATCCGCCTCAGGATCTCGCCTTTATATACAGGTCAAGGACCCGAGGCTTACAAGTGTCTGGGTCGTATTATGATCTACGACTCAGTATGTCTCTAACTCACCTTGCTACCTTAGCAAGGCAACACGTGGTGTCTTGTGCTTCTGGCCGTGAGCTGCCGTCTTCTAGCACTGGGCCCCGAGTTGGCCCACTTCTACGAGCCGCCCTTCTAGTCTTGTGTCATGAACGCCGCGGCCCATACGAAGTCTTGCTCCTAGAGTCACCATCAGAATGACCCGGCCTTACATGGCGGGTTATACCGTGGGGTTATATCCCAAACATTAGGCCACATATTGATTTGAATTTATTCATGTCAATCATCAACCTGACAATTTTGCGAATCTTCTTTCAACCACAGATACCTTGATACATCCATTTTGCATCATGTTTTCCTACTGTTATTTATAATGTTTTTATGCTTAATAATGCCTTTTGGAGTGATTCTAATGCCCTTTCTCTCATAATATGCAAGGTTTATATCAAGAGGGAGAATACCGGCAACTAGAAATCTAGACCTGAAAAAGCAACGTCAGCATACCTATTCTGCACAACTCCAAATGATCTGAAACTTCACGGGGATTTTTTATGGAACATATAAGAATTATTAGAGCAAATAACTACTAGAGGGGGCCCACCAGGTGGGCACAACCCATGTGGGCGCGCCCTGGTGGGTTGTGCCCTCCTCGGCCCACCTCCGATGCCCTTCTTCTGTTATATAAGTCATTTTGACCTAAAATAATTAAGGAGAGGACTTTTCGTATAGAGAGCCGCCATCTCGAGGCAGAACGCCGGAGCGATTCTGCCGGGGGAACTTCCCTTTCGGAGGGGGAAATCATCGTCATCATCATCACCAACAACCCTCCCATCTTGGGGATGGCAATATCCATCAACATCTTCAACAACACCATCTCCTCTCAAACCCTAGTTCGTTTCTTGTGTTCAATCTTTGTACCGAAACCTCAGATTGGTACATGTGGGTGACTAGTAGTGTTGATTACATCTTGTACTTGATTACTATATGGTTTATTTGGTGGAAGATTATATGTTCAGATCCTTTAAGCTATTCAATACCCTTCTGATCATGAACATGTTTATCACTTGTGAGTAGTTACTTTTGTTCTTGAGGTCATGGGAGAAATTTTGTTGAAAGTAATCATGTGAACTTGATATGTGTTCGATATTTTGATGATGTGTATGTTGTGATTCCCTTAGTGGTGTCATGTGAACGTCGACTACATGACACTTCACCATATTTGGGACTAAGGGAATGCATTGTGGAGTAGTTATTAGATGATGGGTTGCTAGAGTGACACAATCTTAAGCCCTAGTTTATGCGCTACTTCGTAAGGGACCGATTTGGATCCAAATGTTTAACGCTATGGTTAGATTTTATCTTAATACTTTTCTCGTAGTTGCGGATGCTTGCAAGGGGGTTAATCATAAGCAGGAGGTTTGTTCAAGTAAGAACATCACCTAAGAACCGGTCCACCCACATATCAAATTATCAAAGTAGTGAACACAGATCAAGCCAATATGGTGAAAGTAACTAGATGAAATTCCCGTGTGCCTTCAAGAACACTTTTCTTATTATAAGAAACCATTTTGGCATGTCCTTTGACACAAAAGGATTGGGCTACCTTGTTGCATACTATTTTCCATTACCATTACTTGCTCATTACAAATTATCTTGCTATCAAACTATCTGTTATCGACAATTTCAGTGCTTGCAGACATTACCTTGCTAAAAACCACTTGTCATTTCCTTCTGCTCCTCGTTGGGTTCGACACTCTTACTTATCGAAAGGACTATGATTGATCCCCTATACTTGTGGGTCATCAAGACTCTTTTCTGGTGCCATTGCCGGGGAGTGAAGCACTCTTGGTAAGTGGAAATTGGTAAGGAAAAAATTATTACTACATGTTGAAATTTACTGTCACTTGTTACTATGGAGAACAATTCTTTGAGGGGTTTGTTCGGGGTATCTTCACCTTGAGCGGTAGCACAATTAGTTGCCCTTCAACCTACTACACCTACTGAAAATATTGAATATGAAATTCCTTCGGCTATGATAGAACAACTGCTAGCTAATCCTTATGCAAGAGATGGAACCGGACATCCTGATATGCATTTGATATATGTGGATGAAATTTGTGGATTATTTAAGCTTGCAGGTTTACTCGGAGTTGAAGCGAATAAGAAGGTTTTCCCTTTATCTTTGAAGGTAAAAGTATTAACATGGTATAGGCTATGCGATGATATTGGATCTTGGAATTGGAATCATTTGAAACTAGAATTTCACCAATTTTTTTAGTCATATGCATCTAGTTCATTTGGCCTCGTGAAGGAGAAAGTATCGCTCTAGCTTGGGGGAGGCTTAAATCAATGTTATATTCATGCCCCAATCATGAGCTCTCGAGAGAAATTATCACTCAACACTTCTATCCTTGACTTTCTGTTAATGATCAATCCATGCTTGATACTTCTTCTGCCGATTCTTTTATGAAGAATAATATTGAATTCACGTGGGATCTCTTAGAAAGAATTAAAAGCAACTCTGAAGATTGGGAACTCGACGAAGGTAAAGAGTCAGGTATTAAGCTTAAGTTTGATTGTGTTAAATCTTTTATGAATACCGATGCTTTTCAAAAGTTTAGCACTAAATATGGACTTGATTCTGAGATAGTAGCCTCTTTTTGTGAATCTTTTGCTACTCATGTTGATCTCCCTAAATAGAAGTGGTTTAAGTATCATCCCCCTATTAAAGAAGAAATCAAAGAACCGGTAGTTACTAAAGAAGAAACTATCATTTACAATGTTGATCCAGTTGTTCCTACTGCTTACATTGAGAAACCACCTTTCCCCATTAAGGTAAGGGAGCATGCTAAGGTTTCAAATGTGGTACGTAGTAGTAATATTAAAGCACCTAAACCCCCGGAGCAAATTAAAGTAGAACCTAATGTTTCTATGGTTAAGGATCTCTTGGTCGATAATATTGATGGGCATGTTATTTACTTCATTGGTGAAGCTGCTAGAATTGCCAAACCCGATGGGAAAGATAAACATAGACCCGTTGTTGGCATGCCTGTTGTCTCAGTTAAAATAGGAGATCATTGCTATCATGGTTTATGTGATATAGGTGCTAGCGTAAGTGCTATTCCTTTTACTTTGTACCAAGAAATTATGAATGACATAGCGCCCACTAAAATAGAAGACATATATGTTACTATTAAACTTGCCAATAGAGACACCATCACACCACTTGGTATCGTTAGAGACGTTGAAGTCTTGTGTGGGAAAACAAAATACCCTACTGATTGTTTAGTCCTTGGTTCCCCACAAGATGACTTTTGTCCCATAATATTTGGTAGACCTTTCTTGAGCACCGTCAATGCCACTATAGACCGCACTAAACAAACTGTCGGTGTTAGCTTTGGTGATAAGTCTCATGAGTTTAATTTCTCCAAGTTTAGTAGAAAACCTCATAAAAAGAATTGCCTTGTAAGGATGAAATAATTGGTCTCGCTTCTATTGGTGTACCTCCTACTAATCCTCTAGAGCAATATTTGCTAGACCATGAAAATGATTTGCATATGCATGAGAGAAATGAAATAGATAGAATTTTGTTTGAATAACAACCTCTGCTTAAGCACAACTTACCTATTAAAACTCTAGGAGGTCCTCCTCCACCTAAAGGTGATGATGTGTTTAAATTAAAGCAACTACCTGACACTTTGAAATATGCTTATCTTGATGAGAAAAATATATATCCTGTTATTATTAGTGCTAAACTTTGAGAACATGAAGAAGAGAGATTATAGAAAATTATGAGGAAGCACCGATATGGTATTGGATATACTCTTGATGATCTTAAGGGCATTAGTCCCACTCTATGTCAGCACAAGATTAATATGGAACCTGATGCTAAACCCGTTGTTGATCACCAACGTCGGTTAAATCCGCAGATGAAAGAAGTGGTAAGGACGGAAATATTAACACTTCTGGAAGCATGTATAATCTATCCTATAGTTGATTGTAGATGGGTAAGTCCTGTTCATTGTGTCCCTAAGAAGGGAGGTATTACGGTTGTTCCTAATGATAAAAATGAACTTATTCCACAAAGAATTGTTACAGGCTATATAATGGTAATTGATCTTAGAAAATTGAACAAAGCAACTAGAAAAGATCATTACCCTCTGCCTTTTATTGATCAAATGATAAAAAATATTATCTAAGCACACGCACTTTTGTTTCCTTGACGGATACTCTGGTTTCTCAGAAATACCTGCCTCATGACCTGATCAAGAAAAGACCACTTTCACTTGTCCTTTTGGAACTTATGCTTATAGACGTATGCATTTTGGTTTATGCAATGCACCTACTACCTTTCAAAGATGTATGACTGCTATATTCTCTTATTTTTGTGATAAGATTGTTGAGGTTTTTGTCGGTGTCAAAACCGACAGATCTCGGGTAGGGTGTCCCGAACTATGCGTCTGAGGATTAATGGTAACAGGAGACTAGGGACACGATGTTTACCCAGGTTCGGGCCCTCTCGATCGAGGTAATACCCTACTTCCTGCTTGATTGATCTTGATGAATATGGGTTTACAAGAGTTGATCTACCTCGAGATTGTAATGACTAAAACCCTAGGAGTCTAGCCTATGTAATTGCGATTGTTGTCTCTACGGACTAAACCCTCCGGTTTATATATGCACCGGAGGGACCTAGGGTTGTACATGAACATCTTGCAGAGGAAGGAAAGTATTACACCCGAACTCTAAACTTGCTATTTTACACATACGGGAGTCCTATCCGGATACAGGAGATAGTCTTCAGCAATAATCTTCACAGCCCACCAGTCCGGCCCATAATGACCAATCCGGCCACCTGAGGACCCCTTAATCCACGACTCCCTCAGTAGCCCCTGAACCAGTCTTCGATGACGATGAGTTCGGCTCGCGTACTGTCTTCGGCATTGCAAGGCGGGTTCCTCCTCCGAACATATTGAAGCAACATTCCCTACACAAAGGTACTCTGTCTGGCTCTGTATGGTTAGTACAACCTTTAGCCTTAAAGGCAAGGTATCGATAAGCAGACAATGTGTCTTTACTGACAACTTTTCAGTGAAATATCATGTTTTACCCTTTAATATATCAAACCATTTTCTTGGCTCCAGTTTCGCGTTTTGAGGTATAGCCCCATTGGCACGTCTTGTCAAAACAGAGACCGTGTCAGCTTATTACGGAATCCTTATCAATATGCCGTGAGCATCCCAACCGCACCTTACGCACGACTACGTCGCGAACCGACGAGGTTTACGGCTGGAGTGGGGGGACGTTTAGCATTCACCGCTGATAAAAGGACACAAATCCTTCCCATTGGCCCCATGCTTTCCTCAAGCCCTAGCTTTCCAATCTCCTTAGCCTCAGCGCCCACAACTCTTGCACCCACAACTCTCGACTCCTGTAACATCCCAAATTTACAATTTGGAATGTTATACATAGGTCATCCTGCATATCATATTTATTTGCATTTGTGTGTTGCGATCCTCGAAATTCTGAGCAACTCAAGGACCCACGGAGAGAGTTGGGGACTTTACCGTTTTCATATTTGAGTTTTCTCAAATACCGGTATGAGGATCAAGTTGGTTTTAATTGTTTTTCTCTCCTAAAGTATTTCATAATAAAATATATGAGCGGAGATAATATGACTTCTCCAAAACAAAAGAAATATTGGAGGAAAAATATTAAAATCAAATTTTGTATTTTATTTGGATTTATTTGCAATATTATTTGCATAGGAAAAATGCGCGTTTTCAAAATTGCATTTAGGTCCAAAACAAATGTTCACTTTGTCCTAAATATTATTATAGGACGATGAAAATTTATTTCGGAAATTTTGGAGTCCGTTTAATATTTCTTTTGTCCGTTTTGCTCCGTCAGGACTGTTTTTTTAAGTGCACCGCCTTACCGGGCCGTGTCCGACCTGGACTCCACCCCGGCCGGCCTTTATAAGCCGCCACCCCCTCAGCCCACCAGTCAGCCCCACGTCCTAACCCTAGCCGCGAGCCGCCGCTGCCGCCTCGATCCGTGCGCCACCACTGTCGCGAGCCCCGCCGCCGTCGCTGCCCACCGCCGCCGCCGCCTTGCCGCTCCGCGATGCCATGCCACCGCCGCCGGCCGCCGCCGCCGCCGTTCCGTTCCATGAGGTAGCCGACGTTTTTTTAAACCTATTGGTTTTATTTCGTAAACCCTAGATCTCGTTTTTTTTCTGTTTTGTTTCGGTTTTGTTGGTTCGGATAAATAGCGGACGTTCATCCGTACGTACATTTTAACGAACGTTGTTTGCCCATTAGTCGCAGACAGCGAACGTTCGTTCGTTAGCATGTTCGCCGCGTTTTATTTTTCAGGGTTTTTCCGCGATTTTTCTCGATCGCGATTTCTGCCTGATCTTCGTTTTAGTATAACTTTTCGCTCGTTAGTCGAAATCAGGCGATTCAAGCACCTAGATCTTCGCCTCGAAGCTCTCTTTCCGTTTAACCAACTTGAACAAGGTTTTGATACTGTAAATTTTGACTTTAGTTCAATCTAGTAAACGGATCTTGTTTCTTTCGTAGTTTGAGTTTCGTTGCTCCGTTTGATTTGATTCTTTTTGCAAACCGGAGTTCTTCAGTTGAACTTTCTGGTTAGATCTTCTTATTTGAGTTTTACTCGTGCATCTTTGCTTGGTTGCTTATGTATGCTATTGTTTGCTTGCGATAGAATTCTCGGAGTGCGAAGCATGCTACTACGAGTCCCTAGGTTTTGTGAATCGTCAGCAAGGCAAGTAACACTACAAAAAAATACACTTTCGTGATGATACATGTTCATCACAGTAGCTCACGTTTTCTGTCATGCATGTACATCCATGACGATTTTATGACAGAATCACGATAGTCATACCTGTGCTGTCGTAGAAGTGTTCCATGACATTACCAAAATTATCATCACGGAAGTGTCCACTTCCATGACGATAAATCTTGCGTCACAGAAGTGCTTTCGTCAAGGGTGACCGACACGTGACATCCACCGTAACGGAACGCCGTTAAGCTATCGGGGGATTTTCCAATGGGGATCCGATAACCCGTTAACAGCCCCGACCAATGGGGATTTTCCACGTGTAAAATCATCATTGGCTGGGGGAAACACGTCTCAGCTCACCGTTGGGATAGATGTCATCCACTCATTGGACACAAAGCGCCTATGATACGTCAACACGTGGCACGGCCCAACAGAGGCCCATTCCTGTGAAAAGGCCGGCCCGTTTGACTTGGTCAAAAGGTGGCGGGCCGGCCCACGGCAAACCTGTTAACGGCCTGTTCGCATATAGCCCATTTACAGCCCGCTAACCCAGGGCCCGTGTACGACCTATCCGAATTAGGCCCATTAGCGTCATCTGGGCCGTCCAGTATAATTCTAGCCCGTTTTAACTTCCGGCCCATGTATGGCCCATGACGTCTTTCGGCCCATGATACGTTGACACGTGGCACGGCCCAACAGAGGCCCATATAGGTTAAAAAGGCCGGCCTAGTCAAAGGCTCGTAGTACTTACTCAGGTACTAGTGGGCCAGCCCAATAACAGCCTGCTTAATAAAGGCCCATTTACGGCCCGAAACCAGATCTGGCCCGTTAATTGTTCGCCGAATATTTGGGCCCATTTACGGCCCGAAGCCAGATCCGGCTTGTTAATTGTTCGCCGAATATTTGGGCCCAAATACAGCCCAGTGACTTTCAGCCTGTTAGAGGCCCGATGTAGACATGGTCCCATTTCAGCCCGTTGTGACTTTCGGCCTAGGAATGGCCCGTGCTGCCCATGGGCCATATATGGTCTGACAGGATATCGGGCCCACTAATGGCCCGTGATAAAGGTGGCAACAATTAAGTCCAACGTGACTTTGGGCCTCTTAAAGGCCCATGATATCAGTGGGCCAACTAGGGCCCTAGATATGTTTCGGCCTGTTAACTGCCCATGATATAACTGGGCCCAAAAAGGCCCCGTCTACATTTCAGCCCGCTGAAGGCCCATCGACGACTAGTGAAAATTGAGGCCCAATATGCATTTTGGCCTGCTAAAGTCCCATGGTTTCATCTAGGCCGTAACAGGCCAGTACAATATTCAGCCTGTTAATGGCCCAACGCTACCTGGGCCAAACTAAGCGTTGGGTCCACAAAAGGCCCAACTAAAATGTAGACCGGTGTAAGTTGTGGGCCTCGCGCAAAGTGTGAAGGCCCCAATGATTCGGGCCCAAGAAAGATGCACACCGGCCCAATTGTGGCCTGCTAAACACCAGGCCCGATAGAGGCGAATGTTTCGGCCCGGTCGACTACATCTGATTTTTTCAGATAGCGAATGATGGCAGTAACTAGTAAGAATTAAGAACAAACCTACACTATACAATAAAGGATTTATGGTATATTACATCCACTGGGCATCGAAGTTCGCCACCAGTGATCATAACGCGCAACGAAGAGGCAGATTACAAAAACAGGGCACCATTGCAGGGTAACAAAGTAATACTGAACCGAGACCACTTCCAAGACAATTCAAGAAAGGTTAGCCTTGCGCGGGAACTACTGCGCAAGTTGCTAAGCAAGGCTGTGAGACCGGCCTAGCATGTCGGTCATAGCGTCTAGGTGTAGTTGTTTAGCGATGAGGTTCTCATTGGTGTTCTCCGCAATCTTTCTTAGAGATAGGACTTCAAGTCGAAGTTGAGTTGCAGAATGCCTTTCTGCTAGAACTTGGGACTGAAGAAGTCAAACTGATTCAGACAATGAATTCTGTGAGCTTGTCTGACTACTAGTCTTAAGTAACTTGAACACTACATCAAGACAAGACTTTGGGATTGTCTCACTATCTTCAAGATGTTTTGCCTTCTTTGCTGCAATATATGTTGGGTTTGTCTCACAGCCTTCAGCAGACTTGTGCATGCCATCAGGCATATCACCATGAAACAAAGCAGAGAGACAAAGCAGAGAGATGACAGGTTTTGCACGTGTATAAACAAAGATGATAACTGTGCTGTCAATTCCATCCAATTTCAAATTAGAAAATAATGAGTAAGTTCAAAATATCAATAGCATAATTTGGCATTGTTCATAATGCAGGGAGCTTCACCACACTACTGGATTACCATGTCAACAGAATAAGCATAGATGAAGGGCAAAGAAAATCATTGTATCTATTTTGGTTAATGTGCATGGCATGTTGTTCATATCATCAGCCACATCAGTAAGATAAAACAGGAGATGACAAGGTGCAAACGTGGGCTGCTTCACCACACAATGGATTATAGATCCACAAAAACAAGCATACATATAGGGAGTATTGAGTAATGTGCATGGTATGAATAAGAAATTTGGTTTTACAAGTAAAACTTAGAACTTACGGTTCTTGCGAACATGCATTTTGGTAGAAACAGCAAACTAAACAGTAGTAAACGATAGGGAGTATGAGCAAATTAAATAGCAGTTGAGGATAAAGTCTTTAGAAGGACTGACTTACATTAACAGTTAACACCGTCTTTATAATGCCCTTCTCCATGTCAAGGGAAGGATAACCCAAGAATTTCAGCACAAAATCTTCTTCATAAGCATTGCCTGTACTCTACATTTTGTAGAGAGTAACTATAGATATGATAATACTGGAAGGGATTGAGGATAATGAAGATAAGATGCAGATTGATGCTACATAATCAACTACCAATCCATGGAAGTACAAGCATTACAGGACAAAATGTACTGACAAGAGCAATGGGCTACACTTCTGCGCTGGCATTGTTTGTGTATTCTACTTTTTGGTAAGATTAAATATAGATCTGATCTTTTTTAGTAAATGGTGGGCGAGGGAGATAAGATGAAGAATGCTACACAATGAACCAATCCCTCTTCCCATAATACAAGAGTGTTTTGAACACAGGTGTACTGTACAAAACGTTCTTATATTATGGGACGGAGGGAGTAGCTGTTAATGTAAGTACAGTGATAGACGACGTTCAGTCCTTACAAGAGGACTGCAGAGCTAAACCTCTTTAAAGCATTGGGTTGATTCTAAATTTATGTAAGAGTCCATACGGATCTTATAATGTCCACCAAATGGACGATAACGAGGCTAGCATGTGAGGTGATGCTACATAATCAAACATCTATGAAAGTAAGTATGGTCATACAGGGCAAGAGGTACTCACAAGAGCAATGCAGTGTGCAGTATAGTTGCGAGATTCTGTGGTCCCCTGAGAATGAATGTTCTTCTGCTAACAATTTTCGTACAAGTGAGATGTTAAGGCAAATGCAGAAATGTAGTTCAAATTGTAATGTGATATCATAGATAGTACCTTACGCTACAACCAAGACCAATGTGTAACAAGATTATTCCAGTCACCATCGGATAAATGTAGCACCGGAGACTTTACAGAAATTTCCTTTAGAGGCTTGCCATCGAAGTGCGCTTGCCTCAGGTAGGAACGATACTTCATCAACGAGTGCTTGAAAAGCGCAACCAACCCTTGCTCGTCTTCACAATCCAGTTTGGTCCTCGCCTATTTAAAATAATGAAATCTTGTGTCTTCTGTCAACAGAAACATATGCATCAATGACCATGAATAACATTAGTACATTACTTACGTGTAAGTTGCGAAGGAAGACTGTAAATTGTTCTGTGTCTGCGATATAATCTTTCCATGAAGGAAAGATGTGCACAAAGTTCCTGACAACAATATAAGCTTTGTCTTCTAAACTGGGAATAAATGGAACAGGGGTCCTATTTGCTGCAATTGGGACTCTCTCTGGTTCGAAAAGGGATTTGGCAACTGGATTTGGTGTATTCTTTGCTGGAATGGGGGTTTTGCGTCGTAGAGGTGGTGCTATGTCAACTGGCATAATCATAATGTTTGCTGCAGTTGGGGTCTGCTGAGTTGGGGCATCAGAAATGACCAGTGTAGTAGGGCTAGAGTCTGCTAGAGTTGGGGTGTTTTGTGGGTCAGGTGATATTGCAACTACACCTAATGTGCTATTTGATTTATCAGGTGCCACTACCTTTTCCAAATACTTTGCTTGTGCTCCTCCACTATCAGCAATCACCCTCTTCCTTTTAAACGTCTGATACACAAGAACAACATTTGAATGGATAAATATGGTATGATTACAGATGGAATATGTACTGAAAATGGATAGGCAGGGCGTATTCACATACACGATGTGCAAACTGAGCTAATGGCAGTTCAACAAAGTAGAAGCAATGCAAAGCATCAATTGCAAGATATGTGCGACAAATATAACCTTGGAAAGTTAAAGCAAGCACCTTGATGGGTGAATAAGATAGGGCATCTTCCTCTGACTCCTCCACTAGGGAGCTACATTGACTTAGGTCTCCCTCTAGCTCAGAATCACTGTTAGGATCATATTCTGAGCATGAATCTATAGGTGGAGAGCGTTTGCATTGCATTGCATCCAGACTTGATTTCAGTCCCTTAATGCCAAGTTTGACAGCCATGGCATTGTTCTGCTCTATTCTTTTCATGCGCGCAAGCTCATAATCATTATGATGCTGTTCAGAATCTGAGATTCATGAAAACATAAAAAGTAGTCAGATTATCTATGGAATGTATTGCGGATTCAACTCGAAGAGTGTCTCCCTATAAACCCCTGCATATGGAAAGTTCACCCCAACCGTGCTGGCTAGACCACACACAAAAATACAAACCCCCTTATGTCTCTATAACAGGCAGACACACATTTCAAAAATGAAGTAGGAACATTAGAATCATATGAAATTCGTATTTGAACAAATAAACTAAGGAATTATGAGTGGCATAATGTTTAGCTTCAAGGGTGGAGTGTTGGTAGTGCGACACAAAGCAAGTAGGGATATTGTATTCCATGTAAAAGATCGAAGCCTATGTAAAAGCTGGAAATGACACTTTCTTTCTATACAATGGAGGAAATGACACTTTCTTTCTATACAATGGAGTGTTTGTTGCCCACACATGATGGAAGAGATCACATACAGAAATACTATTCACTCATGTCTATGGTTGCAGTATTTAGAAACAGGGTGGTCCACCCTAAAAGAATATTGACAACAAATATGACAAGACAAGCATAGATGTAGTGAATCAATCATTTACATGTGAGCTCACTAGGACAAGTATGCAGAATTGTAACTGCAGTAAGAGACCGTCCAAAATCTGAATCAAGAAGTTTGTCTAGCACTTATTGTTTGCAACTAATCGATGTGAATATTGGATATTATATTGAATGAGTAAGAAAGACAAGTAAAATTGTCAACAAACCTGGCTTGCAGTAGTAATCTTGGTCAATGTCACTATGACCAACAATCCAAAATGACTAGTGTCTGTTCCTAGGGCCAGAATTTTGAAAACCCTGTGAACTTTACAGGTACTAAAGATTACCGAAATACATCTGAACCATTAAGTGTAGGTAGCACTGAGCACACAACAAACCCTAATGACAGTCCTGCCTAATGAGTAATGAATCAATTAGAAAATGGGTGATGAGGAGTGGCTGCTGAGTGTTGAGGAATTATCTCAGGATAAATCGGGTTGGCTTAGTGGGTGATGCACGCCTGAGCCCTGAACGGACTGGGAAGGTAGGCATGGCGACGCGCCCGGGCAGCGATGACGCTGTTGGGCGAGCGGCTCCTGACTTCCTGTTAGTCCGGCGTCTCCTCCTAGAGTCATGCCGTCCGGGGCTGGCAAGTCGCCGGCGAGGCAGGCGGCTGGGGGCGAGTAGAGATCGGAAGAGCGCAGCAGAACAGAGGGGAATCGGGGCTTGGGACGACCCAAAATCCCAGGGTGGGCCGGCCCACCGTGGGCACCCTATAGAGATACACACCCGAGCGGCGAACATGCATTTTCGAAACTAATTTAGGAACATTTAGCTGACCAATTGAACGAATCTGTTTTAATAATATCAGATTCGTATTTGAACAACTAAGCTTGTTTAGCCTGATGGGTCGAGCAGTGCTATTATGACACGAAGCACGTATTCTGATCGTATAGTGATCATAAAAGGGGGAAACCGGAGAAATAGTATTTAGCAGCCATTGTTTGCTTCGAACTAAGAACTAAATTCTAAGAGCTGAAAAGAATGTAGAGTAACCAAGTTAAGATATATTTTCTGGTTGAGATCAAAAAGTTGAGGAGATATGAAGTACCACCTCTCTTGTGGCGCCGTGTAGGCATCGGGGGTGCGATGGGTGTCGGTGGCGTTGAAGAAGGTATGCGACGGTAGATGGGTGCATCGGGGGATAAGTCCCGTTGCGGTGGAAGAGAAGGTTGTGTGAGCGGCCCCGGCAAAGAGGACGACGGCGCCGATGAAGTGAGAAGATGTGATGCAAGGCTCTTGGTCCGTCGCCGTGGATGATAACATCCATCTCTAGAAGTGGACGACGCTGTCTTGGTAGGCGCTCCGGCATGGTGGAGGATGGTGGCGATGGATGTGGTGTAGGACGGCGGTGATTGATGTGGTGGAGGACGGCGACAATGGATGGGGTGGCGGACGGAGGCTAGTGTGGGGATGGTGTTCTAGCGCGGACGGTGTGTGAATGGGAAAATGGAGGGAGAGGTACGGGGAACCATGTTTTTGGGACACGCCTGTCTGAAATATGGGAATGTTACGAACTTAGCCCCGTTTAAAATTTGGACATCTCGTCGGTTGGGGATACGACGGTAATCTCGCATTTCGCCAATATTTGCCCATAGCGATTTTGGGCGAGGAGAGGGTGGTTGGTGCCCATGGTTGGTGCCCATGGTGTATGAACGAGGCTGACAGGTAGGGCGTCTGTGTCACGTCTGTGTGAAGTTACAAACCTGCCCCTATTGAAAATATTTGCCTACATCGATTTCGGTCGAGTCGAGTTTGTTTTGCCGCCCATCGTGTATGAATGGGGAAATGGAGGGAGAAACAGAGTTCTTTCGGACGAGCTTGAATCAAATGTGTTTTGCCGCCCATGCTTGGCGCCCACCATGTCGGAATGGGCTCAGAGGCGGTCGTGTCACGTCTAATTGAAGTTACTATCCTACCCTTATTTAGTGCAGTGGAAATCGGGCCGATGGATTGTCCGTGTAATGGGTAGACAGTAATGTCCATTTCCCAAACACTTGGCTTCGGGCAGCCGACGTGGGAGTGGACATTTTGCCGCTTCTTTCGAATTTCGGGACAATAAGCATCCACGTTTACCCTGGCAACTAAATTCGAATCCATTTTGTATTCCTATACGAATCTTCATAAATCATTCTATGTGTTTTATATATCTTCAAAAGGACGACAAAGATGTATTCCACTGTCATATATGAATATGGTTTACAAATACCGATACTCAAATTCAGAAGCTAGAATCCAGTTTAAGGTGAATTGGAATATATGGCACACTTCATGTCCAACTCAAATGTCACACGCAACATAATGTGTACTCCCATTTAGATATGTACACAAGCGATGTATCAAGATTCAAATACCGATTCAATCAACCAACAATGTACAGAACTAACAGACATATAAACACTTATAGAGTATATGGATCAATAATATCAACTAACATACATAAGCCAGGCCGCTGTACTTTTCTTTGCTACAACAACATCCTTTTTTTAGCCAAGCTACTATAGCATCTTGGCCCTTTCCGATGCGTGCCACTTATTTGTAGGTCTGGCACAAAAATCAAAATGAAATGTCTCCGAGACTTATCAATTAATACAGACTTGTGCTCAAATAAAATTACAAACCAAAAACCAAAAAACAAAAAACAATTATTACATGATCTCTAAAACAAATGGTTTGATTGATTACATGAACAAACAACACAAAGGTTATTCAACGATGGAAAGAATATTTCACCTATGATTTACCATGTGGGTACTTAATTTCCTTTTTTCCTTCAGGACCTTAACAATGTGGTCAGTCTCAGCTTGCTTCATTTTGAAATCCACCAAATATTTAATGGTTGTCTTGAGTAATGCTACTGATTGTGCTGTTTGCTTCCTCAACATGTCAACTTCATATCTAAGTGCAAAAGCAGAATCTCTTTCTACCACTAGTTTAGCCTCCAGAGCATCAGCAGTTGGCAATTCATAATGCATGATTGGGCCGGTGCCACTGCTATGGGATGATACAACGTCCAAGGGGACCTCGCTCTTTGATCTTGGGCTAACCTATTTTGCCATTAAAATTCTGATTGGATTCAGAAAGGTTGAAGTTAGCAAAACATCTCAGCTGGGAGTTATAACAGCAAGCCAGTTAAACAAACAAGGAATTAAAGAGTTTCAATTCGATGCTGAAAAGTAGTTATTAACATCATTGTAACACGTTGTTGCAGCAGCAAAGTAGTTAAACAAACAAGTAGCTATTTAAGATCAGGCAAACATGTAATTCTTAACAGTAAGTATCAAACACATAGATATGTGCAGTCTATAATAGGATTAACAGGCTGTGGCATTATGTAATCAGTAGCAAACTAAATTAAGCCAAGCAACGTAATTGAACAATTTTGCAATAAGTGGCTAACTAAAATTCCGAGAAGCAGGTAACTGAACTTACGCTAGTTCTTTGTACAAGCACACTACAACTGCTTTTCCGCTTACAAGGTTGTACGAAGGAGTCCATGGCATCAATTGCTTGGATACGTAGTCCCAATACTTCTTTCTTCCCACACTGCATTGGTAAGTCGAATGGTTAATCTGGTAAGATGGTGCATCCTTGATATGTTATATGAGGACGTGTAGGCAGACTAGTTGTAGCCCCACACATCACACTGGCTTTTACTGTATATTTCATGTGATTACTTTTGGCATATCGAGATCTAAGCAATCTACAATAGGATGAAAAGACTGGCATCCTTCTCATTATTGGCGAACTCAGTTCATAGAAACAAGCAATTCAACCATTCTGTGGGTAAATCAAAAGCGCCACTAGAATATTTTTCACTACCCCTATCATACACGCAAAAGGGGCTACCCCACCATAGGGGCTGGTATGGGCGGCCGCCTCGGGTGGCTCGAAAGTGTGCACCTAGTTTGAGTCGTCCAGGTTGGCCCATGCTAGTTTTGTTCGTCCCAATGCACAAGCAGGCAATGTAAAAAATGAAGAAAAATGTTTGAATTTGGATAGGCCAATAACATAAGTGCAAGGCAGGCCCTATAGCAGGCTCGCGGCCCAAACGAGCGCCTCCCATATCGATTGACAGCAGGAAAAACCCCAATTCATCCGCTCCAGCCTCTAGTCTGGTTCGCTCCTAACCTAACCGCCGCTAGATAGCCCGACACAGCACTTCCTCGCGGCTTCATTGGAGGGCGGTCATCGGGCTTCAAGAGAACGGAAGGACAGGAAGATGAAGATCCAACCCTGGGTGTAGCCTGCGTGGGAGGCAGCGGCGGCAACATGGGCATGGCATCGAGCTTGCGCAAACGGACAGTCGCAGTTTGCAAGAGTAGCATGCGCAACGAGCAGGTACATCACATCCCTGATTATATCTAATTCAACTCTTCAATTTCTGGCCAATAGTTAAACCTAGCGGTGTTGTAAAACTGCTTGTATGTAGGGAATCTATGAGAAAATGAAACCAATTTCTACTTATTTTATAACTCCCCAAATCAATACTGAACTGACTGAATCTGATGAATCTAATCAAGTTTCCGGTGCAAACATCCAAGCTCATGTTGTTCTTGAGCCTGAAGTGTCTAATGAACAGACTGGTAAAGAAGGATTTGATGCAAACATTTTACGTGCTCCTGGTGATGAACATATAGTGTCTAATGAGGCATCTAATGCAAGCATTTAGCAAGCTCCCGTTGATGGATTTAGTCTCTAATGATGATCTGCTATGTTGAGAGAGACATAGAGATTTGCAGGCATTGATGACAAGCAAATCATAGTGCATTTTCATGGCTTGAGGAAATGTCGAGGCCATCTACCAGAAAGTCCCCGTATCATGACAACGTAGCATACATACTTTTCTAATCTGTTGTTTGAAACTATTGGCATACTTGTGCAGGATAGATATATTGATATGCAGTTTGCGCGCTGGTTATAGGTGTAATTACACTTCAATATTTCCAGCCAGAGAACGAATAATTCAAGCAGGTACAGACCATGTTTGTAGTCCTTGTACACCATGTTGCATTTTGTGTTTTTTGGTGCTTGCATCATTTAGTGTTTATAATCTGAACTACTTTGGATCATTAGCTGGTTTTCAAAGTGCATGTAGCTTCACATTTCGCAAGTTATGTTGATTTCCGTAGTGCAAGTGCCTTCGTATTTTTTAAGTTAAATGTTCGCCCCTGGTAACTTGAATTCGTGGATCCGCCACTGCACACAAATCATACACGAATGCCAGTACGAATTAAATGAAATGCAGGGACTTACGCTAGCTCGCTGTACAGGCTCACTCCAGCTCTGCTTGCGCTTGGGATGTTCCATGTACAAGTCCATGTTACCACTTGCTTGGATGTGCAGGCCTTGTGCTCCTTGCATCCCCCTCTGCATTTTTTATACGGTGAATGGCTGATCAGATAAGAGGAATCGACCTTACTGTTGTACCGGAGGACAGATACTTACAAGGTTATACGGGTGTGCAGGATGTGTACCAGATCCCGTAGCGCCGTCATGCTTCGCTAAAAATGGTTTGCTTGTTTCAGATGATATCTCCAAAAGAAATAAGAGTTAAAGTCAGAGTTGGATAGGCATGTAAGCTAAGAGAGAAGTAAAAGGATATCCAAACATCGTCGAAACAGTGCACAAGGGAGTGATGTGTGGATACCTAGTTCGGGCCGGCGTTTGGGCATGCTCGCCTAGCTAGAGTGCGGGTCACTTCAGAGCCGTTGAGGGTGATGCGCTGGCCTTGGCTGGCCGCGCATGGATGCAGATCTTGAGTGGCAGAAGAGCGCTACAATGCGGTGGACCAGACCGTTGGTGAAGCCCCAGCGGCCTCGGGGGGCAGAGGCACGACGATGTGCTCGGTGAAGTAGCCCTGGTGAGTTGGGAGACGGCGTCAGTGAAGCACACCTGATACGGTGGAAGTTGGTGGCTGTAAGGCACGTCGGTTGCGGCGGCCGATGTTGTCGGCGGACCACCCAGTGCGGTGGACGAGGGCGTAGATGAGGTAGCTCCGGTGCGGTGGTGAAGCGCGACCATCGTCTTCGTTGTCGTCGTCCGGCACAGAGGTGGGGAAAGAGACGAGACGTGGGGCGATTCGAACTTTTCTTGGGTTGGCGGCGAATTAGGGATTTGAGCAATGTGGGCGCGGACGGGGACGGTGGAGAAGGGAGATTTTGCAGGGCTGGAATTGGGGCCACGAGATATTTCAATCCGAAACGTGGAAGCGCGAACTTATTTTGTCGTCTTCCTTTTTTTTTGGGGGGGGGGGAGGGGCGGAGGGAGGGGCGTGGGTGGATGGGTGCTAAGCGTCCGTCCCACACACACGACCACCACGACACGACCCTGGTCTGCCTGGTGCGCCTACATTTGAGAATGCAAACGAATCTTCTTTCATTTGCAAATGAATGTGTATGTAATACCATGCCCGTGTGTTCCTTGCAATAATTAGTCATTCGAAAAGAGATACTATATATTAATTAATGAGGAGTTATTTGAAAAAAATCAAGACGGTATCCACGGTATCCACGCTAACATGGATTAGAGTGTGTGTCACATAATTAGTTATTTGAATTAGAGTGTGTGTCACATAGCGATCTCCAATTCTAACGTGGATTTCGCATTTCACTGTATCCATGCTACTTTTTAATACAAATTCATATGTATATGATGAACACCATGGTAGTGAGAAAAAATTTGGATGGATTCGAACATATGACCTACAAAATAGCACAACAAATCAAGTCAATGTCAAATCTTCGAAACCTAGTATGGCACGAATTCGAAATAATTACCCATATGCATGGTCCTCAGTTCAAATATTACAATGTACACAGAATTGAAACATCGATATTAAGTCTCGTACTATCTACATTAAAATGTTGTTTTTAGCCCCCCCCCCGCACACACGCTACATACTTCCTGTATCGGTCAATCTTCCTCTCCTAACCACCTTAGGAAGCTATCGGTTTCCAACACACATCCATTCTTTCTCTCCATCTTTCGATCTCTAACTCTCTCAACTACACAACCCCCTTTTTCCACTATGTTACGAAATGTATTTACCTCACACACCCGCCATTGCACCCCATGCCGAGCTCTCTCTCCCTCTTTCTCTCACCCTCTCGCGCTAAATACATGCATTGCCTATCTAGCCCCCCAACCTCTCATGCGCACGCATGCACATTGTCTATCTAGGTCACTCCCTCGGGACTGTCTCACTCTTTCTTCCGCGCGGCGGGCCACACTCGCTCAATCTCGCTCTGTTTATCCGAGTCTCGTTTAACCTCGGTTTCTTTCACACACAACTGATATATCTCCCTGTTCGTTCCTCGATCGACACACTCTATACTCTCTCACGTAGATTGTCTATCTAGGTCAGTCCGTCGAAGCCGGCCCACTCTTTCGACCTCATGGCGGGCCACGCTCTCTCTCTCTCTCTCCCTCTCTCTCTCCCTCTCTCTCTCTTTGTATGTCTCGATTGACCTCGCTCTTTCTCGGGCAAAAACGATATATCACCATGCTTGAGCCCAATTCGACTTATTCACATTGTATACTCTCTCACACACATTGTCTATCTAGGTCACTCTCTCCAACCCATCTCACTCTTTCGATTGCACGACGACCCTATGTGATTGATTGACCTTGCTTCCTCCCACGCACAAAATATATCTACACGTCTGTGACTGGATCATCTCTCAAGCTCTATCTTACAGCCCTCACCCTTGCCAAAAGCTCAATCGGACAATATCTCTCCAGAGCATATATATTTGTTCAATGAATGTCGGACCACACTCACTTTGTCTCTCTATCTATATGTCTCTCGATTGACCTCACTTTCTCACGCTGTATTTCAACACATTGAAGCTACCTCTGCATCCCTCGCATAGCCGGAGCTATTTACATTGCGAGGGGCACTCCAACCTTAGATTAATTTGTGTAGGCATTTATTCCGGTCGGTTTAGATAATATTTTCGTAGCATTCGGCTCACAACTACTCGAAACACCGTTGCAACCTCCACAACTCCCCTAGTTGATTTCCCTGTCGCTCGGTCATCGCTCTCTCGCACGTCCTTTCTCACCTTCAACGTCGCACCATGGTATTATTGCAAAAAATTCTGTTGTTCGCTTTAATTATTATAAATAAGCTACAAAACTACACACCGATAGTCTACTTGGAATGGAACAAATTTCGACCCACAAATTAAAGTGCTACAAACTACACACCGAGGGGCCCACATGTCATGAAACAAATTTGGTCCCATATACAAATAAAAAAAAAGGACGAGGATCGAAAATGGGACCAATGCCTTCAAGCTGCACGTCAATAGGCAACATACGTAGAACAACAATGTTTGTTGTACCTCCCTTTGTTCACATAATGTTGTTATATTACCACAGCCCATTTAATTGATAACATGTAATATTATGTTTAGTACTATTCGCCTTGACTTACTGGTGGGTTCCATGTGTGCTCTCTCTCTCTCCACCCCTTCTGCGTTTAGACGCACAGGCAAACACGAAGAACTCACGAGCGATGTTGCCGTTGACCATATCTGGATGCGTTCACAAGTTACGGCACCAGTTTCACGTGCTAGTAGCACTAGTCAGTGTGTAAGTGCAATGCACGTTAATTTGGAAGTACATTAAGTGCATGTGGATATTAAGTAGGATATTATTTGCTTGTTATTATGTGATTAGCACTATTTTGGCATGAAATTAACTACACGCTAAACGTGTTGACCGCCTGACATTGAAGCAGTCTAGGTCATTGGATGACAAGGAATACATGTGGCTTGATGACATTTTATATTTAATTTGCTACGGCTCTAGCAGAACATTCAATCGATCAAACCATAGATTTTGTTCAGTCTGACTCCGACTTTAAATTATACGACGATCGATCTAAAATAAACGAAAATGATAAACGTTCGGATTTTAAGCATGGCAATTCGAACATTTTTCATGGAAAATTTAGATTACGCGGCGGCGACGGGGGCGTCTTGCGGTGGGAAGCGGCTCCTCTGCCGTGCTCAGTGTGTCGTCAGGCCACTGACCGACGGCGACGGCGGCGCCTTGCGCCGTTGTTGGCGTACTCCTGGACGTTGGCCTAGCTTCAAGGAAGGCCAAAATTTTCTGGACTTCGGAGCGAGTCAACTGGCGGGAGGAGGCAACTGGCGTTGGTGCAAGGAAGCGGCCGACGGCGGCCATCCATGCTGCTGAGGGGGCACTGGCACCCGCGCCGGGACAGGCGCTGTCAACGGCACAACGGAGACATTCGTGTACACAGACACTAGCATGGGCGCGCACACCAGTGCACGCGCAGGTGCATGCGCTGGCAGGTGCACGGGCACCGGCACGAGCGTGCGCGTCAGTGCACGTGCAGGCACATGCGCTGGCAGGCGCACGTGCACTGGCACGGGCGTGCGCGTCATCGCACGCGCAGGCGCATGCGCTGGCAGGTGCACGGGCGCGTGAATCTCGGTGGGGACCTCATGGAACCCCGTGGCATCAAGCTCGACGACAATGTACGGTTCCAGCCCATCAATGCCACCGGGATGGGCGCTGACACAGTCGGGGCGACGGGAGCCGGAACGGGAGCGAGGACAGGCGACGTCTTCCCGCA
>LR738715.1:338120534-338170023 GCA_902687465.1 Secale cereale
TTTTTTTTTTACTTTTTTAGGATCAACACGAGCCAAGGTCTGGCTGGTACGCCGTTGGGTCCTACCATTCGAGAATATGATAGGAACCTTTTAAATTGTCGAACGAATCTATGTGTATTACAATGCCCGTATTTTACTTGCAAATACTAATCTCAACATGGTAATTGATTTATGATGAGTTGTTGAATTAGAGTGAGTTTGTGATATAGCGATCTCAACGTGGATTTCACATTTCATGTTATCTCTGGTAAGTTTTTCAATGCAAATTCAAATTTAAAAGATGAACAATATGGAGGTGAGAAAACTTTGTAGGTATCAAGCATATGACCACGCGCACACACACACACACACACACGAACACAACAACAATCCAATAAGTATAGTGAGTCTATTTTTTCAAACCATGCATGTGTGACATGAATTCAAAAATACTACTTCTTTTCCTAAATATTAGTCTTTTAGAGATTTCAACAAGCGACTACATACAGAGCAAAATGAGTGAATCTACACTCTAAAATATGTCTATACTCATCCGTATGTGCCAGTCCACTTGAAATATCTAAAAAGACTAATATTTAGGAACAAAGGGAGTAAAATGTAAGACATGCATGGTCCTCAATTCAATATTTAAAACGAACATGCAACTGAAACATGAATATTAGGTCTAGTACTACAGTACATGCAAATGTTGTGTTTAATTAGGCGGAGCTATGATTGTCGGGGGTAACCCCCTCGACCTTGGATAAAATTGTGAAGCTCTGTTTAGGGTTGTTTATATTATATTTCTCCCCACCCTCCCAACCACCGATTGGTTGTGCACCCCCCGCCCCTCCTCCCTGGGAGAATATCATGTGCCCCCATACCTTAGATATGCCAATACGAGTTGCTTGGAGCTTGTAGATCTGAGATATAGCAGTTCACATGATGTCTTAATATTTTTACAGGAAACCTTGATGAGTTTGAGAATTGCACACAATTTGTACAAAAACTACTCAGATGCCCTTGGATCCCATATCCAACGACCTCGAAGCTCGTATCACCGTAGCATCTAAGATGAAGGAGGACATCATATTCTTCTGTATGTAAGAATATCATGTGCTACCACACCTTAGATGCTTTGGTGATACAAGCTCTTTGGTGCCGTTGGATTTGTGACCCAACACCTCCTTCGTGGTTCGAATGGTTTTTTTGCAGAAAAGCCCCCAAAGAGTTTGGCCACTGCTTACAAGCACAAAGACTGCTCAGATGCCATTGGATCTCAGATCAAACGACCTCAAAGCTCCTATCACAGTAGCATCTAAGATGAAGGAGGACATCATACTCTCATGTATGTAAGAATATCATGTGTTACCACACCTTAGATGCTTTTGTGATACAAGCTCTTCGGAGCCGTTGGATTTGTGACCCAACACCTCCTCGGTGGTTTGAATGGTTTTTTGCAGAAAAGCCCCCAAAGAGTTCGGCCACTTATTACAAGCACAAAGACTGCTCAGATGCCATTGGATCTCAGATCAAACGACCTCGAAGCTCGTATCACCGTAGCATCCAAGCTGCGAGAGCACCTTATGTTTTATCGCACGGGAGAATATGAGGTGCTCCCACACCGTAGATTCTATGGTGATACGAGTTCACGGATATCTAACGGCCCACAGTAGGAGGTTTGAATGTTTTTGCAATATACGGCTGAGAGAGTTTGGGAATTGCGCAGAAAGTACAAGTACTTCGCATGTGCCATCTGATCACTGATCATATGACCTAGATGCTCATATCACCGTAGCGGGTAATTAAGCTACGGGGAGCACCTAAGATGAGCAACGGGCAGCCGTTGGATCCAAGATGCAGCGGCACACACGAGGCCTGAATGTTTTATTTGCAAAAAACCTTTGGAGAGTTTGGAAATTGCGCATAATTACAAAGACTACTCCCAAGCCATTGGATCTCACTTCCAACGGTGTAAAAACTCGTATCACCATAGCATCTAAGCTGTGGGGTGGATGTGATATTCTATGTCGCTGTCATTTTTGTTCGTAAACTTGCAAAATACGTGTAACTTGTGCCGTTACTTGTCTAACCGCGCAAAGTGTTTGTTCTAAAAAACCATCCTACACTGAAATATCGGAACAACACACGGGGGTCCCACTTGTCATTAATCAAATTTGGACCTAAAACTAACAAATATGAAAGACGAGATTCGAACTGGCAACCTGGACTACAAAGCGTAAGTCGATAGCCTAAAACAACAATGGTTGTTGGCTTTGTCCTATAACTTGATTTTATATAGTATTACATTGAGTAGAGTAGAGGGAGTGCCTCGTTAACACGTGCATGACCATTGACTCACTTACTAGTGGGTCCCAGGTCTGCGATCTCTCTCTTCTCTCCATCGTCTAACCTTTGCACGGGCACACACGAAGAGCGGCGCTAGCTTGCCGTGGTGTTATTACAACTAAAAAAAAGCTTGGAAAATAGAAGAATCGCCTAGAACAAGAGACATTGTGGCTGGTCAATACGAAGCTAACCACACCTATCCTCCGTGCCATGTTAGCATGATGAAGCTGTGTGGCTAGTGGGGTGTTTTCGACAGACTAGCTGGGTCCCGAGGTCGAACCATAGGTACTACGTCTGATACAATAAATTTTTACACGCACATTTTTCCTCCGTGCTGAGACATGGCACACCCTACCGTGCGGTTTCAGGGTCCTCCCGAGTGCTGCACGCATATATTCTTCCTGACGTGGGACGCCCTACCACGCGTTTTCGTCGAAGCAAGTAAATGAGTCGTCAAATCATGAAATACCACTTTTCCCGCCGAGTACATCAGTGAAGCACGGTGGCTAGCTAGTTGGGCTAGTTCGACCAATTAACTAGGCCGCCGCCACATTTGTTTTTTCACCCCTTTTTTATCTACTTGCCGGCAGGTAAATTTAAATATCCACCACGGCATTGCTCTGGTGTTTGAGTGCGGCGGTATTTTTAATTTTCTGATTGACGGGAGCAGGTGCGGCAGCAATTAGTCACGATGACTCCGCCTGTAAAACCCATTGCTTCCTGATGTGAGAAGTCGTCGACTGGTGTTTTACCATGGTGAAAACCAAAAGATTCCCTACTCCTCGGCTCGCTCCCTCCGGCTTCCCGTAGATTGCTTTGCCTTTCAGCCGTTTCGCTCCTGCATCACCAACGTCCTGCGCCTCGAGAAGCAGAGGGTCTTCGATGGTGTTTAGGCGCTCTCTGCATGGGCATGTCCATGTCTCGGCGCAACATGACCGTTTGATTAAACTCAGACGATGGAGACCAGTCACTGTAGCACAAAGCATGTGGGTGTGTTTGGTTGCATTCTCATCTCAATATACTCCTCTATCTAGGTGTGTAAGTCACCTTACAAAAACCAAATAATCCAAAATCACTTAGGCACGGTACATTAACTCCCTCCCCGTTTCTTGTTTTGTGACATATCAACCAATAAGAGACGTGGGCCGTGCATGCTTTCAATGACTTGAGACTAATAAACATGACATGCAATGGTTAGTTCATTGCATGCCATGCTATTAATTAGCAAAAAAGACATTAAGTTTTCTCGTTTTCCTCTCCGCCTTGGTCGCACTATACAACGTAAGATGACTTACACACCTAGACGGAGGGAGTAGTTGTTTCCTCTTCGTGTATTTGTGTTAACCTACTAGTGTGGACTCATGCACCCTTCATGCCCTCTGCCAAACACCCAAAAGTGGGTCGAGAAGGGAATTTTTCTCCCATCCCGTGCACCCTTCATACACCCTGCTGCTACTTCTCAAGCTTGCGTTGTATTCCCTCAAAGACGAAAGGGTGATGCAGCACAGTAGCGTAAGTATTTCCCTCAGTTTTTGAGAACCAAGGTATCAATCCAGTAGGAGACCACACGCAAGTCCCTCGCACCTGCACAAACAAATAAGAACTTCGCAGCCAACGCGATAAGGGGATGTCAATCCTTTTACGGTCACTTACGAAAGTGAGATATGATAGATAGGATAGTTTGATATTTTTGGTATTTTGGATATAAGAACAGAAAGTAAAAACAACAAAGTAAAGTAGATTGTAGATTGATATGTTGAGAATAGACCCCGGGGCCATAGGTTTCACTAGTGGCTTCTCTCATGATAGTAGAATTCTACGGTGGGTGAACAAGTTACTGTCGAGCAATTGATAGAAAAGCGAACAATTATGAGAATATCTAGGCATGATCATTATATATAGGCATCACGTCCGTGACAAGTAGACCGAAATGATTCTGCATCTACTACTATTACTCCACACATCGACCGCTATCCAGCATGCATCTAGAGTATTAAGTTCATAAGAACAGAGTAATGCTTTAAGCAAGATGACATGATGTAGAGGGATAAACTCAAGCAATATGATATAAACCCCATCCTTTTATCCTCGATGGCAACAATACAATACGTGCCTTGCTGCCCCTGCTGTCATTGGGAAAGGACACCGCAAGATTGAAACCAAAGCTGAGCACTTCTCCCATTGCAAGAACTATAGATCTAGTAGGCCAAACCAAACCGATAATTCAAAGAGACTTGCAAGGATATTATAATCATACATAAAAGAATTCAGAAAAGAACCAAATATTTCTCATAGATAATCTTGATCATAAACCCACAATTCATCGGATCTCGACAAACACGCCGGAAAAAGATTACATCGAATAGATCTCCTTAAAGACTGAGGAGAACTTGGTATTGAGATCCAGAAAGAGAGAAGAAGTGTCAAGCCCAAGATGTGATTCTATCCCGATCAGGTGACACTTACGTGATTGGGGCACAACCGCATTTCGGGCGCTTAGCAAGATGGATATCATTACATCGTACCATTACATACATACATGGGGGATACAACAATTCATACCAGTCACATGAATACAACATCAATACAAGGCATCCGACTACGGATGCAAACATGAAAAGCACAACGATATCCATCTGCTATCCCAGGCTGCCGACCAGGAACCTAAACCAAGACTGAAGAAGAAGACAGAACTCCAACACAATGATCATCGCTCTCACGTCAAGACATCGGAAACCTGCACCTGCAACTGTTGTTGTAGTATCTATGAGCCACGAGGACTCAGCAATCCCATAACCATGGGTAACAAGACTATCAAAGCTTAATGGGTAGGAAGAGGTAAAGTGGTGAGGCTGCAGCAGCGGCTAAGCAAATATATGGTGGCTAGCTTATGAGTACAAGAATGAGATGAGCATCTACGCAAATGGTCGCAAACTAGTAATGATCACTAAAGATCCTGAACTACCTACGAGTCAAATATAACCCCACCGTGTTCTCTTCTCAAAGTGAAAAGAGACAGTCACGGTTACTCACACAGTTGTGTGTTTTACTTCGGATCCTCTATCAAGTTTTCTACAACTGGACATTAACAAATTCCAATCTGCCACATAACAGCGGGCACGGCTTTCGAAAGATCATAACCCTGCAGGGGTGTCCCAACTTAGCCCATCACAAGCTCTCACGATCAGCAGAAGTAATAATAATATTACCCCTTATCTTAGGGATAATCCGATCAGGCTCAGAATCTCGGTGCACAAGACATTTCGACAATGGTAAAACAAATCTAGCAAGACCTCCCGGCGTGCCGACACCCTGATAGTAGCCGCGCGTATCTCGTCTCAGGCCACGTCCGGATGGGCGAAGCTACGAGTAAAACCAGCCCTCGGGTTTCCCCCAGGTGGCCCTGCAGGTTCCTCGTTTGGGACCAACACCATCAGCACTGGCTCCCCTGCTATGTAGAAAAGAATCCCGAGGGCGCGACCCCCTATGCAAATTTAAATATTTAATTAAGTTGTTATTATGAGGCAAATTAAAACCAATGTTGGGCCTTGCTGGAGGAGTTTTATTCAAAGACAAACTGTCAAGGGGTCCCCATATACCCAACCGTGTAAGGAACGCAAAATCAAGGAACATAATGCCGGTTTATCGGCTCCTAAGGTGGCATGAGTGCAACAAAACACCGAGCAAAAGGCCAAGCCTTCCACCCATTCCCAGTATGTAGGTGTGTTAATAATAATAATAATAGATATTGTGATATTCCAACAACAAGTTCCAACATGGAACGATCTTCATCTTCACCTGCAACTAACAACGCTATAAGAGGGGCTGAGCAAGCGGGTAACATAGCCAAACAATGGTTTGCTAGGAAGGTGTCAGAGGTTAGAGGTTTCATGGCAACAAGGAGAGGGGCTGACAATAATGATGGGTAGTGCGACATATAACGATAGCATCGAGACACTAAGCATGACAATGATAGTAAAGGTATCCAAGGTGATGGTCATCTTGCCTGAGATCCCGCAAGGAAGAAGAACGGATCCATGAAGAAGACAAAGAAGAAGCCTTGAAGACGAAGCACGCGAAGTCGAACAAATCCTCACGATCGCAACGGAACAAGGACTAACGAGAAGAAGCAAGCAATACGGTAAACACACAACACAAGAACATGACAATATGCTCAACCAAGTATGGTGCAAGACAAGTCTATATATGATGCAATACATGGCAAGGGATGAAGCACACAAGAACAACACCAAACAACAAGTTTAAATGAGTCCAGAATCAACATATAACAAATCCGGTATGCCCTCATATGCATAATTTGAAATTAGTCCATATCTGAACAAACCTTAGGTTAAAGTTGTTAAACAGCAGGTTAACATGCACCATGATGATCTACACGAAATTCTAGTCAAGTTACATATAAAGTTTGTTTAATTCGGAGCTACGGCCTAGAAGATATGAGCAAATCAAGTCAAGCATGGCAACGACGCAAGATGCACACAGACATCAAGAAAACACACTCGAAACATGTAAACAAAATGATATTATGCTTCTACATGCAAAATCACACAAGTTTCATATAGGCCAGACTCAAAACGGAGCAACGGGCTAAAAGATCCGAGCAAAACAAGTTACAAGGCAAAACTGAAGTTAACAGCCACATAGCAACTTCGGAGCAATGTAAATATAAGCTAAATCACCCAAACATGTTAACAAGAGGCATGGATCTGAAGTATACATGATACTTAACAAGTAGGAACTTAGAACACACCCAAAAGCTTGCTGGAACACAATTAAACAAGCATGGCAAGTTGCAATAAAATTATCCAGACTTAGTCAAAATCTGGGAAGGCAAAAACATCATCACGGTGCTGCCTTCGGAGGCACAAAACAACAAGCATATCAACTCTAATAAGAACATAAAGAGCATGGACATGTAGTAGACATATCATACAACAAACAATTCCATTGGAGCATCTCCATAGGAGGCATGGATCAATAGCGAAAAGCTACACCAAATTGATCATGCTGTTAAAATCTTGACAGATATAATTTATAGCAACTTGAGAGCAAGAAATAAATAAGCTACAGCAGGTCATATGATCAAGTAAGGGCATGAATGGATAGAAAATAACATGGACACCAAGACATGATCATTGGCCACTCCAAAAAAAGCATGGATTTGAGTGGGGCATCAAGCAAACATAGCATCAGGTTATAACAGATTCCTTACATAGCCGTTTTTTCCCTAAGTATAAAACAGCAATAACAACATGGCATGTTTACAAGCTTGTTTAAGTCACCTCAAGGCATATCATGGAAAGATGATTGCACCACATCAAAGACCATATTATTGTGCTTCCAAAACATATTAACATGTGGCATGAAGACAATCACACCAATAACAAAGAGCAAGTGAAATCAGCATCTCATAACAAGTTTCAGCACTTAACAACCAAATGCACTTTTGCAACAGAGATTAACATGGCCATATGGCACCTAACATGAATGCTACAGCAACCAACATGTAGAGCACTTCACAATGAACATTTTGACATATCATATGCTTCATTTGGATAAACATGCACAAAGTTATCACATCTCAAACATGGCATCAAATTAACAAGTAACATCAGTTTATAACAAGTAGCACTCTTGCAACAGAGATTAGGGCATCTAGATGAACTCAAACAAGCATGGCACAATGGAAAAAAGTGTAGAGCATATCACCACGATCATTTTGACATATCATTCACTCAATTTGGATCACCACACAAAAAGTTACAGCCATGCAAAGATGCATATAAATTATGACATAAAAAGGACTTAGCAGTTTTTAGACCAGGGAAAAAACAAACGGGCATCATATAGCTATATAGCGCGCGAGCAAAGGGTAGCGGGTTGCTCACCACATGGTCTTGGCCAAAGTCGAGGAGGAGGGGTGGGCCGGTGTGGAGGCTGGGCCGGGCCTGGCTGGAGGCGGTTGAGGCAGGCCGGCCGGGGCCTGGAGCGGGGCCGACGGAGGGACGCGGAGCTGGGCCTGCGGTGGCGCGGCCCAGCGCGGAGCGAGCGGGAGGCCCAGCTGGATGGCTGAACGGAGCTGGGCCGGCGTCGGCTCTGGCCCACGAGGCTTCGGCCTGTGGCTGGGGAGGCCGGCCCACGCGGGGGATCTGGTGCGAGGGGAGCGCTCGCTCGAGCGGAGGGCGTCGTCGCCCAGATCGGGGACGAGGCCGGCGGCCCTGCTGGCCTCCGGCGGCGCAGGCAGCGGCCGGGGAGAGGCCAGCAGCCACGGAACAAGCCGAATCCGGGCGGCATCCCTCGGATCTGACCAGCAGCGGCGGCGATCGGGGAAAAGCACGGTGGAGGAGCTGGCTGGGGCGGCGCGGTGGTGGTGCAGCTCCGGCGGCCGCGACGAAGGAAGGCGGCGGCGAGGTGCGGCCGACGGGAGGTGGGGAGCTCGGGTGCGTGCGGGCTGGCGGCGGCTACTCGACGTTCGGGCCCGGGGCAGCTCGAGCGGGCCTGCTTCGGGCCAGGCGGGCTGGCGCGGTGGGAGGAGACGGCTGTCCACATGGCAGCGTGCGGTTGGAGGAGAGCGGCGGCGGGGCGACGTGGCAGCGTGTGATTGGACGGAGTGAGGTGTCCGGTGGACATGTCCGGCGCAGATGGACATGTCCAGCGGCGCTAGAGGAGCGGGGCTAGGGTTCATCCGCGAAAATGGAGAGGGAGGCACCTATTTATAGGAAGAGGGAGCTAGGAGTGTCTAAATGAGGAGCGGTTCGTGGCCACGCGATCGTGATCGAACGGCCAAGAGCATGGAGGGGTTAGAATGGGCTTGGTGGGCTGTTGTAAAGGGGTGTTGGGCGAAAATAGAAAATGCTTCCGGCGGTTAACACAGTTAACCGTTGGGCTATCAAACGAACTCCGAATGCGACGAAACTTGGCAGGCAGTCTACCTATGCTATAATGAGACCATACGCCAAGTTTCAACCCATTCCGAGAACATTTCCCGGCCACTCATAAAATAAATAAACGAAGGTGCCGCGGGCACGTGCAAGTGTGTCTGGGCACAAAACGGACAATGGAAAGGACGAGGGGGCTCGGACGGATGCAAGTTTTGAAAACATGCTGATGCAACACACATGATGACATGGCAAGATGCAACACGCAAGCAGATGACATGGCAACGGCGACGAATAACTGACTGACACCTAGCGCACCGGTCTTGGGGTGTCACAACACTCCCCTACTAACAAGAGATCTCGTCCCGAGATCTTAGGAACGAGACGGGAGGGAAAAGGAAGAACAAGTTCTTCGAGGGCAAAAGGGTGAAACCACTGAGACTTGAGAGGTTGAACAGCTGAAAAGAAAGTACGCAACGGAGAAGAACGAGATTGAGAAGCTCCGGTAAAATAACCAACAAGGCATAAGACGAGAACCAAGAGGATAAAGATATGAAGCACGAGTTGAAGGAACAAGAATTAATTTGAAACCACTCCGGTTAGTACGAGATAGAAAAGAAATTCGAACGAAGGAATTCGGGTAGCACTCCGGCTAAAATGGAAGAAATAGAACAAGAAGTTGACAAGATGAACAAAACAATGCCTCCGGAAGAAATAAAGAATGAAATGATAAGAAGGGAGAAGAACAACATCTTCTAGCGAAAAGAATTTGAAAACATCCTTGTGAAGGCAAGACGAACGGAGTTGTTGATGTCAACAACGAAAAGAATAAACTTGTAGTGGACTTATGACAATCATCCCAAAACTTGAGGTGAATTATGCCACAATGAAAAGATGGAATAGCTGAGAATGAGGAAAGAAATGCAAACTCCATTTCAAAAGGAACAAGGAGAATTATTTGCATCTCAGGACACAAAAGAATAATGCTTGAGCTGCTCGAGAATAATTAGATGAACATTTGAAGAATGAATTAACTCATGATGAACCACCAGGAAGAACTCCGGTAACAAAAGAATGATTAAGGATGAAAATATTAAGGCCTTGCGGGATTAGTCGGGGTTCCGATGCGAAGGCCGAGAAAAACTTTGAACTCCAGGGAAGAAAAAGATTAAGGCACTAGGAACTAGAATTTATTCATCAAGAATAAACTCTGAAGGAAGGAATAAATCAACTTGACAAAGAAGAATAAGAATTATGTTATGCTTATTCTTCACCAATTAAATTGATGAGAAACAATGGATTTGCATATCACTTATTCTCGTTGAAAAGATTAAAGATGGATATATCGCGAACTCGAGAAAGTCTTCATGAAACACTGGTTGAATTGGAATAAAATGAATGGATTGATATGATAACACCGGAAAAGAACTCTTGAGCGAAGCACCGTAAGAATTGAAGCCGAGTGAAGAACGAGAATGACCACCGTAAGGAATGAAATTGAACGATGCAAGAGCATAAGCCACCGTGAAGAATTGAAATTGAGTGAATACAAGAGAATGCATCACCGGGAAGACTAAAGCACTCGAGGGAATTTGAATGACGAGAACGAAGAGATCGTGAACTGATCAAAGAATACTTTATAGAAGCACCGAAAGAATGTGGGACGAACGAAGAGGCATCAATGAAGAATATTTGGAGGACAAAGTTGAAAACTGAGAACGAAGAAATCTTCTAAAATGATGGCCTTCGGAGGAACACAAAGAAAAAAATTCATGAAATACTCTGTAAGAATGAAAGAAGAAAGGTTGAACCAACGATGAAAAGAATTTACAAACGATCTTCGGAAAGCATATGACTGATGGCATCCATACTTACGTCATACTTGAAAAGAATTTTGGAACACTCCGGGAAATATTAGAAGAGTCAGGAATGATCCTGGGAAAAGACCTGTGGGTTATGAGCCCACCGAAGAGAAACACCGTTGAAAAGGATCGAAAATGAGATAATGCACCGGAACGATTAAAAAACTCGAAGGAGGTTACAACCTCGAATTAATTTGAACACGGACGAATCGCCTGAGATATTTTCAGAACTCCGGAATAATAAAATGCCGAGCGGTAAACGAGCAAGGGGAATATCCGAGCCGAGGGAAAATAATATGAACAACACCGAATGCTTGAATTGAATCCACCGGAAAAGAAGAAGAGGTGAAGAATATCAACCGAGAGGAGAATTCATCGGAGAAGAAAAGAGAAGAATGATGACGAGCTGGACGAGAATTCACCAGTTGAAACAACCGAGGAAGAATGCAAAGGATTCACACGAGTAGGATAGATACTCGATTAAGGACTCCGGTCTGTGAAGCAAAAGGGTGGGCGGGAGGGAAAAATAAAGACCACATCGAACGGGGAAAACAACATCGGTTGGAAGGAACTGAGGTTGAACTTGCAAAGAAGAAGAGGGTTGAATCCACTTGACGAGAGATGCACCAGATGAAAGAACTAACAACACAACGAACGAAAACTAACCACGTGATCCTAAAAAAATTTGAAGGGGAAGAGGAGTAATTCAAAACACCTACGTCAAGATTCCTCACCAGAGCGACGAAGGGGCAGGGGAGTAAAAAGAATTCCTACTCTCCGATATAACTAGGCTCCGAAAAAGTTTTCTGCTAGACTCAACAACGGCCAAGCTATGATCAATCAAGGGGGCTCCTATGGTCGGTCGAGGCTCTGATACCAACTTGTCAGGCCCAAGATGCGATTCTATCCCGATCACGTGACACTTACGTGATTGGGGCACAACCGCATTTCGGGTGCTTAGCAAGATGGATATCATTACATCGTACCATTACATACATACATGGGGGATACAACAATTCATACCAGTCACATGAATACAACATTAATACAAGGCATCCGACTACTGATGCAAACATGAAAAGCACAACGACATCCATCTGCTATCCCAGGCTACCGACCAGGAACCTAACCCAAGACTGAAGAAGAAGAAAGAACTCCAACGCAACGATCATCGCTCTCACGCAAGACATCGGAAACCTGCACATGCAACTGTTGTTGTAGTATCTGTGAGCCACGAGGACTCAGCAATCCCATAACCATGGGTAACAAGACTATCAAAGCTTAATGGGTAGGAAGAGGTGAAGTGGTGAGGTTGCAGCAGCGGCTAAGCAAATATATGGTGGCTAGCTTACGAGTACAAGAATGAGATGAGCATCTACGCAAACGGTCGCAAACTAGTAATGATCGCTAAAGATCCTGAACTACCTACGAGTCAAACATAACCCCACCGTGTTCTCTTCTCAAAGTGAAAAGACACAGCCACGGTTACTCACACAGTTGTGTGTTTTACTTCGGATCCTCTGTCAAGTTTTCTACAACCGGACATTAACAAATTCCAATCTGCCACATAACCGCGGGCACGGCTTTCGAAAGATCATAACCCTGCAGGGGTGTCCCAACTTATCCCATCACAAGCTCTCACGATTAGCAGAAGTAATAATAATATTACCCCTTATCTTAGGGACAATCCAACCAGGCTCGGAATCCGGGTGCACAAGACATTTCGACAATGGTAAAACAAGTCCAGCAAGACCTCCCGGTGTGCCGACACCCTGATAGTAGCCACGCGTATCTCGTCTCAGGCCACGTCCGGATGGGCGAAGCTACGAGTAACCAGCCCTCGGGTTTCCCCCAGGTGGCCCCGCAGGTTCCCCGTTTGGGACCAACACCATCAGCACTGGCCCCCCTGCTATGTAGAAAAGAATCCTGAGGGCGCGACCCCCTATGCAAATTTAATTATTTAATTTATATTGTTATTATGAGGCAAATTAAAACCAATGTTGGGCCTTGCTGGAAGAGTTTTATTCAAAGACAAACTGTCAAGGGGTCCCCATATACCCAACCGTGTAAGGAACACAAAATCAAGGAACATAATGCCGGTTTATCGGCTCGTAAGGTGGCATGAGTGGAACACCGAGCAAAAGGCCAAGCCTTCCACCCATGCCCAGTATATAGGTGTGTTAATAATAATAATAGATATTGTGATATTCCAACAACAAGTTCCTACAGGGAACGATCTTCATCTTCACCTGCAACTAACAATGCTATAAGAGGGGCTGAGCAAGCGGGTAACATAGCCAAACAATGGTTTGCTAGGAAGGTGTCAAAGGTTAGAGGTTTCATGGCAATAAAGAGAGGGGCTGCCAATAATGATGGGTAGCGCGACATATAACGATAGCATCGAGACACTAAGCATGGCAATGATAGTAAAGGTATCCAAGGTGATGGTCATCTTGCCTGATATCCCGCAAGGAAGAAGAACAAATCCATGAAGAAGATGAAGAAGAAGCCTTGAAGACGAAGCACGCGAAGTGAAACGAATCCTCATGATTGCAATGGAACAAGCACTAACGAGAAGAAGCAAGCAATACGGTAAACACACAACACAAGAACACGACAATATGCTCAACCAAGTATGATGCAAGACAAGTCTATATATGATGAAATACACGGCAAGGGATGAAGCACACAAGAACAACACCAAACAACAAGTTTAAATGAGGCCGGAATCAACATATAACAAATCCGGTATGCCCTCATATGCATAATTTGAAATTAGTCCAGATCTGAACAAACCTTATGTTAAATTTGTTAAACAGGAGGTTAACATGCACCATGATGATCTACACAAAATTCTAGTCAAGTTTCATATAAAGTTTGTTTAATTCGGAGCTACGGCCTAGAAGATATGAGCAAATCAAGTCAAGCATGGCAACGGCGCAAGATGCACCCAAACATCGAGCAAACACACTCCAAACATGTAAACAACATGATATTATGCTTCTCCATGCAAAATCACACAAGTTTCATATAGGGCACACTCAAAACGGAGCAACGGGCTAAAAGATACGAGCAAAACAAGTTACAAGGCAAAGCTGAAGTTAACAACCACATAGCAACTTCGGAGCAATTTAAATATAAGCTAAATCACCCAAACATGTTAACAAGAGGCATGGATCTGAAGTAGACATGATACTTAACAAGTAGGAACTCGGAACACACCTAAAAGCTTGCTGGAACACAATTAAACAAGCATGGCAAGTTGCAATAAAATTATCCAGACTTTGTCAAAATCTGGGAAGGCAAAAACATCATCACGATGCTGCCTTCGGAGGCACAAAACAACAAGCATATCAACTTTAATAAGAACATAAAGAGCATGGACATGTAGTAGACATATCATACAACAAACAACTCCATTGGAGCATCTCCATAGGAGGCATGGATCAATAGCGACAAGCTACACCAAATTGATCATGCTGTTAAAATCCTGACAGATATAATTTATAGCAACTTGAGAGCAAGAAATAAATAAGCTATCGCAGGTCATATGAGCAAGTAAGGGCATGAATGGATAGATAATAACATGGACAACAAGACATGATCATTGGCCACTCGAAAACAAGCATGGATTTGAGTGGGGCATCAAGCAAACATAGCATCAGGTTATAACAGATTCCAGACTTAGCAGTTTTTTTCACTAAGTATAAAACAGCAAAAACAACATCGCATGTTTACAAGCTTGTTTAAGTCACCTCAAGGCATATCATGGAAAGATGATTGCACCACATCAAAGACCATATTATTGTGCTTCCAAAACATATTGACATGTGGCATGAAGACAATCGCACCAATAACAAAGAGCAAGTGAAATCAGCATCTCATAACAAGTTTCAGCACTTAACAGCCAAATGCACTTTTGCAACAGAGATTAACATGGCCATATGGCACCTAACATGAATGCTACAGCAATCAACATGTAGAGCACTTCACAATGAACATTTTGACATATCATATGCTTCATTTGGATAAACACGCACAAAGTTATCACATCTCAAACATGGCATCAAATTAACAAGTAACAACAGTTTATAACAAGTAGCACTCTTGCAACAGAGATTAGGGCATCTAGATGAACTCAAACAAGCATGGCACAATGGAACAAATTGTAGAGCATATCACGACGATCATTTTGACATATCATTCACTCAATTTGGATCACCACACAAAAAGTTACAGCCATGCATAGATGCATATAAATTATGACATAAAAAGGACTTAGCAGTTTTTAGACAAGGAAAAAAAACGGGCGTCATATAGCTATATAGCGCGCGAGCGAAGGGTAGCGGGTTGCTCACCACATGGGCTTGGCCCAAGTCGAGGAGGAGGGGTGGGCTGGTGTGTAGGCTGGGCCGGCCCTAGCTGGAGGCGGTTGAGGCAGGCCGGCTAGGGCCTGGAGCTGGGCCGACAGAGGGGCGCGGAGCTGGGCCTGCGGTGGAGCGGCCCAGCGCGGAGCGAGCGGGAGGCCCGACAGGGTGGCTGGACGGAGCTGGGCCGGCGTCGGCTCTGGCCCACGAGGCTTCGGCCTGTGGCTGGGGAGGCCGGCCCACGCGGGGGATCTGGCGCGAGGGGAGCGCTCGCTCGAGTGGAGGGCGTCGTCGCCCAGATCGGGGACGAAGCCGGCGGCGCTGCTGGCCTCCAATTTCGCAGGCAGCGGCCGGGGAGAGGCCAGCAGCCGCGGAACAAGCCGAATCCGGGTGGTGGCCCTCGGATCTGACCAGCAGCGGCGGCGATCGGGGAAAATCACGGCGGCGGAGCTGGCTGGGGTGGCGCGGCGGCGGTGCAGCTCTGGCGACCACGGCGAAGGCACGCGGCGGCGAGGTGCGGCCTGCGGTTGGTGGGGAGCTCGGGTGCCTGCGGGCTCATGGCGGCGGCTCGGCGTTCGGGCTCGGGGCGGCTCGGGCGGGCCTGCTTCGGGCCAGGCGGGCTGGCGCGGTGGGAGGAGACGGCTGGCCACGTGGCAGGGTGCGGTTGGAGGAGAGCAGCTGCGGGGCGACGTGGCATCGTGTGATTGGACGGAGTGAGGTGTCCGGCGGACATGTCCGGCGCGGATGGACATGTCCAGCGGCGCTAGAGGAGCGGGGCTAGGGTTCATCCGCGAAAATGGAGAGGGAGGCACATATTTATAGGTAGAGGGAGCTAGGAGTGTCCAAATGAGGAGAGGTTCGTGGCCACGCGATCGTGATAGAACGGCCAAGAGCATGGAGGGGCTAGAATGGGCTTGGTGGGCTGTTGTAAAGGGGTGCTGGGCCAAAAGAGAAAAGGCTTTCGGCGGTTAACACGGTTAACCGTTGGGCTATCAAACAAACTCCGAATGCGACGAAACTTGACAGGCGGTCTACCTATGCTATAATAAGACCACACGTCAAGTTTCAACCCATTCCGAGAACATTTCCCGGCCACTCATAAAATAAATAAATGGAGGTGCCGCGGGCACGTGCATGTGTGTCTGGGCTCAAAACGGACAACGTAAAGGACGAGGGGCTCGGACGGATGCAAGTATTGAAAACATGCTGATGCAACACAAATGATGACATGGAAAGATGCAACACACAAACAGATGACATGGCAACGGCGACAAATAACTGACTGAGACCTGGCGCACCGGTCTTGGGGTGTCACAAGAAGCCATCTAGGTACTAACTATGGACCCGAAGGTCTGTGGTAAACTACTCATAACTCATGGTGAGGCGATGGTGTTGATGTAGAAGTACTCCGTGGAAGATCCCCCCTCTGGTGGAGCTCCGGAACAGGCCCCAAGACAGGATCTCACGGGAACAGAAGGTTGCGGCGGTGGAATTAGGGGATTCTTTGTTGCTTCGATGTTTTCAGGGTACATGGGTATATATAGGAGGAAGGAGTACGTCGATGGAGCAACATGGGGCCCATGAGGGTGGGGGTGCGCCCAGGGGGAGGGGGCGCGCCCTGGACCTTCGTGGGCACCACGTGTCCCCTCTGCCTTGGTTCTCAAGTCTCTCGTGAAGATATTGTTCCAAAAATAACTCTCCCAAAGGTTTCATTCCGTTTGGACTCCGTTTGATATTCCTTTTCTGCGAAACCCTGAAATAGGCAAAAAAACAACAATCTGGACTAGGCCTTTGGGATAATAGGTTAGTCCCAAAAATAATATAAAAGTGTATAATAAAGCCCATTAAACATCCAAAACATCATATATAATAGGATGGAACAATAAAAAATTATAGATATGTTGGAGACGTATCAAGCATCCCCAAGCTTAATTCCTGCTCGTCCTCGAGTAGGTAAATGATAAAAACAGAATTTTTGATGTGGAATGCTAACCAACATAATTTTCAATGTAATTCTCTTTATTGCGACATGAAAGTTCAGATCCGCAAGGTTTAAGACAAAAGTCTATCTTGACATAAGAAATAATAATACTTCAAGCATACTAACAAAGCAATCATGTCTTCTCAAAATAACATGGCCAAAGAAAGTTATCCCTACAAAATCATATAGTCTGGCTATGCTCCCTCTTCATCACACAAAATATTCATATCATGCACAACCCCGGTTTCAGCCAAGCAATTGTTTTCATACTCAATTTTTTCAGACCTTTCAACTTTCACACAATACATGAGCGTGAGCCATGGATATATCACTATAGGTCGAATAGAGTGGTGGTTGTGGAGAAGATAAAAAGGAGGAAGATAGTCTGACATCAACTAGGCGTATCAATGGGCTATGGAGATGCCCATCAATAGATATCTATGTGAGTGAGTAGGGATTGCCATGCAACAGATGCACTAGAGCTAAAAATGTATGAAAGCCAACAAAAGAAACTAAGTGGGTGTGCATCCAACTTGCTTGCTCATGAAGACCTAGGGCATTTGAGGAAGCCCATCGTTGGAATATACAAGCCAAGTTCTATAACGAAAATTCCCACTAGTATATGAAAGTAACTAAACAAGAGACTCTCTATCATGAAGATCATGGTGCTACTTTGAAGCATTGTCCCTTCTCTCTTTTCTCTCATTTTTTGGAGGGGCTTTCTCTCTCACTTTTTTTTATTTAGCCCATCTCTATATTTTTTTGGGCAATCTCTTTTTTTATTTGGCCTTTCCTCACATAGGACAATGCTCCAATAATGAAGACCATCACACTTTTATTGACTTTACAACTCGATATTACAACTCGAAGCTAGAACAAAGTATGACTCTATATGAATGCCTCCGGCGGTGTACCGGGATGAGCGATGAATCAAGAGTGACATGTATGAGAAAATTATGCATGGTGGCTTTGCACAAATACGATGTCAACTACATGATCATGCATGTCAATATGACAATATGAAGCGTGTCATATGAACGGAACGGTGGAAAGTTGCATGGAAATATATCTCGGAATGGCTATGGAAATGCCATGATAGGTAGGTATGGTGGCTGTTTTGAGGAAGGTATATGGTGGGTGTATGGTACCGGCGAGAGTTGCGCGGTACAAGAGAGGCTAGAAACGGTGGAAGGGTGAGAGTGCGTATAATGCATGGACTCAACATTAGTCATGAAGAACTCATATACTTATTGCAAAAATTTACGAGTCATCAAAACAAAGAAATCAACGCATGCTCCTAGGGGGGAGGTTGGTAGGAGTTAACCATCGCGTGCCCCCGACCTCCACACAAAGGATGACACTCAACAAATACCTCATGCTCTAACTTCATCACATAGCGGTTCACCATACGTGCATGCTACGGGAATCATAAACTTTAACACAAGTATTTCTCAAATTTATAATTACTCCACTAGCATGACTCTAATATCACCATCCTCATATCTCAAAACAATCATCAAGTATCAAACTTCTCATCATATTCAATGCACTTTGTATGTTTTTTTACTACATTCATCTTGGATGCCTATCATATTAGGACTAGTTTTATAACCAAAACACATTACCATGCTGTAATAAAAGACTCTCAAAAGGATACAAGTGAAGCATGAGAGTTCAACAATTCCTACAAAAGAATTCAGAAAAGAACCAAATATTTCTCATAGATAATCTTGATCATAAACCCACAATTCATCGGATCTCCACAAACACACCGCAAAAAGATTACATCGAATATATCTCCTCGAAGACCGAGGAGAACTTGGTATTGAGATCCAGAAAGAGAGAAGAAGCCATCTAGGTACTAACTATGGACCCGAAGGTCTGTGGTAAACTACTCACAACTCATGCTGATGCGATGGTGTTGATGTAGAAGCACTCCGTGGAAGATCCCCCCTCTAGTGGAGCTCCCGAACAGGCCTCAAGATGGGATCTCACGGGAACAGAAGGTTGAGGCGGTGGAATTAGGTTTTTCTCTTTTTCTTTGATGTTTTTAGGGTACATGGGTATATATAGGAGGAAGGAGTACGTCGGTGGAGCAACATGGGGCCCACGAGGGTGGGGGTGCGCCCTGGACCCTCGTGGGCACCACGTGTCCCCTCTACCTTGGTTCTCAAGTCTCTCGTGAAGATATCGTTCCAAAAATAACTTTCCCGAAGGTTTCATTCCGTTTGGACTCCGTTTGATATTCCTTTTCTGCGAAACCCTGAAATAGGCAAAAAAACAGCAATCTGGGTTGGGCCTTTGGGTTAATAGGTTAGTCCCAAAAATAATATAAAAGTGTATAATAAATCCCATTAAACATCCAAAACATCATATATAATAGCATGGAACAATCAAAATTATAGATACCTTGGAGACGTATCACCTGCCTAACACTATTCGTGCTTCATATGGTTCATGTTTCCTGGAGTACTGTAGCACCGTACTCTCCGTGTGCTGTAGACCTAGTTCTGTTAACATTGATCTCACCGTTCATTCTCGACCGGACAGTAGAGAAAGCGGTACTATGTTACTACATTACTGGTCATATAGTTAACATGCGCACAACATCATTTGTTATCGTCATATCTTACTACACTAGAAACAAGATTATGTAGTACTGACGTATGAACCACTTCACATGCCTAGTAGTAGGAGCACTGTGTATGTTCAAGTGGCTGTCGTGTTTCGCACTCCTCCGTCGTAAGAGTGGAAACACTTGCTGTAATCATTTTTTTCTTCAGAAAAACAGTGGACACACTCTACGGTGCAGATCCTCCTCCAGCCATGCACTAAATTACTCACTTTCGCCGACCTGTGGGACAGCCAGCATCGGGGTCCACCAGCCATGCACTAAATTACTCCATAGTAGAGTGACGGTAGACTACCCCGATCGAAGCGCCGCAGTAATGCCCGATGAGCCGTCAAATCACAAAACCCCCTCCTTTCCAGCAGTAAGTTGGACGGACGAAGCAACCATCATTTAACTCTTCTCTCTCAGCTTCCTCTCTACCCAACTCGCTTCTCCCTCATCTTGTTCCTCATTTCTTCAAGAAAACCCCGACCTGCTTCTGCCATTGTTCTTCTCTCCCAAAGAAGGAAAGGTAAGCGCATCAATGGTGTTGATTCTGGCCAAGCCCTGTCTTGCAACCTCGAGACTGATCCTATAACTCCATCTCTTTTCTTCTTTTGGGTTTGTGATTATGGTTTCTTTTCTTATATTTCTATTTGACAGTTTCCTGATGGACGCTGGAGCACCGGCCAAAGTGATGTCTATGGCTTTGGCCAAAACCGTCGAGGCTCATGGTACGAAGAACAGAAGCACCCCGCCGAGACTACCGCAACAAATCTCAAAGCCATCGCGCTGTCCAAGCCCCCCTCTCCGGGATCCCTCATTAAGCAAGTCCAGGTAATATCTCTTCTTGATGATCTTTTTCTCGATCTTCATCGTGTTTTTTCATCTAACACATAGTACTAGTACTAGTAGTACAACTTTCTGGGTGATCTTGCATGTGATTTTTGTGTGCCAAGTGATGGTTGTAAATTCCTCTTTTGACCAAAACATGCGAGAGGTTGACACTAATTTCTTATAGATTACTTTCAACTACTCCCTCTGTCCCAAATTTCTTGTCTTAGATTTGTCTAGATATGGATGTATCTAATACTAAAATGTGACTTGATACATCCGTATCTAGATAAATCTAAGACAAGGATTTTGGGACGGAGGGAGTACTTTATGAACATCAATGCTACTGTACCTTTGAAAAGGGTATATTTGCCTCAGTAACTTGTGTTATGGATATTGCAAGTAATCCCTCTGCTCTCATGCCTTTGAAGACATGTTCTAGTGTCTTTGTTCACTCATTTCTGTGCGTATATGTAGTCATATATGGAGTATAATATCGAAAATCATCTTATATTTCTAAACGAAGGTAGTAATAAAATATGGTTTCTGTTTGAATTAGAACCAGGTCCGCGATGTAGATGAAGTTCTCAAAGTCATGCCGTGTGAACTGGAAGACCTGAGGATGAGTTATACTGCTAAACTATCCAGCTGCCGTGTCCTTGTCGCCACGTGTCCTAAACTAGTGTTTTCATGTAGCATTGTTGTCAGCCGTGTTCTCGAGGCTGTACTTGACCACAACAATTTACTGGCCGTGCCTTCGATTACGAAGGGTGTGGTTCTTGTAAATCTTCCCAACAAATCTGATGCGTCCTGTCTTCATCATCATGTTTATGAGTGGAAAGACCACTCTTTTAGGTTCTCCAAGGTTGTCGAGATGGTGATGGTGCATGTAGATATCTCTCACGAAGTCCATGGCCTAGTCAGTTATGCAGGGTTCATCTCGTAGGTCGGTGGCAAGAAATAGTCTGCAGAGTTTAATTAGTGCAACTTTGCTTGTCGGTAGTAAGTACTATTGTTCAGTACTTGATTTGTGTTTGTGAACCCTGTATTGTTTATTAGTACTGCCGCTTTTGGTGTGTGGTCAGTCCTGAGAACGGCCTATGTTAATGTCTGTCCACTCAATTTAGTCTGTATATTTTGAAGTATCCAGATCACCTTTTTTGTGAGGATGGTTTATCAATTATGGTTACACTCCAATATCTGTATGCATTACAGGGTTTATCGCACCCACCAGGATTTCCAGTCCCATGGATGTTCGGTCCATACGATTTTTCACGACCTTTGGACTGTCCTGCTTGTGGGAATAGGCACGGCCCCTGCATGCCACCCGTAGTTGGACGATCAATCTTCTGTTTAGTACTTCAACATAGTGATTTCTTGGTAAGGATTCACTCGTGTCACATCAAGTAAATCTTATTGATTTACTATCTAAATCTTATTGTTTTAATGTCATGTTTTCTTTCTTTTCCTGCAATTTTACGATGCAGGTTTTGCCATGTGACATTCATCACAGAGTAAACCGTTTGGTTTGCTCTACGATGGCTATTATTGCAGGTTTCACTTCTTATGTCATGTCAGTAATGAAGGCACTGTCCATCACTTATATTACTGGAAAAAAATGGATCAGTCTGTTGTCTGAGTACAAGCTGAATCCCTATGATGAACTGTAGTTTGGTTTAACAAAAACGCCACAATTAGTCCTTCTCGCGTTTAAAAGGAATGAAGAAAAAAATTGGATCACGGTAATGAAGCCTAGTCAAGTTAGAAAGCTGATCATCGCAGACCAGACACGATCACCGCTGTCTCGCACATCGGTACCACCTTCAGCAATGGATCGAGCACCAGCAGTTGCTCTAGCACTGAGAATGGCAGCAACACAGCCTGCTCTAGCTGAGGATTGGGCACCGACCGAATCAGCGGATCAGGCTGATCTACCGGAGGATCGGGCATCCACACCGGCACCTGCTCCGACACCGGCACCAGCTCTACAAGGAGCACCATCTCCGATAGCAGCAACGGCTTCGGCACCTACACCAACACTTGCACTTGCATCTGCTCCGTCCCGTGCAGCGGCAACAGACTGGGCTGCAGTTCACACTTCATATACCAACGTCCTTACAAGAACCGACATGTCCACCTTCTTGGTAAGCATTGGCCGCCCAAGTGTTTCTTTCTTTTTTCTTTCCATGTTGTTTTGCATGATTCACTGTGTTGATCTAACTGTTTGGGTATGTCTTCTTGTTTGCAAACAGAGAATTCCTAGAGCAACGAGGGAGTCATTCAACAATCCGGGCGACAGCGGCCAAGTTTCTCTTACCATGCGCAGCTTGGTGTGAATGAACCTGCTCAATATACCGTAAGTACAAAGGATGGTCGCATGATGATTGATGCTAAAGGATGGTCAATGTTCAAATCTAAATCATATCTTGCGGTAGGGGATGATCTCAAAATCGAACTTTCTCGGCAAGGAGAGCTGGTCCAAATCAACTTTGAAATTCTTCAGTAGCAACACGCAACTGCCGAACTGATCTATTCTACGAGAGATTTTGATGTAATAATCTGGCATGGTGAAACAAGTGTCCTGTGTGTATAAGTAATACGACAGTATTATTTATCACATGGTATATCGTTGATAGAATTGCAACTCTCATTGCTGGTTAGGAACCGTCGTTCGATTTCATTCCAACAGCTGACATGCTTTATTCAATTTTGTGTATTCGCATTGCGACAACATCTAAAACCAGCGCCGTACCGATCGCTTGCAATATGAAAAGCGCTGAGGTAGAACACATGGGCCCCCAAACATGCAGGGTGGGCCTGCGGCCCAAAACCAGAACCGTGAGCCTGTCTGAGTATTATATTCTCAGCCGAACCCCCATAATTGTCTCAAAAAAAACCGAACCTCCATAATGCCCGTGCGTCGCACGTAACATCAAGATGCATTTGTATGAGTATTTTATCTTGTGAGAGAAAAGGATGAACGAGGGAAGGCCTTATTTGCAAATGTGGAGAGGTGTGTGGGTACCTTTTTGCAAAATTGCCATAGTTTCCTTCCTATCCATCAGATATAATTTTGTATGTACAAAGTTGTGATATAAAAGATTTGTATATTTCTTTACAGAGGCGGTATCTCTCTGTCAAAAATGTATTTTTGTGTAACTAGTTACTCCTGTCTTTCTACTTCCTTTTGCTGATATGTGGGGCATTCGGCAACGGGGTCCACGTGCCATATGCACAAATTAGAGTGCACAACTGCATGGTAGACACACCCCGGTAGTAGCGCCGCAGTAATGCCCAATGAGCCGTCAAATCACAAACCCCCCTTTCCAGCTTTAGCAGTAAGTTGGACGGACGAAGCTGCAATATTTCACTGGGCCTGAATCCCCTCCTCCCTCATCTGCTTGTTCAGAGAAAACCCCATCTCGGTGATTGGATGGGGTTTTCTCATGGAGAACCAGGTACGAATTCTTCATCCATGCCCGGTAAATCCAAGTCCCTTGGTCGCATGTAATCCTAGGATGGCAGTCGCCGCCGTTGATGCATTTTTCTTCCTACTGAATCTAGTGTGTTTCATTTGCAGTGCCCAAAGTGCGAGGACCCTACAGGTTTCTGCGCCCTCGGCGAGACGCCACACTTGTTCCTTCTCATCCCAACACAGGATTTTAAAATGCGCACAGTATGTTCCGAGAATCCTCTTTTCTATCCGGGAGGGTGGAGTTTTTTTGAACATGCTGTCGACTAATTTGGAAATTTTGATTGCTATATTTGGATAAAATGTACTACCAGTACCATCGTCAACACTGACGTGAAGGAGGAAGTTATTTATATATTTGGATAGGGAATACATTGTGTTCTCATATTATTTTTCCTGGAGTGCATTATTTGCTCTGCCAGAACACATGTACTCAAGATGCTCGGCCTTGCCGTAACTGAATACACCAGTTTAATGGTCACAGTGAAGACAAGCCATAGATATAAGTTCCGAGTTCAGTTCATGAACCAAGAAGATCGCTCCTTTTTTTTATGGCCGAACTTGGATAAACTTTCACAAGTGTTACGGACTGAAAGTTGGCACACGAATGTTGATGGAAATAGCAGAACCTGGTCTCATCTTCACTGCGATCTTCCACCCCGACGTCGTTTCAATTGTTCATCCATGTTAGTATCTGGTTCTTGCTTGTTGCCTCGATTACTTCTTAATCCACCTATTCTGTCTAACTAATCACAATTTAACTTTAGAAGTAGCAATGAATCTCTCACGAAGATGCTACTTCTAACTAATATTTTCTTATAATTGGTGGCACGTGTAGGTTTTTCAGAGTTAAGCAGGTTACTTGTTTGTTATTCTGTAACAAATCAGCTATTACTGATGGCACTGAAGTTGATTGGGACGACATCCACAAGTTCCTACACTTTATTGATTGTCTTGAGGTCCTTGTGGGGCGTTTCAATGGTGGAAGGCCACGTGGGATATGTGTGCCACTACTGCACTCGTTGAAAAGGTCCAACTGTGTCGAGAAACTTATGGTACGAGCTGTTTTCTGTTATATGTGTTGTTCATAAACTATTGCTTATACACAGTTTGACAGTTGTGATCTTCTTGAAACAGAAACTGCCTAGTTCTATTGTTCCTATACAGATGCCTGACAATGGTCGAATCAAACTTGCGGTTGGTCACAACATGATGTTTATGTCGACCTACTCCATTCCCCTTGGAGGTGAAAAGATACTTATTCATGGGTGGTCTCAAATAATGAAGGCCCGTCCATCTAGGAGAATAGGACATAAGATTATGTTCCTGCTTTTCCATGGCTCTAAAGCAAATATCATGTTTATTGACCACATTGCGAGATGAAGCCGCTTTCAGAAGGTTGTGGATGCGGGAGGTGGCGCCTGGGCCTTGTTCTGGGGCTTGGGGGCCTCACCCTTGGTTAACTGTAGGCAAAGTAGCACTGTTCGAGGCATGCTTTGTACTGTTGAACCTGTATAAGTACTTATACTGCTTTCAGCTATGGTTGTTAAGTGCCCCTGCTGGTTTCAGTTAATGTTGTTAAGTACTCCTACTCCTTTTACAGTCTGTCGTGTTTCTTCAGTCCTGTCTTCCTCCAGCTTCCAAAACCAAACCAGCGCCGGCCGGGCCGCCTGCTTTCGCCTCCCACGGCTGGTTGCGCCTCAGCGCACGCATCACCGCCCCACCATCTCCTAAATCGTTAACGCCGACGTCCGAGGCCTCGCTGTTGTCCACCGCGCGCTTTGGTGCGCTCGCCGTGGCGCTGCCCTCTTGCGTTGTCAACATGGTCAACAAACAACAGGAATCGGCGGCAGTACGTGGAGAGGATGACAGTACGGGCCCACCATGTCAGCTCATGCAAAAATAAAATGCTTCCTCCTAGTGTTTTCCTGACATCTGGGACCCACGACATTGTGAGCGTATATAGTCAATAGACAAGAGAACAACACAAGATCGGCTAACACCTGGGATGTAGCTGCTCGAGCAGTATTTTTTTTTGTTATTGTTGAGACGGAGCAGGGTTTGAACTGGGCTGTGGCCCGTCTAGACCAGGCTTATATTTTATGTTCACCATGTGACCAGCCCAGCTATTTTTTCTTTATGAAAATGAGCCCAGTTTATTTTTTCTGAAGAATACCAAATCCAGGTCTATTTTTCTACGCCCTGATGGGCTGCAACTCTTTCAAGACGCCTGCAAATCTTGAAAGTAATATGAAATTGGCGGTAAATATAAAAACAGATGCCAAATTGGCAATTACTTTATAATTTCTGAATTTTTTCACATTTTCATATTCCTATTTCACTGGGCGTTAACCTAATTTAAATATATCTTCGAAGTACTTTAAATCTGGCTCGACATTTCGGTATTAAAAATAGTTTGGAACCCACAGAAATATGCGAAATTGGCCCTGGCCAACCAAAAAAACGGACTGCAATAAATTGCATAAGAAGTCGCAATGAGATATATATAAATTATTAAAAAAAAGAGGGAATGGTCTGACTTATGGGCCTATTAAGTTGACGCGTATGCAAGAATTTTTTTAGTTATTATATACGTCAACAAACGATTCTAGCAGACGTAACCGTTGGATGTCAATCCAACGGCCGTCGTGATTCTTCAATCTCTGATCTTCTTGCTCCAGCTGCCAAATCCATCGCCGGCGGGACCGCTTGCTCCCGCCTCCCGTGCAGGCCTCACCGCCCCCTACTACTCCCACCGCTGGCCAGGGCATCCCTCTACTCACCCACACCCTCTGTTATACTGCGGCGATGGCAGCCTCACACCGCAGCCGAACCAGTGAACCCTTGTACTCCTCTCCGCGTGGGCATCCACTGCCGCTTCTTCCCTGGCTCCGAGTCGTCCCCTTCCTAGGCCTCGCTGTCGTCCACCGCCCTGGTGCTCTCGGCGCGGCATGGTCAATGTGGTCAAGGAACGACTTCCATCGGAAGAGTACTGTCGTGGAGAGGCTGACAGCTGGGTCCACGACAGCCGTAAGGAATTGCCTCCTTATTATGCGGAAAATAATTATTCCTCCACCTGACGGCAGGGACCCACCGGACGGGCCACCGTATTTGGCGAAAAAAATGTTCCCCCCTGACTGCTGGGACCCACCGGACAGGCCACCATATTTCGCAAAAAAACATTCCTCCCGCTGTCAGCTCGGACCCACCGGAAGTGCCTCCTTATTATGCACAAAAAAAATGAATAATCCCCCTGCTAGCTGGGACTCAATATAGTGGGAGGTTGACTTGTGGGCCTACTAAGTTGACGGGGATGGAGGGCTTTGTCAACTTAGTCAATATGCACGATTCTAGCTCCATTGATCGTATGATGTCCATCCAACGGCCGTAGTGCTTCTTCAACCTTTGGTCTTCTTTCTCCAGCCGCCCAACCAGCACCGGTCGTGCCTCGTGCTCCTACCTCCCGTGGCCGGCTGCGATGCCGCGGAGGCCTCACCGCCCCCTACTACTCCCATTGCTGGCCAGGCCATCCCTCTACTCACCCACACCCCCCTGTTATTCTGCGGCGACGACAGCCTCACACCGCAGAGAACCAGTGAACCCTCATACTCCTCTACGCGTGGGCATCCACTGTCGCGTCTTCCCCGGCTCCGCGTCATCCCCTTCATAGGCCTCGCCATCGTCCACCGTCCTGGTGCTCTTGACACGGCGTGGTCAACGTGGTCAAGGAATGGCTTCCATCCACGTGGACTGTACGTGGAGAGGCTGACAGTTGGGTCCACGGCCCCAGCAAGGAAGTGCCTCATTATTACGCGCAAAATAATTATTCCTCCACTTGACAGCGGGGACCCACCGGACGGGCCACCGTATTTTCTGAAAAAACGTTTCCCCCTGACTGCTGGGACCCACCAGACGGGTCACCGTATTTCGCGAAAAAAAAGTCCCCCCCCCCGCTGTCAGCTCGGACCCACCGGAAGTGCCTCCTTATTGCGCACAAAAAAATGAATACTCCCCCTGCTAGTTGGGACCCACCTTGGTGGGTGGCTGACTTGTGGGCCTACTAAGTTGACGGGGATGAAGTGCTTTGTCAACTTAGTCAATATGAATGATACTAGCTCCAGTGACCGTACCATGTCCATCCAACGGCCTTAGTGCTTCTTCAACCTCTGGTCTTCTTGCTCCAGCCGCCCAAAGCAGCGCCGGTCGTGCCGCATGCTCCTGCCTCCCGTGGCCGGCTGTGCTACCGCGGAGGCCTCACCGCCCCCTACTATTCCCACCGCTGGCCAGGCCTTGCGGCGACGGCAACCTCACACCGCAGCCGAACCAGTGAACCCTCGTACTCCTCTCCGCGCGGGCTTCCACTGCCGCGTCTTCCCCTGCTCCGCGTCGTCCCCTTCCTAGGCCTCGCCGTCGTTCACCGCCCTGGTGCTCTCGGCGTAGCGTGGTCAACGTGGTCAAGGAACGACTTCCATCGGAAGAGTACTGTACGTGGAGGGGCTGACAGCTGGGTCCACGGCCGCAGCAAGGAAGTGCCTCCTTATTACGCGCAAAATAATTATTCCTCCACCTGACATCGGGGACCCACCGAACAGGCCACCGTATTTCGTGAAAAAAACGTTTCCCCCTGACTGCTGGGACCCACCAGCTACATCTTCGCACACAATGAAGTGCCTCCGGGCAAAAAAAAAACGATTCGCCCCCTGACTGCTGTGACACACCAGCTACATCTTCGCACACAAGGAAGTTCCTGACAGTCGGGACTCATCTGGCGTACGTAGCGTTGTCATTCTTGTCGCGAACGTGTAAGTTGATGTAGAGGCGCGCACGTGTCGTAGCAGAGGCGCGCACGTAGCATGTACACGTACGTACATTAGCCAGGGTGCAAGAAAGTAAATACGACCATGTACGTATGGCTAGGGCTCGTCTACATGGCTGGGTCGGAACGGAAAAACAACGTCGTCGTCGTGTTCATGGGGAGCCAACTGGCTGGGTCGGAACGGAATGCGTCGTTGTGTTCATCGGGAGGGTTTGGACGGAACAACCGATGGAAACGAGGCCTGGCGTACTGCAGAACGGAGGAAACAGCCTTGTGTTCGACCGGCCACGTTCAAAACGGGATCCTGTTCATTGGGAGGGGTCCGGCGTACCGCAAAAAGGAGGAAACTGTGACACCCCGAGACCGATGCGCCAGGTGTCAGCCAGTTATTCGTCGTCGTTGCCATGTCATCTTGCTTGCGTGTTGCATCTTGCCATGTCATCGTGTGCATTGCATCCTCATGTTTTCAAAACTTGCATCCGTCCAAGTCCGCCAGTCCTTTCCGTTGTCCGTTCTGAGCCCAGACACTTGTACGTGCCCGCGGCACCTCCGAATATTTATTTTATGAGTGGCCGGAAAACGTTCTCGGAATGGGGTGAAACTTGGCGTGTGGTCTTATTATAGTGTAGATAGGCTGCCTGCCAAATTTCATCGCATCCGGAGTCCGTTTGATAGCCCAACGAATAAGTATAGCAGCACTAGTCGCCGGACAAAATGTCGCACGTTTTCGGTCTCCGGAAACCTCTTCGGGCCTCTCTCTCTCTTCTCTCCACATAGCCTAGCCCATCTACACAGCCCACTAGGGCTTCCCTAGCGCCCCACCGCTCCGGTGCCGTTGGATCGCGATCGGAGGGCTCCGTTTTGCCCCAAAACCCCGAAAACATAGCTCTTTCCCTATATATAGACCCTCCTTGTCCATTTTTGGGCACCTACACCTCTTCCCTACCTTAGCCTCCCCCTGCCTCAAATTTCGTGCCGCCCCATCTCCACCTTGCCACCTGGCGGCGAGCCACATGCCCAGCCGCCACCTGAGCCGCCGCCCGCGCCAACCGGCGCTTGCCACGTCGCCTCCAGCCTCCTTCCTTGCGCCGGCCCGCCAGGCCCGCGGGGGGCCCGCCCGAGCCCATCCAGGGCCCGAGCGCCCGCCGCCGCGGCCCGCGCGCCCCGCCGCCCTAGCGCTTGAGCGCCTTCCGCTCCCTACCGCCGAGCTCCTCCCCAGCATCGCTGCCCGCGCCACCGCGTTGCTACTCCGGCGAGGCTCGCCGCCTCGCGCCGCCACCTCGCGCCTCGCCGCCGTCCTCGCGCATCACCGCCGCCCCGCGAGTCCACTGCCCTCTGCGCTACCTCACCGCCGGTCGTCGCAGCTCATCGTCGGCGCATCTCAGCCAGATCCGCGCCATCTCGTCGCCCTCCGGCCCGGTCCTGTCCTCCTCCGGCGACTCCGCCACCGGCCGCCGCCCGGAGACCTCGCCATCGACCGCCTCCAGCCCGGATCCGGCGAGATCCGGCCGGATCCATCGCGGCCGCCGCCGGACCGGCCCTTCCCATGCCCGCGCCGGACATGTCCGCTTGGGTCCCGGACATGTCCGACCCTCCTCCTTCCTGTGTCACTGACGGTGGGCCCCGCGAGCCGCATTGATGGACGTGTCCGCCGGGTGCTGGACATTGTCCGCCCGACCCCAAGGTCTTTTTTCTACTAAGTCCCTGGAATTTGTTAAAATATGTGCATGTTTGACCGGTGATAACTTTTTGTGTGTATGTCCAAATTGAGTGTATAATATGTCAAAATGATTGTGGTGATATGCTCTTCATTTTGTTCCATGGTGGTATGCTTGTTTGACTTCATCTTGATGCCTAATCATCGTTGCAAGAGTGCTATAAGTTTAAAATTGTTGTTAACTGTAATTTTGTTAGCATGTTTGAGATGTGATAACTTTGTGCATGTTTATCCAAATGGAGTGTGTGATATGTCAAAATGTTCATTGTGAAGTGCTTTACATGATGGTTGCTGTAGCATTCTTGTTAGGTGCCATATTGCCATGATAATCTCTGTTGCAAAAGTGCATGTGGCTGTTAAGTGTTGAAACTTGTTATGAGATGCTGATTTGACTAGCTCTTTGCTATTGGTGTGATTGTCTTCATGCCACATGTCTATATGTTTTAGAAGCACAATCATATGCTCTTTGCTGTGGTGCAATCCACTTCACATGAAATGCCTTGAGATGACTTAAACAAGCTTATAAACATGCCACGCCAATGTTGTTATTTTATACTTAGTGAAAAAACTGCTAAGTCTGGAATCTGTTAAACCTGATGCCATGTTTGCTTGATGCCCCACTCAAATCCATGCATGTTTTACTATGTCAAATGCCCATGTCTTGTTGTGCATGTTATTGTCTACCAATCCATGCCCTTGTTTGCATATATGGCCTACTATAGCTTATTTATATCTTGCTCTCAAGTTGCTATAAATTTACCTGTCAGCCTGTTATCATCATGATCAATTTGGTGAAGCTTGTTGTTATTGATCCATGCCTCCTATGGAGATGATCCACTGGAGTTGTTTGATGTATGCTATGTCTATTACATGTCTATGATCTTTATATACTTAGTAGAGTTGATATGCGTGTTGTTTTGTGCCTCCGAAGGCAGCATCGTGATGATGTTTTTGCTTTCCCAGATTTTGACCAAGTCTGGATAAATTTATTGCAACTTGCCATGCTTGTTTAATTGTGTTCCAGCAAGCTTTTGGGTGTGTTCTAAGTTCATGCTTGTTAATTATCATGTCTATTTCACATCCATGCTTCTTGTTATCATGTTTGAGTGTTGTAGCATATATATACCTTGCTCCAAAGTTGCTATGTTGCTATTTTTGGACAGCTTGTTGTTATATCTTGTTTCATGTGTATGTGATGAACCGTTGCTCCGCTTTGAGTGTGTCCTATACGAAACTTGTGTGATTTTGCATGTAGAAGCATAATATCATGTAGTTTACCTGTTTGGAGTGTGTTTGCTTGATGTTCGGGTGCATCTTGCACCATTGCCATGCTTGACTTGTTTTGCTCATATCTTCTAGGCCGTAGCTCCGAATTAAACAAACTTTATATGAAACTTGTCTAGAATTTCGAGTAGATCATCATGGTGCATGTTAAATGGCTGTTTAACAACTTTAACATACGGTTTGTTTAGATCTGGACCATTTTCCAAATATGCATATGAGGACGTACCGGAATAGTTATATGTTGATTCCGGCCTCATTTAAACTAGTTGGGTGATGTTGTTCTTTTGTGCTTCATCCATTGCCATGAATTGCATCATATAGAATTGTCTTGCATCTTACTTGGTTGAGCATCTGTCATGTTCTTGTGTTGTGTGTTTACCTTGTTGTGTGCTTTCTTCTCGCTAGTTCTATTCCGATGCGATCATGAGGATTTGTTCGGCTACACGTGGTTCGTCTTCAAGGCTTCTTCTTCGTCTTCTTCATGGACTCATTTCTTCTTCCTTGCGGGATCTCAGGCAAGATGACCATCCCCTTGGATACCTTTTCTATCATTGCTATGCTAGATGTCTCGATGCTATCGTTATATGTCGCGCTACCTATCTTTTTGTCAGCCCCTCTCCTTGTAGCCATGAAACCTCTAACCTTTGACACCTTTCCAGCAAAACCGTTGTTTGGCTATGTTACCCGCTTGCTCAGCCCCTCTTATAGCATTGTTAGTTGCAGGTGAAGATGAAGATTGATCCATGTCGGATCTTGTTGTTGGTATATCACAATATGTCTTATATATATTAACACACATGTATACTTGGCAATGTTTGGAAGGCTTGGCCTTTTGCTCGGTGTTTTGTTCCACTCATGCCACCTTAGGAGCCGATAAACCGGCGTTATGTTCCTTGATTTTGCGTACCTAACACGGTTTGGTATACAGGTACCCCTTGACAGTTCGTCTTTGAATAAAACTCCTCCAGCAAGGCCCAACATTGGTTTTAATGTGCTCATAATAAAAACTTAATTAATTAATTAATTGCATAGGGAGTTAGCGCTACCCGAGGACTCTTTTATACATAGCAGGGGGGGCCAGTGCTGATGTGTTAGTCCCAAACGGGGGTCCTGCGGGGCCACCACGGGGAAACTCGAGGTTTGGTTTTACCTGTAGCATCGCCCATCCGGTCATGGCCTGAGATGAGATACGCGCGGCTACTATCAAGGTGTCGGCACGCCGGGAGGTCTTGCTCGACTTGTTTTACCATTGTCGAAATGTCTTGTGCACCGAGAATTCCGAGTCTGATCGGGTCTTCCCTTAGATAAGGGGTAATATTATTATTACTTCTGCTGATCGTGAGAGCTTGTGATGGGCTAAGTTGGGACACCCCTGCAGGGTTATGATCTTTTGAAAGCCGTGCTCGCGGTTATGTGGCAGATTGGAATTTGTTAATGTCCGGTTGTAGAAAACTTGACAGAGGATCCGAGATAAAACACACAACCGTGTGAGTAACCGTGACCGTCTCTTTTCACTCTGAGAAGAGAACATGGTGGGGTTATGTTTGACTCGTAGGTAGTTCAGGATCTTTAGCGATCACTACTGGTTTGCGACCATTTGCGTAGATGCTCATCTTATTCTTGTACTCGTAGGTTAGCCACCATACTTTTGCTTACCCGCTGCTGCAACGTCACCACTTCACCTCTTCCTACCCATTAAGCTTTGCTAGTCTTGATACCCATGGTTATGGGATTGCTGAGTCCTCGTGGCTCATAGATACTACAACAACAGTTGCAGGTGCAGGTTTCCGATGACTTGACGCGAGAGCGATGTACTTGTGTTGGAGTTCTTTCTTCTTCTGCTTCTTCAATCTTGGGTTAGGTTCCGGGTCGGCAGCCTGGGATAGCAGTTGGATGTCGTTGTGCTTTTTCATGTTTGCATCCGTAGTCGGATGCCTTGTATTGATGTTGTTGTATTCATGTGACTTGTATGTATTGTTGTATCCTCATGTATGTATGTAATGGTACGATGTAATGATGTCCATCTTGCTAAGCGACCGAAATGCGGTTGTGCCCCAATCACGTATGTGTCACGTGATCGGGATAGAATCGCATCTTGGGCCTGACAGAAACGGACCTGCTACGGACGAAACGGGGGTCCTTTTGATCGGGAGGGGTGTGGCGTACTGCAAAACAGAGGAAACAGACTTGTGTTGGAGCGCTACGGTCGAAACGGGGGTCCTGTTCATCGAGAGGGGTGTGGCGTACCGCAAAACGGGACTCCACGGGATACTGTTCATCACCACCGTCGACCCCCTCCAGCCTCCATGGGCTACTGTTCATCCACCATCGACCTCCTCCAGCCTCCACCTGTGACTGTTCAGCCTCCACCGCGCGCTACTCCACTGGCTACTGTTCAACCTCACTCGGGTTCAGTTAGAGCCCTATGCCTCGCACCCACGCGCGTGCGTGTACGAGAGAAACGCGCATCGCTTGGCCCCGACCACCCACCGTAACCGGGAAAACAACGATATTTTCCTCGCCCTCACTTCTACCACGTTTTTTTCCGTCATGGACGGCCCAAAGAATGTCATGCAGCTGCGTCTCCGGCCCGCCCAGGACGAAAAGCCCATTTTCAGTCATTATTTTTTGTCATAGAAGTAGGACCCCACCACATCTATGATGATACCGTGTTTTGTCACAATTATTGTCATAGAAGTGTCATAAGTATGACAGAAAAAAGTTTCGTTTGGCCCAAAATGCCACGGATCTGTCTTTTTTTGTAGTGTAACACTTTGATCATACCTTTTATTACCCAGTTTTTATGCATTAGATCAAACCGTCACACATTGCATGAGTAGGATCTCTTAACATGTGGGTCTGGGAAGTAGATTGAGGTAGAACCTATTACCTGATTTATTATCAAACCCCTGGGAGTTACTTCTACGTTATGCCTAGGTTGCCATGCTATGCTCGTAGACGTGGATTGGGTTTGAGATTATCCATGACAGATGTGAGATTGATTAATGGTTCAACTTAAGGTGGCTACTTTAATACACATATGGGTGGATTGGTTGCAGGGCACCTGTAGAATCCAGTGTTGTCCTAGGAAATCCCGGAGGAACCGTGTGATTATCCTATGGAACGAAACCCAGGCTCAAAGGGATCATAAGACTATCCATGCCAGAAACTTCCGTGTGTAGCCACAATGCCATTATGGGCACTGGCATAGTTGAGTATGTTGTGTGAGCTCTTTCAGTGGTGGACTAGCAGATGTAGGGGAAAGTAGCTGTGCGGGTCCACCCGGGGTAAAGAGTAAATGCTTCTGAAAGACTGTGTCTCGGTCATCCGTTTCTCAAACACCATGCAGTGCGAGAAATTCAACGAAGGAGATCGAGTCTTGTGGGGAAAAGTGTGCAAACCTCTGCAAAGTGTACAAACTAATCATGATTAGCCGTGTCCCCGATTATGGACATCTTGAGTATCTGGTACTTGAATTATTGGATTGATCTCATCACTCTAAAACTATTTTGTTGGGTTAATAAAGATGTCTCTAATTGGGATTGAGTTGGAGGAACCCTCTCAATGATGTTTCAACTACCATGATAGTTAAAATAAAATGTATTCCTTTGTTGCAGGGAAAAATTGGCTTTATGCAAAAACTTTAAACTTAGAGCCTCCACCAGCCATATATGCATGTAGTGTTAGCCTTTATTCTGTTACTTGCTCTACTGTGTTATCTTGCCAGCGTATTCCATGTGCTGACCCATTTCGGGCTGCAACATGTCATGTTGCAGACTTTTCAGAAGAAGAGTAAGGTGCGCTAGGTCATTTGTCATGCACTCAGCTATGCCGTTGGAGTTGATGGACTCACTTATCTTCCGAGCCCTCCGCTGTTATCGTGTTAGATGGCCTTATGCCATGTTATTTTGTAATAAGTTCTCTTTTGAGACATCGATGTAATAAGTGTGTGATTGCCACTCTGTTATAAATCCTTCAAGTACTGTGTGTGTCAGCATTACCGATCCAGGGATGACACAGAACACAGAGACTTTGGTCCATTCGGATCGTGGTCGCTACAACTCCTCAACCACTGCCTCCCTTCCCAGCAATAGCTGGATCCGGTTCTAAGGGCAAGTGGGAGGCCTCTACGGTCACGGAGAAGACCGTGAAGAATCTTCGAAGTGCGGGCTATCTCGCTGACGATATAGCGCACCGGGTCCCCGGAAAGGACCAAGTGATTCCCATCCCTATGCCGGGTGAGAGGGTGGTCTTCCTCTCTCACTTTATCAGGGGGCTAGGATTTCCTCTCCACCCCTTTGTTCAGGGCCTCTTATTTTTCTATGGGCTGGATTTCCATGATCTAGCCCGAACTCAATCCTCCACATATCAGCTTTCATAGTGGTATGTGAGGCGTTCCTCCAACCCCCACACTTCGGCTTGTGGCTCAAGATATTCAATCTGAAGCCAAAGGAGGTTGACGGGCAACACGTAGATTGCGGAGGAGCCATGGTGAGCAAGCTCCCCAACGCCACTTAGCCAAAGGGGCCTTTGTGGAGATAAACAAGGTCTAGCAACATGAGTGGTTTTACATCACTGAGCCCTACAACACCAAGTGGGTGGTGGCGCCCGTATTCAGATCTGGACCCCCAGAGAGGCTAACCTCCTGGACCGACAAGAGTCCGTATTAGGGGTCTCAGCCGGAGGTGCTAGACCTCCAAAATCACATCTATGGCATGATAACGAAGGGCACCCTCCTCACTAATGTGATTCAGGTAATGCTCTTTCGTCGCGTCCTTCCCTGCCAACGCCGGGAGTCCCATTTATGGGAGTTCAATCCGGAAGAGCCTCGACCTTTGAAGCACCTCTTCAGCACCATGCACGAAGACATCTGGAAGCAGCTCTTCAAGGCCCAAAAGGGGTGGCCGGCGGAGACCGAGGACGAGGGTTTCAGCAGCGTGCTCACTGCTTCAGCGGTAATCAGAATTTCTGCTGAATACATACTCCGCCATACTTCAATTATAATAGGAGTTAGAGTTTTTGCGTTCTATCCAGGCCTGGACGAAAAAGGCGGAGCGGATCAAGTGTCCGGCTCCCTTGCCTGAAGACCCAAAGACACCTCAGTTGACAACAATGTTGGTTCCGGCGCCGTACAAGGCACCGGAGAAGAAGGCCAAGAAGAAGCGCAAGGAGGTCAAGGGCAACCTCCGCCCTAAGGGTCCCGCGGACATAGTGTTCGGGGAAACCGACTCCCACCTCTCCCCCGAAGAAGAAGAGGAGGAGCAGGAAGAAGATGATGACTCCCCCGTCAAGGCAAGGGGGAGGAAGAGAGCTGCCCTCGCTGATGCAGGCAAGGCGGCGCCCAGGAAGAAACTGAACCTTTCGGACAGTTTGGACTCAACGTACGAACACAACTTCCAAGTTTTGCCCAGGATTAAGCACCTGGACGAATCATAAGTACTGAGATGATATCTGCTTATGTTCGGTTGAATTACTTTTTAGTATCTAAACAAGGTCATTCTGTTTTTATATAGTCCTGTGCATTTACTCCCCAAGGCTTCACTGTCATTGGGGAATTCTCTAGCGCTGGAGATGGTGGAGAGCGATATGCCCGCCCATCTTAGGGGACGCCGAGGTGTCCTCTCTACAAGCTCCCCCTGTTCGAGCAGGTGGGACTGGGACGGACGAGAGGGCGCCCGAGGTCAATCCCTCAGCCGCCATCAACAAAGGGGGGGGGGCAATCTCCATGGTGACTGAAAACAGGGGGGGCAAGCAATCTGGGCCCCCGCCAAACACCGTTCCGGATCCTGGTGCGGCTCCCGAATTGGGAAATCAGCCCCCGTAATGGGGGAAGGAGCGACAGCTCCAACGACATATGGCGTCAATCCGTAGGCGCTGAACACTCTATAGGAAGCACTGAGAGGTGCTTCCATCATAGTGGAACACCACACTCTGATGAGTGCGGTGATGGAGAAGATTTGGTCTGTCAAAGGCGAACTGAACGAAGCCTTCAACATCCTACTGACAGGCTTCGAGCTATGCGATGTAATGTTCTAAAATGAACTTTTTTATTTTTATATATATATATATATATATATATATATATATATATATATATATATATATATATATATATATATATATATATATATAGTAGCCCCTGATGCTTTGTTGGATTCTAGACAGAATCAGATATATTATCATGTTATAGTATTTAACAGAGCTGAATTGTGTATTATGTTCTTGAATAGGCTTCGCTAGTAGCGGCATATGTCCAAGCCGCAGAGGTTTCCGAGCTTAATCGGAAACTGAAACTAGCTGACGAGCAGCTCAACCTTATCAACAAGCGTTTTGATGAAACGCAAGGTATGCGGATTTTCAAAGAATTGAAATTGTCAGACACTATATGTGTGAGGGTGAGATTATTTGTGTTATATGATTTTTGGAACAGCTGATGCAACTACGGACGAGGCCTTTAAGGGAGAGCTTGCCAAGGCCAAGGAAGAGGCCAAGGCGAGCAGGGCAGCCACTGACAAAGCGATGTAGCGACCACGATCCGAATGGACCGGAGTCTCTGTGTTATGTGTCATCCCTGGATCGGTAATGCGGATACACATAGTACTTGAAGGATTTATAACAGAGTGGCAATCACACACTTATTACGTCGAATGTCTCAAAGGAGAACTTATTACAAAAGTCTATGGCATAAGGCCATCTAACAAAATAACAGCGAAAGGCTTGGAAGATAAATGAGTCCATCAACTCCAACGGCATAGCTGAGTGCATGACAAATGACCTAGCTCGTCTTACTCTTCTTCTGAAAAGTCTGCAACGTAACATGTTGCAGCCCGAAACGGGTCAGCACATGGAATATGCTGGCAAGATAACAGAGTAGAGCAAGTAACAGAAATAAAGGCTAACACTATATGCATATTTGGTTGGTGGAGGCTCTAAGGTTAAGGTTTTGCATAAAGCCAATTTTTTCCTACAACAAAGGAATAACTTTTATTTTAACTATCATGGTAATTGAAACATCATTGAGAAGGTACCTCCAACTCAATCCCAATTAAAGTAGTCATCATTAACCCAACAAATTTATTTTTAGAGTGATGAGATCAACCAATAATTTAAGTACCATATACTCAAGATGTCCATAACCGGGGACACGGCTAATCATGATTAGTTTGTACACTCTGCAGAGGTTTGCGCACTTTTCCCCACAAGACTCGATCTCCTCCGTTGGATTTCTCGCACTGCATGGTGTTTGAGAAACGGATGACCGAGACACAGTCTTTCAGAAGCATTCACTCTTTACCCCGGGTGGACCGTTACACCTACTTTCCCCTACATCTGCTAGTCCACCACTGAAATAGCTCACACAACTTACTCATACTATGCCAGAGCCCATAATGGCATTGTCGCTGCACACGGAAGTTTCTAGCATGAATAGTCTTATGATCCCTTTGAGCCTGGGTGGCATTCCATAGGATAATCACACGGTTCCTCCGGGATTTCCAACGATAACACTGGATTCTCCAGGTGCCCTGCAACCAATCCACCTAGATGTGTATTCAAGTAGCCACCTTAAGTTGAACGATTAATTAACAACTCACATCTGTCATGGATTTTCTCAAACCGAGACCACGTCTACGAGCATAGCATGGCAACCTAAGCATAACGTAGAAGTAACTCCCAAGTGTTTGAACATAATGCAGGTAATAGGCTCTACCTCAATCTACTTCCCAGACCCACAAGTTAAGAGATCCTACTCATGCAATGTGTGAGGGTTTGAGCTAATGCATAAAAACTGGGTAATAAAGGGTATGATCAAAGTGTTACTTGCCTTGCTGATGATTCGCAAAACCTAGGGACTCGTAGTAGCACGCTTCGCACTTTGGGAATTCTATCACAAACAAACAATAGCATACATAAGCAAACAAGCAAAGATGCACATGCAAACTCCAAATAAGAAGATCTAACCAGAAAGTTCAACTTAAGAACTTCGGTTTGCAAAAAAGAATCAAATCGAACGGAGCAACGAAACTCAAACTGCGAAAGAAACAAGATCCGTTTGCTAGATTGTTCTAAAGTTAAATTTTACAGTAGCAAAACCTTGTTCAAGTTGGTTAAATGGAAAGAGGGTTTCGAGACGAAGATCTGGGCGCTTGAATCGCCTGATTCCGACTCTCGAGCGAAAAGAAAAACTAAAAACAAGATGAGGGCAGAAATCGCGATCGAAAATAATCACGGAAAAAGCCCTGAAAAAGAAAACTGACGAACATGCTAACGAACGAACGTTCGTTGTCTGTGACTAACGGTCAAACAACGTTTGTTAAAACGAACGTACGGACGAACGTCCGCTACTTAACTAAACCTAAAAAAACAAACCGATCTATTAAAAACAGATATAGGGTTCCCAAAAAAACCGAATGGTTTTTAAAAAAAACTGGCGGCTACCTCGTGGATCGAGACGGCGGCAGACTCCAGTGACGGCGGCTGTGGGTGGCGAGCGGCGGCGCGGGTGGCGAGCGGCGGCGTAGTGGCGCGGCAAGGCGGCAGCAGCGGCGGCGGCGCGGATCTGGCGGCGACGCACTAGGGTTAGGGCGGCGGGGCTGGTGGGATTTGGCGGCTGCGGGCCTCGCCCTTTTAAAGGCCGGCTGGGGGAGTCTGGGTCGGGTACGGCCCGACTAGGTCGGTTCTCCCTTTTTTTTAAACAGTCTTGACGTACTAATACAGGCGAAAAAAAATACTAAACGGACTCCAAAAATTCTAAAATAAATTTTCACCGTCCTCTAATAATATTTCGGACAAAGTGAACATTTTTCCTGGACCTAAATGCAATTTTGAAAAACATGCATTTTTCCTATAAAAATAAAATCGCAAATAAATCCGAATAAAATACCAAAAGTGATTTAAAATTTTTTCCTCCAATATTTCTTTTATTTTGGAGAAGTCATATTATCGCCGCTCATATATTTTATTAAGAAATATTTTTTAGGAGAGAAAAACTATTAAAACCAAAGTGATCCCCGTACCGGTATTTGAGAAAACTCAAATACGAAAACAGTAAAATCCCCAACTCTCTCCGTGGGTCCTTGAGTTGCTTAGAATTTGGAGGATCGCGAGCACACCAATGCAATAAAATATGCAATGCAATATGATCTATGTATAGCATTCCAAATTGAAAATTTGGGATGTTACAAACCTACCCCCCTTAGAATGAATCTCGCACTCGAGATTCAGTTGGGCTAGAGAACAGGTGTGGGTGGTCCTTGCGTAGATCATCCTCTCGTTCCCAGGTGGCTTCATCCTCGGTGTGGTGACTCCACTGAACTTCGCAAAACTTGATAACTTTGCTGCGGGTGACTCTGCTCACACACTCGAGGATCTTGACGGGTTTCTCCTCGTAAGTCAGATCACTATCCAACTGAATTGCTTCCAGGGCACTGTGTCTCTTAAAGGAATATCGACCATCTCCGCATGGCACTTCTTAAGCTGAGAAACGTGGAACACGTCGTGAACTCCTGACAATCCTTCGGGTAACTCCAACTTGTAGGCAACCTCTACCATGCGTTCCAAAACACGGTATGTTCCCACAAATCTCGGGACTAACTTTCCCTTAACTCCGAAATGTTTAACTCCTCGCAGAGGCGACACTCTCAGGTACGCTCTGTGTCTGGTTTCATAGACTACTTCCTTGCGCTTCGAGTCTGCATAACTCTTCTGCCTGGACTGAGCTACCCTCAGTCTATCTCGAATCAGCTTAACCTTCTCTTCTGACTCTTTGATCAGGTCTGGTCCAAACAATTGACGGTCTCCGACTTCATCCCACATTAACGGCGTTCAGCATCTCCTATCGTACAATGCTTCGAACGGTGCCATCTTCAAACTTGCCTGGTAACTGTTGTTGTACGAGAACTTCGCATAGGGCAAGTTGTCGTCCCAACTGGATCCATAATCTAGTGCACAAGCTCTCAACATGTCCTCCAGAATCTGATTGACTCTCTCGGTCTGTCCATCGGTCAGCGTGTGGAAAGCTGTACTGAATTCTAGCCTGGTTCCCAAAGTCTGGTGTAACTGATGCCAAAACTTTGAGGTGAACTGCGTTCCTCTATCTGATACAATGGTCCTCGGAACTCCGTGCAGACATACAATCCTGGTCATGTATATCTTGGCCAACTTCGCACTGGTATAAGTGGTTTTCATGGGGATAAAGTGGGCTACTTTGGTTAAGCGAGCCAGTACTACCCAGATTGAGTCATATCCTGATCGGGTCCTGGGCAATCCGGTGATAAAGTCCATGCCAAACTTGTCCCACTTCCATTCGGGTATCGGCATAGGTTGTAGTAATCCTGCTGGCTTCTGATGTTCCGCCTTCACTCTCTGGCATACTCACATGCTGCTACATACTCGGCAATATCCTTCTTCATTCCCGTCCACCAGAAACGTTCCTTCAAATTGATACGTCTCCAACGTATCTACTTTTCCAAACCCTTTTGCCCTTGTGTTTGGACTCTAACTTGCATGATTTGAACGGAAGTAACCCGGACTGACGCTGTTTTCAGCAGAACTACCATGGTGTTGTTTTTGTGCAGAAATAAAAGTTCTCGGAATCACATGAACATCAACAGAGAATTATTTTGGAAAATAAAAAAAAATATTAGCAAGAAGATCCACACCAGGGGGCCCACACGAGGGTGGGGGGCGCGCCCCCTGCCTTGTGGCCCCCCTGGTGCTCCACCGACGTACTCCCAGATCCTATATCTTCACTTTCGGGGAGAAAAAAATAAGGGAGAAAGAGTTATTGCGTTTCACGAGACGGAGCTGCCGCCAAGCCCTAATCTCTCTCGGGGGGGCTGTTCTGGAGTCCGTTCGGGGCTCCGGAGAGTGGAGATCGTCGCCATCATCATCATCAACCTTCCTCCATCACCAATTCCATGATGCTCACTGCCGTGCGTGAGTAATTCCATCGTAGGCTTGCTGGACGGTGATGGGTTGGATGGGATCTATCATGTAATCGAGTTAGTTTTGTTAGGGTTTGATCCCTAGTATCCACTATGTTGTGAGATTGATATTGCTATGACTTTGCTATGCTTAATGCTTCTCATTAGGGCCCGAGTGCCATGATTTCAGATCTGAACCTATTATGTTTTCATGAATATATGTGTGTTCTTGATCCTATCTTGCAAGTCTATAGTCACCTACTATGTGTTATGATCCGGCAACCCCGAAGTGACAATAATCGGGACCACTCCCGGTGATGACCATAGTTTGAGGAGTTCATGTATTCACTATGTGTTAATGCTTTGGTCCGGTACTCTATTAAAAGGAGGCCTTAATATCCCTTAGTTTCCAATAGGACCCCGATGCCACAGGAGGGCAGGACAAAAGATGTCATGCAAGTTCTTTTCCATAAGCACGTATGACTATATTCGGAATACATGCCTACATTGCATTGATGAACTGGAGCTAGTTCTGTGTCACCCTAGGTTATAACTTCTACATGACGAATTGCATCCGACGTAATTTCCCATCATCGATCCAAGCCTACGAGCTTTTCCTATATTGCTTGTTGGTTATTTACTTTTCCGTTGCTACTGTTACAAAAACTACAAAAACACTATCGTTACTTTTATTGCCGCTACCGCCACTATCATATTACTTTGCTACTAAACTATCTTGCTGCAGATACTAAGTTTCCAGGTGTGGTTGAATTGACAACTCAGCTGCTAATACTTAAGAGTATTCTTTGGCTCCCCTTGTGTCGAATCAACAAATTTGGGTTGAATAATTTACCCTCGAAAACTGTTGCGATCCCCTACACTTGTGGGTTATCAAGACTATTTTCTGGCGCCGTTGCCGGGGAGCATAGCTCTATTCTTTAAGTCACTTGGGATTTATATCTGTTGATCACTATGAAGAATTCGAATCAACTACGAGGGGAGGTAAGGAACTGCCATCTAGCTCTGCACTTGATTCTCCTTCTGTTATGAGTAAACTTGCGACACCTACTCCTGTTATTGAATCTGATATGTCGTATGTTCTTGATGATGCTACTTCTACTATGTATGAAGAAACTACTTCTATATCTGATACTGTGCCACTAGGTGAGTTTCTAGATGAACAAATTGCTAAGGCAAGGGAGAATGCAAATATTGAAACTGATAATATTTGCGAAAGTGATGATGAAACTACTCCCAATAGATATGAATTGCCTGTTGTTCCTGAGGGTTATGTTATGGATGAAGAAACTGCTAGAGACTTTCTTGCTTGCAATGATAGATATGATCTTAAGAAATTATTAGCTAAGCTGAAAGAAAAGTCCTTGAATGCTAGAATGAAACATGACCCTGCTTTTGCTACTTCACCTATATGTCTTACTGATAAGGATTATGAATTCTCTGTTGATCCTGAGTTAATTACTTTAGTTGAATCTGATCCTTTACATGGCTATGAGTCTGAAACTGTTGTGGCACATCTTACTAAGTTGAATGATATAGCCACCCTGTTTACCAATGATGAAAAGATTTGTTACTACTATATCATTAAGCTATTTCCTTTCTCGTTAAAGGGTGATGCTAAGACTTGGTTTAATTCTCTTGATCCTGGTTGTGTGCGTAGTCCCCAGGATATGATGTATTACTTCTTTGCTAAATATTTTCCCGCTCATAAGAAACAAGCTGCCTTACGGGAAATATATAACTTTGCTCAAACTGAAGAAGAGAGTCTCCCACAAGCTTGGGGGAGGCTTCTCCAGTTACTTAATGCTTTGCCTGATCATCCTCTTGAGATCCATGATATACTTGATGTCTTTTATAATGGACTAACCGATGATTCCAGAGACCACATGCATAGTTGTGTTGGTTGTGTTTTCAGGGAAAGAACAATTGAACAAGTTGAATTACTATTGAATAATATGTTGGCCAATGAAAATAATTGGACACTTCTTGAACCAGCCCCTAAGCCAACTCCGAAGAAAAGAGGTGTTCTATTTCTCAGTCCTGAAGATATGCAAGAGGAAAAGAAATCTATGAAAGAAAAAGGTGTTAAAGCTGAAGATGTTGAGAATTTACCGCCTATTAAAGAAACACATGGTCTTGATAACCCGACACAGGTAGTAAAGGTAAATTCTCTTTATAGATTTGATGAAGGTGATATTCCTGTTTATAAGTGTGCTAGCCAATGCTTAGATGACTTTGACAATTTTATTGTGAAACAAGAAAACTTCAATGCTTATGTTGGTAGACAATTGCAACACAATGCTTATATGATTGAACGCTTGAGTGATTATCTGTCTAAAGCTAAAGGTGAACTGAAACTCATTAGTATACATGCTTCTATGGTTACCACTCAAGTAGAACAAGTACTTAAGGCTCAGGATGATTTGCTCAATGAATTAAATAGTAAGAATAATGACTATGTTGTTAGAGTTGCAACTAGAGGTGGTAAAATGATTCAGGAACCTCTGTACCCTGAAGGCCACCCTAAGAGAATTGAGCAAGATTCTCAGAGAGCTAATTTAGATGCACCTAGTTCTTCTAAGAAGAAGAAAAAGAAAAATGATAGGACTTTGCATACCTCTAGTGAACCTGTAGCTGACAAACCTGAGAATCCCAATGATATATCTGTTTCTGATGCTGAGACACAATCTGGTAATGAACATGAACCTAGTGATAATATTAATGATGATGTTCATTATGATGCTCAACCTAGCAATGATAATGATGTAGAGATTGAACCTGTTGTTGATCTTGCTAACCCACAATCAAAGAATCAACGTTATGATAAGAGAGAATTTGTTGCTAGGAAGCACGGTAGGGAAAGAGAACCACGGGTTCATAAACCCATGCCTTTTCCTCCTAAACCATCCAAGAAAAAGGATGAGGAGGATTTTGAGCGCTTTGCTGAAATGATTAGACCTATCTTTTTGCGTATGCGTTTGACTGATGTGCTTAAAACAAATCATTATGCTAAGTATATGAAATATATTATTACCAACAAAAGAAAGATACCTGAAGTAGAAATTTCCACCATGCTTGCCAATTACACTTTTGAAGGTGGAATGCCTAAGAAATTAGGAGATACAGGAGTACCTACTATACCTTGCTCCATTAAGAAAAACTATGTTAAAACTGCTTTGTGTGATCTAGGAGCCGGTGTTAGTGTTATGCCTCTCCCTTTATATCGTAGACTTGATTTGAGTAAGTTGACACCTACTGAAATATCTTTGCAAATGACTGATAAATCAACTTCTATACCTGTCGGTATTTGTGAGGATGTGCCTGTTGTAGTTGCAAATGTTACTATTTTAACGGAATTTGTTATACTTGATATTCCCGAGGACGATAGTATGTCTATTATTCTTGGAAGACCCTTATTGAATACTGCAGGGGCTGTTATTGATTGCAACAAAGGCAATGCCACTTTTCATGTCGATGGTAATGAGCATACGGTACACTTTCTGAGGAAACAACCTCAGGTCCACAGTATCAATTATATTGGAAAAATTTCAACTATCACTATTGGAGGTTTTGAGTTTCCTATTCCTACTATCAAGAAGATGTATGACATTCTTATTGTTGGGGACATACATATCCCCATTGAGGTAACCTAGTGTTATTCAAAAATTCTCCGGTTTCATGTTACTTGGAAAGAGTTTATTAACAAGACCTGATCAACCTTGTTAATGGATTCATTTTGATGAGCATGGGATAGGTGAATCTAGATATCACAACCTTCTGTACCCTCTTTTTACTTTCTGTTAATTAGGATAAATAAAAGAAAATTAGTATTTTCTGTCTGCTTCCAGACTTATCCGTGCAATAAAACATATCCCAAAAATAAAAGTTCTCCAAATGCCATGAAAATGAAATATGATTTTTTCTAGAATATTTGAGGAAATATGGCACAGAACACACAGCGAGGGGAGCCAGCACCTGGCCACGAGGGTCCAGGGCACGCCCCCTGCCTTGTGGGCCCCACGTGGCCCCCTTCCACTTATTCCTGCACCCATGCTCTTCTTCTTCCTCCCAAAAAAATCACCAACCAGCTCAAACCCGAGATCTAGCTCATCTTGCTGCCATTTTCGATCTCCTTGCTCAAAGCACCATTCACCGAACTGTTTGGGGGGATTGTTCCTTGGTATGTGACTCCTCCATTGGTCCAATTAGTTTTTGTTCTAGTGCTTTATTTATTGCAAATTTATGCTACTGTGGTGACCTTGTTCTTGAGCTTGTATGTCAAATTTTCTTGGTCCCAAGTAGTTCTAATGCATGATATAGTCTCTAGACACTTATAGGAGTTGTTGCTATCAATCTTGTTGAGTTTGGTTAACTTTTATTGTGAGTTGCTAAAAATTCCAGAACAATTCAGAAAAATGCATAGGAAAAACTTCCAAGGTGGTTCTTGAAGGAAACAAGAACCGAGGCTCACGTTCCGTGAGCCGGATGATGAACCACCGAGGGATGCTGATGTGCGGCCTTGTGAATGGCCGTCAGATGACTTTATGGATCAGGCTGGCATCAAGGATGAATTTTACGCATACGTGCACAACGCTGACCTCGAGGGCTTCATACAAGATAAGTGCCCTCAATACCGTGGCTTAACTTATAGCTTTGTGAGAAGGTTTAAATTCTCATCTTCGAGTAATTCTCACACTGTCATGTTTGACCTATATGATAAATCTTATACCATGGATTTAGAGGATTTTAATGATGCTTGCAAGCTCCCACAGTGGGACAGTATGGGTGATCCTCGCAAATCTGAATTTAGAGAATTCCTTGCTAGTATTACAGTGGGGGAATCTAGGGAAATCACACAGGCTACCATAGGGAGCATTCATTTTCCTACTATTCATTGCTTTGCTCTCTTTATCGGTAGATGCATAAACGATAAGGATGAGGCTTGCCACATGTGTGTCCCTGATCTTAGTGTTTTCAAGAGTGTTGTACTAGGTGATAGGCAATATAACTTGCGAGCCATTGTTGCACATAGGCTACATCATAATGGTTTGCATGGAGATTTATTTGGTGGGATCTATGCCACTCGCATACCCGCTTTCTTGGTGTGCATGTGCACATGAATGATGAACCTTTACCTCCTGCTTATTTAGATTGCCATGCTATGACTAGTCACCGGTTTATAGAGTGGGATGATCAAAACCCTCAAATATCGACTAATCTTTAACAGGCAACATGCCATCCCTATTGTTCTTCCTGCCCCCACTTTGTTTAACTTTCAGGAAAAAGGGAGATACATTATAACTATGGAGGAGGAAAATGTTTATTATAACATTACGGAGGCAGCCCGCCTTCGAGCTGCAGCTCAGCATGCAGTATCTGATGCATCCCAGTACAACCCCAAATACGATTTTGGATAATCGTCAGGCTAATACTGGCCATAGACCAACTTAGGCCAAAATCCTAAGCTTGGGGGAGCACGTGTTTCTCACCGACTTTACATTCATGTTCACACTTATTCTAGTTGTCGGTGCTCACACTCTTTCACTGTACCATCCATGTTTAGTTTCAATTTCTTTTTCTTAGTCTTTTTCTTGTGTGCTAGAAAAACCCAGAAAAACAAAAAAAAATAGTTGTAGCTTCTAGCTAGTTTACCTTCTTTGCTTGTAGTAGTAGTTAAAATGAAAACCCAAAAAGATTTCCAATTCTTCTTTTGCTTGTTGGGAGCTTTCCCGTGTAAATAGTTTCTTTTTTTTCTTTGGGGGTTAAGAGTAGAAGACCATAATTGAAAATGCTTAGTGGCTCTCATATGCTTTGTTGTTGATTTAACCTTGAGCCATATTACCTTGTCTTCTCTCTTGTATTGAATGTCTGCAGATTCCAGCTCAGTCCAATGCACGTGCACTATTATTATTATTTTCCACACTGTTTGGTCGTGCGAGTGAAAGGCAATAAGGATGATATATGATGAACTAATTGAGATGAGAAAAGCTGGTATGAACTCGACCTCTCTTGTTTTTGTAAATATGATGGCTCATCGTACCTGATTCAGCTTGTTAAGAATGAAACATGCTTGCAATGACAATTAGAGATCCTAGCTGCTTATGCCATGCTTAATTAGCTCAGAGTTTATAATGGTCTATCTTGCGTACCAACATGATATTAAAGTGGCTGTGATGTGGTATGATGAGGTGGTATCCTCCTTTGAACGATTTAAGTGATCTGACTTGGCACATGTTCACGCATGTAGTTGAAACAAATCAACATAGCCTCCACGATATTTATGTTCATGGTGATTTATATCCTACTCATGCTTGCATCCATTGTTGATTAATTTTAATGCATGTTCATGACCGTTGTTGCTCTCTAGCTGGTCGCTTC
>LR738715.1:338170033-338238208 GCA_902687465.1 Secale cereale
CCATAGACCAACTTAGGCCAAAATCCTAAGCTTGGGGGAGCACGTGTTTCTCACCGACTTTACATTCATGTTCACACTTATTCTAGTTGTCGGTGCTCACACTCTTTCACTGTACCATCCATGTTTAGTTTCAATTTCTTTTTCTTAGTCTTTTTCTTGTGTGCTAGAAAAACCCAGAAAAACAAAAAAAATAGTTGTAGCTTCTAGCTAGTTTACCTTCTTTGCTTGTAGTAGTAGTTAAAATGAAAACCCAAAAAGATTTCCAATTCTTCTTTTGCTTGTTGGGAGCTTTCCCGTGTAAATAGTTTCTTTTTTTTCTTTGGGGGTTAAGAGTAGAAGACCATAATTGAAAATGCTTAGTGGCTCTCATATGCTTTGTTGTTGATTTAACCTTGAGCCATATTACCTTGTCTTCTCTCTTGTATTGAATGTCTGCAGATTCCAGCTCAGTCCAATGCACGTGCACTATTATTATTATTTTCCACACTGTTTGGTCGTGCGAGTGAAAGGCAATAAGGATGATATATGATGAACTAATTGAGATGAGAAAAGCTGGTATGAACTTGACCTCTCTTGTTTTTGTAAATATGATGGCTCATCGTACCTGATTCAGCTTGTTAAGAATGAAACATGCTTGCAATGACAATTAGAGATCCTAGCTGCTTATGCCATGCTTAATTAGCTCAGAGTTTATAATGGTCTATCTTGCGTACCAACATGATATTAAAGTGGCTGTGATGTGGTATGATGAGGTGGTATCCTCCTTTGAACGATTTAAGTGATCTGACTTGGCACATGTTCACGCATGTAGTTGAAACAAATCAACATAGCCTCCACGATATTTATGTTCATGGTGATTTATATCCTACTCATGCTTGCATCCATTGTTGATTAATTTTAATGCATGTTCAAGACCGTTGTTGCTCTCTAGCTGGTCGCTTCCGAGTCTCTTTCTAGCCTTCACATGTACTAAGCGGGAATACTGCTTGTGCATCCACTTCCATAAACCCTAAAGTTATTCCATATGAGTCCACCATACCTTCCTATATGCGGTATTTACCTGCCGTTCCATGTAAATTTGTATATGCCAAACTCCAAACCTTCAAATGAAATTATATTTTGTATGCTCGAAAAGCTCATGTATCAACTAGGGTTGTCTATATCTTCCATGCTAGGTGGGTTATTCTCACGATGAGTGGACTCCGCTCATCATTCATGAGAAAATGGCTGGTAATCGGGATGCCCAGTCCCAAGCTCAAAATCATAATAATTAAAAAAAACTCCCCCAGGGCTGTTGCTGGTTTGGACGGTACCCGTTGTTTTGGGCTAGTTGTGGAGTGTGCTTGTTGGTGGTTGGGGGAGTATAAACTTTACCATTTTGTTTGCAACCGCCTATAATGTGCGAGCATAGGAGATATTGAGATTCTTGGTGGTTATGTTGATAATGAAAGTATACCGCTCAAAATGTTATTCATCTCTATTTAAAAATCGAGCTCTAGCACCTCTACAAATCCCTGCTTCCCTCTGTGAAGGGCCTATCCATTTACTTTTATGCAGAGTCATCATCCTCTTATCAAAGAGCACCAGTAGGAGAGCACCTCTATCGTTGCATGTATTACTATTAATTTGCATTGAGTATGATCTTGACTGGATCTTTTTACCATGAATTACAATGTCTAGTCAGCCCTTGATCTTTAAAGGTGCTCTGCATTTATGTTTTGCGGTCTCAGAAAGGGCTAGCGAGATACCAGCTTGTTTTTTTTTGACTATATACTGCAAGGCAAAAGCCTCACAGCCCACTTTATTGAAATATAATAAAATCAAATTACAACAAGGTTAGAAATACTTACATGAGCAAACTAAACAAAAGAACCTAAGGTAAGTTAGTTAGCCAATACATGAAGCTATCCTTGTATTTACATTTTATCCTATGAGATAAAAGGGTCATGTCATGGATAAAATTGTGTCTCCATCGCCGGAAAAGAGGAGTTTCGTTTCTGAAGACCTTTCCATTCCTAGTAATCCAGATGTTCCAGGCAGCAGTGAAAACCACTTCAGTAAAGAATGGTTTGCCAAAATCATCCCTAGCTTTGCAAGCCATTTGGTAGGTGGTCATACCATGTACTGGATCCTAGGAGATTTGCAAATAATTCCAAACTCTTTGGCTGAAGATGCAGGAGAAGAAAAGATGGCTCACATCTTCATGTATATGATGAGGACATAGAACACATGTTAGATCATCCACATGCCAATGCCTGCGTTGAAGAATATCTCTGGTATTCAGCCTGTCTCTAAGCAGCAGCCAGCCAAACATTTTAATCTTCATTGTGCATGCACTTTTCCATATCCAAGGGAAGATAGGGTCAGTTACTATTTGCTGATGAACTTGAGTGTAGTATGATTTTGGCCTAAAAGATCCTTTATTAAAAGGCCAAATCCAGCTATCAGTGTCTTGAGAAGTGCACTGAGAACTCAGAGTAGTCTGTAGGTCCTGCAGTTCATCAAAAGCATGTGTGGATAAAGGCAGGTGAAAAAGCCCCATAAGATCCTGATCCAACACTTGAGCCACAGAAAGTTGAACATCAATCACATATGAAAATAATCTGGGGAAATAATGACTCAGTGTTTCTCCATTGAGGTCAGATAACCAAGGATCATTCCAGAATAAGATGGAGGTGCCATTACCAAGGCAAGGCTTGGCAAAAGACAAGTATTTGGAAGATAATTTGAAAACATCTCTCCACCAAAAGGATCCACAAAGGATAGTGGAGTGAGGCACAGAGTCATTGTAGTAAGAATCCCAAACCAAGCTGACCCAAGGGATATCATGATGGTTGTAGAACTTATGGAGGAATTTCATTAACAGAGCTTCATTTTGCACCTTGAGGTTAAGCACCCCAAGACCCCCTTTATCCTTTGGCAAATAGACCAATTTCCATGCAGCAAGAGACTGTTTTGGTGTGTCAGAATTGCCTCTCTAAAGGCACCGTCTCTGTATTCTTTCAATCTGCTTGAGAATACCAATTGGGATGTCCAGAGTGCAAAGGAAATAAATGGGCATAGAAGATAAGACAGACTGTAGGAGTTGTAGTCTGCAACCTTGATTAAGAAAACAAGATGATGCAGAAAGCCTTCTTTCAATTCTGTGCACCAAAGGAAGCTAGTCCTGGACTGTAGGTTTGGTGGTACCCATGGGCAGACCTAAATAGGTAAAGGGCATTGTTCCAAGCTTACAACCTAAAACAGTTGATAATCTGTTTGCTTCTTCAGCAGATAGGTTAATGGGTACCATCATAGATTTAGCAAAGTTGACTGATAATCCAGTTGAAGCTGCAAAAACATCCAACATGTCCTTCAAGGCAATTAGTTGCTGATCCACAGCAGGAAGAACAATTAAAGTATCATCTGCATATTGAACAATTGGATAATGTGGAGAGTTTGTAGGGATTGGCAGAGTTAAAATTCCTTTGCTGCACATGTCATTCACCACAGATTGCAATAAATCAGCAGCTAGAACAAATAGCAAAGGGGACATGGGGCCCCCTGTCTGACCCCTCTCTTACAATGGAAGTGACTTCCTGGTACCCATTCAGCAAAATTGATCAAGACCCAGAAGATAAGATAGTCCTGATCCATGAAATCCAGTTCTCATTGAAACCCTTGTATCTAAGGATTCTTAAAATAGCTTCATGTTCAATGGTGTCAAAAGCTTTAGTGAAATCCAACTTAAGAAGCACAATAGGTCTTTTTGAAGCCTGGCAATGATGTATATATTCAAAACACCAAGCCAAACAATCTTGGATAGATCTAGACTTCAAAAACCCATACTGATTCTTGTGCAAGCATGACAGAATGACTCCTTGCAGCCTATTAGCTAACAGTTTTGTTAAAAACTTTAAGCATGTGTTAGTGAGATAAATAGGCCTGTAGTCATTCATAGTTTCAGAGCTTAGTTTCTTGGGTATCAGAGTTATCAAGGAAGTGTTTATACATTCCAAGTTTAAAGATCCATCATAAAATTCTTGCACTAACTTCATGAAATCCTCCTTAATAACATTCCAGCATTTTTTTTAAAAGAGCCTAGTGAAACCATCAGGCCCAGGAGCTCTATCAGATGGCATTTGGTTGATAACCAACTCAATTTCCTCTTTTGAAAAAGGCCTAGTTAAATCATCCAGACCCTCCATTCTAGGAATAATGGAGGCCAGGTCAAACCCCATCTTGTTATATCATATCATGATTGTTTTGAGAAAGTGTTGTCATCCGAGGTTTATGATTATTGCTTGCTAGTTGATTATGCCATTGATGTGAGTAGTCTTGAGACCTGAAAGTTATTGTGAATGTGGTTAGTTCATGATCTTGTTGAAAACCTGAATGCTAGCTTACATATTTACAACAACAAGAGCAAACAGAGTTTGTCAAAGTTTTTCTTTATCACTTTCAGTTTATCAATTGAATTGCTTCAGGACAAGCAAAGGTTTAAGCTTGGGGGAGTTGATACGTCTCCAACGTATCTACTTTTCCAAACCCTTTTGCTATTGTTTTGGACTCTGACTTGCACGATTTGAATGGAACTAACCTGGACTGACGTTGTTTTCAGCAGAACTGCCATGGTGTCCTTTTTGTGTAGAAATAAAAGTTCTCAGAATCGCCTAAAAATCAACGGAGAATTATTTTGGAAAATATAAAAATATCTGCAAGAAGATCCACACCAGGGGTCCCACACCCTGTCCACGAGGGTGGGGGGCGCGCCCCCCTGCCCAGGGCGCGCCCCTGCCTCGTGGGCCCCCTGGTGCTCCACCAACGTACCCCCAGATCCTATATCTTCACTTTCGGGGAGAAAAAAAATAAGGGAGAAAGAATTATCGCGTTTCACGAGATGGAGCCGCCGCCAAGCCCTAATCTCTCTCGGGAGGGCTGATCTGGAGTCCGTTCGGGGCTCCGGAGAGTGGAGATCGTCGCCATCGTCATCATCAACCTTCCTCCATCACCAATTCCATGATGCTCACTGCCGTGCGTGAGTAATTCCATCATAGGCTTGCTAGACGGTGATGGGTTGGATGGGATCTATCATGTAATCGAGTTAGTTTTGTTAGGGTTTGATCCCTAGTATCCACTATGTTTTGAGATTGATGTTGCTATGACTTTGCTATGCTTAATGCTTGTCACTAGGGCCCGAGTGCCATGATTTCAGATCTGAACCTATTATGTTTTCATGAATATATGTGTGTTCTTGATCCTATCTTGCAAGTCTATAGTCACCTACTATGTGTTATGATCCGGCAACCCCGAAGTGACAATAATCGGGACCACTCCCGGTGATGACCATAGTTTGAGGAGTTCATGTATTCACTATGTGTTAATGCTTTGGTCCCGTACTCTATTAAAAGGAGGCCTTAATATCCCTTAGTTTCCAATAGGACCCCGCTGTCACGGGAGGGTAGGACAAAAGATATCATGCAAGTTCTTTTCCATAAGCACGTATGACTATATTTGGTATACATGCCTACATTGCAAATACTTAAGAGTATTCTTTGGCTCCCCTTGTGTCGAATCAACAAATTTGGGTTGAATACTTTACCCTCAAAAACTGTTGCGATCCCCTACACTTGTGGGTTATCACAAATCTAGATACATGTTAGTGTTTCCGGGGTGTATCGAATATGGTGGATCATGTGCTTCCTGTAATATCAACTTCCTGATTTCCGCGTTGTTGGGCACATAGATTCGGTCCTCAAACCACAAGGTGTCGTGTTCATCATCACGAAAACCCTTGGCTTTTCCTTCACTCATCTTCTCCTTGATATCGACAATCTCTTTGTCATCCTTCTAGGATTCTCGTATCTTTCTCAACAATGTTGACTGAACCTCCAATGTTGTAACAAAACCTCTAGGAACTATCTCCAAACGAAGCTCCCTGAGATCTTCCGCTAACTCCTCTGGCAATCCTCCCTTCACTAGGGTATTGGCATAACTCTTCCGGCTCAAAGCGTCTGCAACGACGTTGGCCTTTCCAGGGTGATAGTGCAGCTTCATATCATAATCCTTTATAAGCTCCAACCATCTCCTCTGTCTGAGGTTCAGCTCCTTCTGAGTGAGAATGTACTACAAATTCTTATGATCCGTGTACACATCACAACGATTTCCAATAAGGAAATGTCTCCAGGTTTTGAGCGCATGCACTACAGCTATTAGCTCCACATCGTGCGTAGCATAATTCAACTCATCCGGCCGAAGTTGATGAGATGCATAGGAAACAACTTTTCCGTCCTGCATGAGTACTCCTCCAAGTCCTAAGCGTGAAGCATCACAATACACTTGGAAATCCTTGTGTATATCTGGCACGATCAGCACTGGGACTGTCGTCAACCGTTTCTTCAACTCCTGGAAACTTTCTTCGCACTCTTCAGTCCAATGAAACTTTGTGTCCTTTTTCAATAATGTCGTCATAGGTTTTGCAATCTTGGAGAAATTCTCTTTGAATCTCCGGTAATATTCCGCGAGTCCAAGAAAACTGCGGATCTCTCCAACTGAAGTGGGTGCCAACCACTCAGTGACTGCCTGCACCTTGACGGGGTCCACTGCTATACCTTCTCCTGATATAACATGTCCTAAAAATCCAACTTCCTTCAACCAAAACTCACATTTGCCAAACTTGGCATATAACTGATGTTCTCTGTGCTTCTCAAGAACCAAATGCTCCACGTTTTCCTCTTCGTTCTTCGAGTACACCAAGATATCATCAATGGATACCATGACAAACTTATCCAAGAACTCCATGAATACCTTATTCATCATACTCATGAAATAGGCAGGGGCGTTAGTCAATCCAAATGACATAACCGTATACTCATATAGCCCATACCTTGTGGTGAAGGCTGTCTTAGGTATATCCTTCTCTCGGATCTTCAACTGGTGGTATCCTGATCGTAGATCGATCATGGAGAATACTTTAGCTCCTTGTAGTTGGTCAAACAAATCATTGATCATCGGCAGCGGGTACTTATTCTTAATCGTAACTTCATTCGGTGCCCGATAATCAATGACCATCCTTAAGGATTCATCCTTCTTCTCGACCAAAAGCACTAGGGCTCCCCAAGGTGATGAACTACGTCGTATAAATCATTTCTCCAATAACTCCTTAATCTGCTTCTTGATCTCCTCCAGATCATTTGCTCGCATCCGATATGGTCTCTTCGATATTGGTCCGGTGCCAGGCAATAGCTCTATCAAAAACTCAATATCCCTATCCGGTGGCATGCCTGGTAGCTCTTCTGGAAATACATCCGGATAATCCCTTACTATGGGCACTTCCTCCTGAACAATTCCCGAGAGAGAATGTACTAGTGTCCTTCTAGGCGAATGCCTAGATACATACTTGATCCTTTTTCCCTCCGGGGTGGTAAGCAAAATAGACTTACTGGCACAGTTGATGATCCCTCCATACATCGATAGCCAATCCGTACCTAGTATCACATCCAATCCTTGTGACTCCAAAATTATCAGGTCTGAGGGGAAAACATGGCGTCCAATGGTCAATGGTACCTTAAAACATCCTTGATGTGCCATGCACTCTGCTCCTGGGGAACTTACTAACATGGGGGTCTTAAGGACTTGGGTGGGAAACTTATATCTATTCACGAATCCCCTTGAAATGTATGAATGCGATGCCCTAGTATCGAAAAGAACTACAGCGGTAAATGACTTAACCCAAAACTTACCGACAACTGCATCAGGCTGTTCTTCAACCTCCTCCACGGTCACGTGGTTCACTTGTCCTTCGTTAAAAGGGTTGGGTTTCTTCCCGGCGCTTCCATTGCTATTCCCATTCTTAGCTTCAGGGCACTCCGTGGCATAGTGTCCATTCTTCCCGAACTTGAAACAGGTAACATGACTTAAATCTCTCTTGGCGGGTGTGGATGGAGTGGAGCGGTTCTGATTAGTGCTTGCTCCATTCCCATTCCCATTCTTGGAGCCATTGTGGTTGTGAGAACTTCCTCCATTTTGGGTGTGTCTTCCATGGTTATGGGTGTATCCTCCCGAATTCGGGGAGAAACGGGGCTTCTGCTGGGCTCCAGAATTATTCCTTCCTTGTCCATACTTCCTCTTGCGGCTCTCAATCTGCTGTTGCTTCCCTTCAATCATAAGAGCCTTATCTACCAACTCCTGGTCGTTGTTGAAGGTTGCCACCATCAACTGTATGCTCATCTCATCATTCAGCCCTTCCATAAACTTCTCCTGCTTCGCGGCATCTGTGGCCACATCATCCGGGGCATAACGAGATAGAGTACTAAACTCATCTACGTACCAAGCCACAGTACAATTTCCTTGGCGCAAGTTGCGAAACTCTCGCTTCTTCATGCTCATGGCTCTAGTTGAGACATGGGCAGTGCGAAAAGCTTGCCGAAACTGATCCCAAGTGACATTGGCTACATGGAAGGTGGCTGTGTAGTTCTCCCACCATGATGCTGCTGGTCCAGCCAACTGATGTGCGGCAAAACGCACCTTCTCAGCATCCGTGCAGTTTGTAGTGGTCAACTCCCTTCCAATCTTGCGCAGCCAGTCATCAGCAACTATTGGTTCAATGCTAGTAGAAAACACCGGTGGTTGCAACCTTAGAAAACATGTCAGGTTGTCCAATGGCGGTGGTGGTGGATGGTTGTTTTTATTGTTCTGATTGTTCTGGACAAGAAGTTGCATCAAGGAGTTCTGTTGCTGGATCAACTGAGTGAACTCAGGGGGGAACTGAAATCTGGGATCACGTCTCGGAGGCATCTGATGGGTGTAGAGCGAAGAGATTAGAATAGAAATGAGGTCTAAGGGGAAATTTACTACCCTTATGCACATGAGACAAACACAATCATATCACACCAATCAATTTCAAGCAAGGGCATACAAAGATTCTAACTAACGTTACAAAAGTGCTCTAAATTCTACTTTATGGGGAAAACTACTAGTCATAGGGTGGTCATCTAGAAATTTTGATCGGCAGAAGATTCCATGATATGTGCTCCAGCTTCATCTTCATAGTCATCGTCACTATCATCGGGGTCTGAGTCGGTGTCGTCGATGATGATGTAGTCCTCAGAACGAATCTCCTTAGGTTCTTCTTCTTCTTCTTCTCCTCCTGGTGCTGGATCTCCCATGAATACTCCTAGCTTCCTTGTCAAGTCATCATTCTTCTCCACAAGTATTGTCATCTCCTCCTCGTATCCGTCACGTGTATACTTGAGTTCCTCTTCTAGCTCCAAGTTCCTGGTTAACGCCTTCTTCAACTCTATCATACCTACGCACATTTGGTGCCCCTGTCGACGAATGTGCTGGTTTAACTCCTGGATGAATGCGGCAATGGGCCTATCCTTCTGGGTACTGATCATGTCCCATTGCTCATATCGGTGTCCACATATCTGGTAGATTGTGTCCTTCAGCTCCTGCTTATAGACTTCTCCAATACGTCCCATGGTTTGTGGGCTGCCATACTCTTGCCTAGGCTCCAGGTTGGTGCATCAAAAGAAAATTCTATTGGCTCAGTGGATGGTGTGAATGTCCTCCCGGTAATTTCAACTTGAATACTCCATCGCTCCTCTTCTGGTAAAGTGGCGGTGTAGGTCCCGGTAAAGCTTGGTATTCCGAAGTTCAGGTACCTAGTGACTTCCTTCAAGTGTCATCCAAAAGGTGTGTCTTCATCTGGTTGAGTGAACTTGTTCCTTGGGTCCACCATCCTAAAGAGTAGAAAATGGAGAGGAGTCAGAAATGAGTAGAGAAGAGTGACCTAGGGTTTATCTTAGTGGTCGTGTCCTACATTCAACGTGTGCTCTGATACCATGTTGTAGCGACCACGATCTGAATGGACTGGAGTCTCTGTGTTCTGTGTCATCCCTGGATCGGTAATGCTGACACACACAGTACTTGAAGGATTTATAACAGAGTGGCAATCACACACTTATTACATCGAATGTCTCAAAGGAGAACTTATTACAAAAGTATATGGCATAAGGCCATCTAACAAAATAACAGCGGAAGGCTTGGAAGATAAGTGAGTCCATCAACTCCAACGGCATAGCTGAGTGCATGACAAATGACCTAGCTCATCTTACTCTTCTTCTGAAAAGTCTGCAACGTAACACGTTGCAGCCCGAAACGGGTCAGCACATGGAATATGCTGGCACGATAACACAGTAGAGCAAGTAACAGAAATAAAGGCTAACACTATATGCATATTTGGCTGGTGGAGGCTCTAAGGTTAAGGTTTTTGCATCAAGCCAATTTTTCCTACAACTAAGGAATAACTTTTATTTTAACTATCATGGTAGTTGAAACATCATTGAGAAGGTACCTCCAACTCAATCCCAATTAAAGTAGTCATCATTAACCCAACAAATTTATTTTTAGAGTGATGCGATCAGCCAATAATTCAAGTACCAGATACTCAAGATGTCCATAACCAGGGACACGCCTAATCATGATTAGTTTGTACACTCTGCATAGGTTTGCACACTTTTCCCCACAAGACTCGATCTCCTCCGTTGGATTTCTCGCACTGCATGGTGTTTGAGAAACGGATGACCGAGACACAGTCTTTCAGAAGCATTCACTCTTTACCCCGGGTGGACCGGTACACCTACTTTCCCCTACATCTGCTAGTCCACCACTGAAAGAGCTCACACAACTTACTCATACTATGCCAGAGCCCATAATGGCATTGTGGTTGCACACGGAAGTTTCTAGCATGAATAGTCTTATGATCCCTTTGAGCCTGGGTGGCATTCCATAGGATAATCACACGGTTCCTTCGGAATTTCCTAGGACAACGCTGGATTCTCCAGGTGCCCTGCAACCAATCCACCCAGATGTGTATTCAAGTAGCCACCTTAAGTTGAACTATTAATTAACAACTCACATCTGTCATGGATTCTCTCAAACCCAAACCACGTCTACGAGCATAGCATGGCAACCTAAGCATAACGTAGAAGTAACTCCTAAGGATTTGAACATAATGCAGGTAATAGGTTCTCCCTCAATCTACTTCCCAGACCCGCTAATGCATAAAAACTAGGTAATAAAGGGTATGATCAAAGTATTACTTGCCTTGCTGATGATTCGCAAAACCTAGGGACTCGTAGTAGCACGCTTCACACTCTGGGAACTCTATCGCAAACAAACAATAGCATACATAAGCAAACAAGCAAAGATGCATAGGCAAACTCCAAATAAGAAGATCTAACTAGAAAGTTCAACTTAAGAACTCCGGTTTGCAAAAAGAATCAAATCAAACGGAGCAACGAAACTCAAACTGCGAAAGAAACAAGATCCGTTTACTAGATTGATCTAAGTCAAATTTTACAGCAGCAAAACCTTGTTCAAGTTGGTTAAACATAAAGAGGGTTTCGAGACGAAGATCTGGGCGCTCTAAACGCCTGATTCCGACTCTCGTGCGAAAAGAAAAATTAAAAACAACATCAAGGCAGAAATCGCGAACGAAAATAATCGCGAAAAAAGCCCTGAAAAAGAAAACTGACGAACAAGCTAATGAACGAACGTTCGTTGTCTGTGACTAACGGGCAAATAACGTTCGTTAAAACGAACATACGGACGAACTTCCGCTACTTAACTAAACCTAAAAAAACTGAACCGGTCTATTAAAAACCGATCTAGGGTTCCCAAAAGAACCGAACGGTTTTTTAAAAAAACCGACGGCTACCTCGTGAATCGAGACGGCGGCGGCGACGGCGTACTCCGGCGAGGCGGCGACGGACTCCAGCGACGGCGGCGGCGGGTGGCGAGTGGCGGCGTGGGCGGCGGCGGCGGCGGGCGCGTGGATCGAGGCGGCGGCGGGCTAGGGTTAGGGCGGCGGGGCTGGTGGGCTTCGGCGGCTGCGGGCCTCGCCCTTTTAAAGGCCGTCTGGGGGAGTCCAGGTCACATACGGCCCGACTTGGTCGGTTCTCCCTTTTTTTTAATAGTCCTGACGTACTAAAACAGGCGGAAAAAAGATACTAAACAGACTCCAAAAATTCCTAAATAAATTTTCACCGCCCTCTAATAATATTTAGGACAAAGTGAACATTTTTCCCGGACCTAAATGCAATTTTAAAACGCGCATTTTTCCTATGCAAATAAAATCGCAAATAAATCCGAATAAAATACCAAAAGTGATTTTAATATTTTTCCTCCAATATTTCTTTTATTTTGGACAAGTCATATTATTTCCACTCATATTTTATTAAGAAATATTTTTAGGAGAGAAAAACTATTAAAACCAAAGTGATCCCCATACCGGTATTTGAGAAAACTCAAATATGAAAACGGTAAAATCCCCAACTCTCTCTGTGGGTCCTTGAGTTGCTTAGAATTTCGAGGATCGCGAGCACACCAATGCAATAAAATATGCAATGCAATATGATCTATGTATAACATTCCAAATTGAATACTTGGGATGTTACAAGCGACTACCGACCTGAAGGCCGAACAGGCCATGCGTCGACAGCACGAGTCTTGGGTGGCCGATGTCGAGGACGAGCTATGTGATGCCATTCGCAAGTGCGAGGCATTGGAGCAGAAGACTTTGGAATAAGTATCTGAATTCAACACGGCAGTCAATGCTGCCAAGGAGGCGAGTGAGTCGCGCAGTGCTCACGAGGAGATAAAACAAGCGTGGCAAATAGTAGTTGGTAAGACTTTTCTCTTGTAGAGTATCTTCGGAGGTCAGAGGTATCTTGCGCTAACGCGATTATGGAGTTCTCCAGGCGTGCTTGCGGATCTCTCGAGGAGCATCGCCGACGCCGCCCAATACTTCCGAGCCCAGGAGGGGAACAACACGGAGAAGTTGTTCTGGTCGCAGTTTCTTGCGCCAAATCATCTGGTGCCCCTTAATGACCAGATGAAGCAGCTGGTCGAGCTGCATAATATGGCGGGTACGGCCATGAAGGACTTGATAGTCCGTCTATGGCCCGCTGATCCAATCCCAAGTAGCTACTTCGGATTGGTGCTGAAACTCGTCGACGCATGTCCGCGGGTCGACGCTATTAAGCGATCGGCCTACATAGAGGGTGCACGAATGGCCTTCGCCCGCGTCAAGGTGCACTGGCCGAAGATGAAGGCCACTGAGATAGCTACTGCTGGCCCGCCAGAGGGCAAGGATCACCGAAAGCCAGAAAGGTACTTCGGTAACGTCCTAGAAGGGCCCGCCTTGTAGAGGGCTAGTGCTCAGAGGATATAATCTTTGAATGATTGTATTCAGATTGTAAGGACTATGCGTGTGTGCTGATATATATATATAATTTTTGCGCTTCTGTATTATAAGAGACTCTTTCCTGATGTGCGGCTGTTTATTTAAATTTGAAAGTTTCGAGTCGTCGGCTTCAGCCCCCATGTAAATATTACAGGGGTGTTCGGTAATGCGCATGAACACTCTTTATCCAACGTCTTGGTCCATAGAGGAGGTGTCCGCGGAGCAAACCAGGCAGTTAGACTATGCGGCTTTATTGCTTTCACTTAGCCATAGGAGCTTGACTTGTGGGGCTAAGTACTAGCCCTTGGTGCGTGTAGGGCATTCCGAACTATGGTGCCCGTTTTATGCGGCTAGGCAAAGACCAGCCCCTTGTATAACACGGAGTGGATCGCTATCGATCATAGTATAACACTAGGTCACCGAATCGCTTGACTGGCTCTCGCTTCGTCATGTCAGTCAGTTTTCGGCTTTCTCTACTGAGGTACTTGACTGGACAAGCCAGAAGTACAATCGCAGTAGTTCTCCCTTTACCACCTTAGCCGAACAATGCGGAACGTAAGGTGGTAAGCACAGGAGCCGGGCAACCCAACTATAGACCCAAGACATGATTCGGAGCCGATGCATATAGTGCAATATCCGGGACACCGAACATTTCCCTATAGGTGTTCGGACTTTTGGAGGTGTGTCGGGCCGAATACAGCCCCTGGTATTAAGCCCGGGTATTAAGGCACATGTGGCAATATAACGTGGGGAGAGAACACAGGTGGTAATAAAATAAACTCCAAGCGAATTGGAACCAAACTGCTTATTTTATATCCCGTTTAATACTGCAATCCGTGTGGTTACAGACAAACGCCGATAACATCTTTGGGCATTTTACATGCCAAAAAATAGAAATAAAAGAGAGAAAAAAGGTTTACACAGAACCTAAATCTGAAAAGAAATCTCAACATGGGGCCCTGCTGCATGTCTGCGCCGTTTTCTCCGTTGTAATGTGTCCTTGAAGAGGGGAATTATGATGGCCGCCTGTAAAAAAGGAAATATAATTCTGGGAAAGAATGTCCTGCACAGCCATAAGTAATGTTGGTTCTTTTAATGAACCTTAAAGAGAAAATGTATTTTAGAGTCCGAATAGGGTCAAGCCGAACTATGGACTATTTGTATGCAGTGTGCCCCCAGCGCCGCCCAAGGTAATTTAAGGGCATAATTGTGTACGCGTAGTACGTATGCCACCACCTTATGGGGCAGTCGACAAGGGCATAACTACTAATCGAACTCAGGTTCCTCCGAGCCACCGCATTGTAGTGCAGACCGGACATGTTTAGCAGTGTCTGTGGTCTTGACGACCAATGAACTGTTCGGCTTGAATAAGCCGCTTTGGACCTCGGCTGCAAGGGCCGCAGTGTCTTCCTCCATACAAAGGGAGCGCTCCATGTTTCTATTGACCGTGATGACGCCACGTGGTCCGGGCATTTTGAGCTTTAAGTAGGCGTAATGCGGGACCACATTAAAGCGGGCGAAGGCCGTTCTTCCGAGTAGTGCATGATAGCCACTTCGGAAAGGCGCATGTCGAAGAGTAACTCTTCCCTTCTGAAGTTATCAGGAGAGCCGAATACGACTTCTAATGTTAATGAGCCCATGCAGCAAGCTTCTACGCCAGGTATCACTCCTTCAAATGTAGTGCTGCTGGGCTTAATTCTTGATGAGCCTATCCCCATCTTGCGGACAATGTCTTGGTATATCAGATTGAGACTGCTGCCGCCTTCCATTAGGACTCGAGTAAGATGATATCCGTCGAATATAGGATCGAGCACTAGGGCCGCTAAACCCCCGTGAAGGATACTGGTTGGGTGATCCCTGCGATCAAAGGTGATCGGACAAGCCGACCATGGGTTGAACTTCAGGGCGACAGGCTCTACGGTGTAAACGTCCCTGAGTGCGCACTTGTGTTCCCTCTTGGGGATATGGGTAGAGTAGATCATATTCATGGTTTTTACCTCCGATGGAATTTTCTTTTGTCCCCCAGTGTTCAGCTGGCGAGGTTCATCCTCGTCCTCACTTTGATGTCCTTTCCCCTTGTGTTCGGCATTTAACTTGTCGGCCTGCTTGAAGACCCAACAGTTTCGGTTGGTATGATTTGCTGGTTTATCAGGGGTGCCATGAATCTGACAAGGCTTTTCTAGTATTTTGTCCAGGCTAGATGGACTATCTCTATTTCCTTTGTATGGCTTCTTCCGTTGACCGGGCCTGGAGCCACTGAATTCGGCGTTCACTGTCGTGTCGTTTGTGCTTCTAGTATTGTTTCGACGCTTGTTCTTATTGCGTCGTGGCTTGCCATTGCCATCCCTGACTTCGAAGGTGCCAGGGTCGTTAGTGCTATTGCTGCTACGAGCTAGCCAACTGTCCTCGCCCATGCAAAAGCAGGTCATGAGTGTAGTAAGGGCTTCCATTCTCCTCGGTTTCTCTTGGCCAAGGTGTCTAGCCAGCCATTCGTCCCGGACACTGTGCTTGAATGCCGTAAGGCCTCGGCATCCGGACAGTCAACAATTTGGTTCTTTTTAGTTAAGAACTGATTCCAAAGCTTGTGGGCTGACTCCTTGGGCTGCTCGATTATGTGGCTTAGATCTTCAGGGTCCGGGGGCCGGACATAAGTCCCCTAAAAGTTAGCCCAAAAAGCGTCCCCAAGTTCTTCCTAGCTTCCAATGGAGTTCTCTGGGACGTTGTTTAGCTAGTGCCGAGCAAGCCCTTTCAGCTTAAGAGGTAAGTATTTGATGGCGTGGAGGTCATCTCCACGAGCCATGTGAATGTGAAGAATAAAGTCTTCTATCCATACGGCGCGGTCCGTTGTTCCGTCATACACCTCATTGTTTAGGGGTTTAAACCCTTCTAGAAATTCGTGAGCCATCACCTCATTGGTGAAGCACAGAGGGTGTGCGGCACCCCTGTATTTTGCGATATCGTGGCATAATTTGGACGGTGTCTGTGTTTGTTGTTGGTTCCGCACTTGATTGTGGCCGGCGAGTTTGGCTTGATAGCTGCCGTCTCGTGTGAGAGCACGTTCCCTCGATCCGTAGATTGATCTGGCCTGGCCAGCCTTTTTATTCAGCTCCTGACGTAGGTCATCTTATGGGCCTGAGCCGATGTATCCTTTCCTTTGCGATGAGGAGGTGCGGGCTTGTGTACGACATTGCTGGCCGGTTTATCCCGTCCATGAGGTGGTCGGTCTGGTTGATCGGCCTTGTCGTACTTGGGCTGTATGGGCGCAATAGCCTCGTCATCAAATTGGGGCAACAGTTTGCACTTGGGATAGCTTTTTTGTTTGGCGCTCATGGTTGTATCTTTCTTCAGCGTCTAGCACTTCGTTCCATCTCTCATTGAGCGTATCTTGTTTGACTCTAAGCCGCCGCTGCTGCTTCTTCAGGCTCCTTGCTATAGCAATGAGCTGTTGTTGAAAAGATTTATGTTTGAGTGGTTCTTCTGGGACGATGAATTCTTTGTCTCCCAGGCTGACGTCCTCTTCGGCGACAGGTTGATAATTGCTGTCTTCAGCATAGCTGTGATCGACCAGCGATTCGGGACTGTGTTCGCCATCCTCCCATTCGTCCTGCTCCACCGCTGGCTCCACGGGGTCATCGGCTTGCTCCAGATCATCATTGTCTTCAGTGACTGTGTTACTCTCTTTCCCTTTACGGGATCACAAATCGACGTTTCTGACGTCGGCGCTTAGGAGGTTCATCAACGGGCTTATCCGGCTCTGGATTTGTTTCGCCGTCGTCTTCCTTCTCGTTGGGTCTATCCACCATATATACATCATATGTAGAAGTAGTCGTCCACCGCCCGGTTGCGGGCGGGTTTGTACTTAGATCGGCTTCGACGTCGTGGTCCATCCAATCGATGTCTTCGGAGGTGTAATTTAGTAGATCGGTTAAGTCTTCGACCGTGGCTACCAAGTGGGTGGTGGGTGGGAAGCAAAATTCCATGTCCTTAGCTCCCAGTTCAAACTGGGCATAGTTCGGCTGGGAATCCTCTGTTAGGGAGAGAGTTTTTAGTAAGTCCAGTGCTTCGCCTAAGGGTGAGTGCTGGACGTATGTTGGGCCATCCGCGGGGCAGAGTTCGGTGACAACCGCTCGATCGAGCCCAAAAAGCGTGGATCCCGAAAGTACGGAACTCGTAATCGGGGACGAGTCCGGTGCTCCAGCGGTGGGGGGAGTCCCGCTCCATGCTGGGTCTGTGAGCAGCTCGAGCACCACTAAGTCTGCGATTTCCGTGGTGGGGTTGATCTTCCTGTCCTCGGATGAAGCGATCTGCTCCGGGTCTAGGGCCAGAGCTGTTACAGGTGTTGACCCCTAGACGGGGTCCGATGACAGACCTAAGGTGTCTTCATCGTGGAGGCAGGGGGCAGCCGCCATGGGTGCGAATCCGTCGAAGATTAAATCTCCACGGACGTCAGCAATGTATTTCAAGCTTCCAAATCTAATATGATGACCAGGAATGTAGCTGTCAACCTGCTCGAGGTGGCCTTCCGTGTTGGCATGAAGCACGAAGCTGCCAAACACGACAAGCTGGTCGGGGAGGAAAATTCCCTCGGTGGTGGTGCTGTCATTGATGACGAAGCGAGCCATTAATCCTTCTGTCGACAACACAATGAAACTCTCAATGAAAGCAACAATGTCGGTGTCAAAACCGATAGATCTCAGGTAGGGGGTCCCGAACTATGCGTTTGAGGATTGATGGTAATAGGAGACTGGGGACACGATGTTTACCCAGGTTCGGGCCCTCTCGATCGAGGTAATACCCTACTTCCTGCTTGATTGATCTTGATGAATATGGGATGACAAGAGTTGATCTACCTCGAGATCGTAATGACTAAAACCCTAGGAGTCTAGCCTATGTAATTGTGATTATTGTCTCTACGGACTAAACCCTCCGGTTTATATATGCACCGGAGGGACCTAGTGTTGTACATGACCATCTTGCAGTGGAAGGAAAGTATTACACCCGGACTCTAAACTTGCTATTTTACACATACTTGAGTCCTCTCCGGATACGGGAGATAGTCTTCAACAATAATCTTCACGGGCCACCAGTCCGGCCCATAGCGAGCAATCCAGCCACCCGAGGACAATCCAGGACTCCCTCAGTTTTCATGGATGACTTTTCTGTTTATGGGAAGTCTTTTGATGATTATTTAATCAATCTTGATCGAGTTTTGCAGAGATGTGAGCAAACTAATCTTTTCTTGAATGGGGAGAAGTGCCACTTTATGATTAACTAAGATATTGTTTTTGGCCATAAAATTTCTGAAAGAGGTATTGAAGTGGACAAAGCTAAGGTTGATGCAATTGAAAAAATGCCATGTCCTAAAGATATTAAAGGTATTCATAGTTTCCTTGGTCATGCTGGTTTTTATAGGAGATTTATCAAAGAATTTTCTAAAATTTCTAGGCCTCTTACAATTCTTTTGCAAAAGGATATTCCTTTTGTTTTTGATGAGTGCCAAAGACTAGGTAATATCTGTAAGCGTCAAGAAATTCCTATGAATTATTCACTTGCTGTTGAACCATTGAATGTTTGGGGATTTGATTACATGGGAACTTTTCCTTCCTCTAATGGGTATACTCATATTTTGGTTGCTGTTGATTATGTTACTAAGTGGGTAGAAGCTATTCCAACTAGTAGTGTTGATCACAACACCTCTATTAAAATGCTTCAGGAAGTCATTTTCCCAAGGTTTGGAGTCCCTAGGTACTTAATGACTGATGGTGGTTCACACTTTATTCATGGTGCATTCCGTAAAATGTTTCCCAAGTATGATGTTAACCATAGATTGCATCATCCTGCCATCCTCAGTCTAGTGGTAAAGTTGAACATAGCAATAGAGAAATAAATTAATATTGCAAAAGCCTGTCAATAGGTCTCGAAAGAATTGGTCCAAGAAATTGGATGATGCACTTTGGGCCTACAAAACAGCTTATAAAAATCCTATGGGTATGTCTCCTTATAAAATGGTCTATGGAAAGGCTTGTCATTTACCTCTTGAGTTAGAACATAAAGCATATTGGGCAATTAGAGAACTCAACCATGATTTCAAACTTGCTGGTGAAAATATGTTATCTGATATTAGCTCACTAGATGAATGGAGAACCCAAGCTTATGAAAATTGTAAACTATTCAAAGAAAAAGTTAAAAGATGGCATGATAAAAGAATCAAAAAGCAAGAATTCAAAGTGGGTGAATATGTTTTATCGTACAACTATTGTTTTAGATTCTTTACGGGAAAACTTCTCTCTAAATGGGAAGGACCATAAGTTATCGAAGAAGTTTATCGTTCTAGAGCCATCAAAATAAATAGTGCCGAAGGTACAAACCTGAAGGTGGTCAATGGTCAAATAATCAAACACTATATCTCAGGTACACCTATTAATGTTAAAAGTAATATTATCCAAACCATGGCACCGGAGGAGCACATAAAGGAAACCTTCTGGAACACTCCAAAATCCTGAAATAAAGGAGGTATGTGATACGGTAACTAAACGGACTCCGAAAAATCCGTAAAAATATTTTTTGTCAGTTTTGGAATATTAGAGAAAATTAGGAAAATAAGGAGCAACCAGGAAGGCACCGCTGGTGGGTACAAGACACCAGGGCGCGCCTAGGACCTCGGGTATCTTTCGAACTCCATTTTCATCTGTTTGCTTGTTTCCCAAGATAAAAAATATATATACTTCCCGAACCTATTGACCTCCGTATCGCGGAGAAATCCTCTGTTCTTCTTTTTTGCTGTTTTTTTGGCAGATATGAAATTATGTCGTCCCAAGACTGAGAGGGCGAGATCTATGTGGCTGATTTCATCGCAAACCCCAAGGTCTAGGGAGATGTGGAACATTATGGTTGGACCACGGAGGAAGAAGGAGACTATGGGCCCAAGGGGGAAGAGGAGACAAGCTCAGATGAAGAGGAGGTCCCTCTACCCCAACCTGGGGACATGCACGTGGAATTCAAGAAGTCAAGTCTCCCCACTAGAGCAAAGAGACCTAAAATCCAGTTTATCCCTTTTCATCTTCTACAGGAAAATAAGCAAGAATTATGCCAAAAGATATTAACGCTGGAGCAGGAGATTGATGACTTAAAGGAGGAAAATTATATCCTCAAGCGTAAGCTGAGGGGGAAAGACAAGCTCGCTACTATCTCATCACCACCACCAACACCTTCTCCACCACCAAAAGAAAATTGAGTATCAGATATGGGCACTCCCCTTGGCTTGATCCAAGCTTCGGGGAGGTGCCCCGTTATCGTAACACATCACTATCTTTGCCTTTATCTACCTTAGTTCGATCTTTAGTTATCTTTTTGCATTAGTTGAATAAAAATTTAGTTTGATCTTTCTTTGAGAAGTTTGCTTAGTGATCTATCTTTCTATCTATGTAATCATGTGCGAGATATATAATTAAGTTAGTTTCAGTTTTGCTTTCCATACTTCTTTGTTTCAATAAAAAGAAAGGAAATAAATGAAAAACATCATATGCTAATCTTATGGTAAGTAATGACATCACATAAGGAAAAGTATAAGTAGTAAAATTTATTGGAGATTGACAAACATAGCATTGGTCAATTATGCAATTCATGAAAGAGTTAACAAGGGAAGAGAAGATTCACATGCAAATATACTATCTTGGACATCTTTTGTGATTGTGAGCCACCATCAAAATATTATATGCCAATACGGTTGACGGTGGACAAGGAAGACAACGTAGTGACTTATGTTTGTTCATATTCACATAGAAGTTATATTGTCATAGATCCTTTAACATGTGGTTCTTGCTCAATATCTGTTCTAGCCAAAAATTCTGCACCAAGTAGAGATACTACTTGTGCATCCAAAAAACCTTAAACCCAAATCATCTTCGATAGTCCACCATACCTACCTATGGATTGAGTAAGATCCTTAAATTAAGTTGTCATCGATGCAATAAGGCAATAAAAATTGCTTCTAAATGTGTAAGATCATTTAGTATAAGAGAAAATCGAGCGTTGTGCGAACTTGTGATGGCAAAGAATAAAAGCGACATACTGCATAATAAAGGTTGCTATCATAAGGGGCAATATAATGTGACGTTCTTTTGCACTAAGAGATTGAGCATACGAACAAAAAGCACATGAAGACCTTTGCTTCCCTCTGCGAAGGGCCTATCTTTTACTTTTACATATTTACTTCTATGCAAGAGTCAAAGAACCTCTCTATTCCTTTTTATTTTCTCTTTTGGCAAGCATCATGTGGCGAGGAAAGATCTAGGCACATATATTTGTTGGGAAAAGTTGCATGGAAAACAATCTACGCACACGCAATGATCTATCCATGGATATGCATAGCAATGAGGTGGGAGTGTGTCTACGTACCCTCGTAGACCGAAAGCGCAAGCGTTTCACAATGCGGTTGATGTAGTCGAACTTCTTCGCGCAGATCAAGTACGGAACGCATGGCACCTCCGTGTTCTGCACACGTTCATCTTGGTGACGTCCCTCGCCTTATTTATCCAGCAAGATGTCGTGGTAGTAGATGAGTTCCGTCAGCACGACGGTGTGGTGATGGTGATGGTGAAGTGATTTGCGCAGGGCTTGGCCTAAGCACTACGAAGATATGACTGTGGGAGTAAATGGTGGAGGGGGGCGCCGCACACGGCTAACAATTGTCTGTTGTGTATTCTAGGGTGGCCCCACATATATATAGGTGGGAGGGGAGGAGAGGCATCCAAGGGGCACCCCAAGTAGGCCGAATCCTACTTGGGGTCTTCCCCAATTCGGCCCCCCTTACCATATATAACTGGAGAAGAAAGGAAGGGGGAAGAAGAGAAGGAAGGGGGGCCGAACCCCCTCTTCTGCTTCTCCAATTCAGCCACTTGCCATAGGGGGCGCGCCACCCCTTGTGGGCTGGTGTGCTCCCCTCTCATGGCCCATATGGCCCATATACCCCCGGGGTTTCCGTTAACCCCTGCCAATACTCCGATAAATACCCGATACACTTCGGAACACTTCCGGTGTCCGAATACTATCGTCCTCTATATCAATCTTTACCTCTCGACCATTTCGAGACTCCTCATCATGTCCATGATCTCATCTGGGATTCCTAACAACATTCGGTCACCAAATCACATAACTCATATAATACAATATCATCATCGAACGTTCAGCGTGTCAACCCTACGGGTTCGAGAACTATGTAGACATGACCGAGACACTTCTCCAGTAAATAACCAATAGCGGAACCTGCATGCTCATATTGGCTCCTACATATTCTACGAAGATCTTTATTGGTCGAACTGTTATGACAACATACGTTATTCCCTTGTCTATCGGTATGTTACTTGCCTAAGATTCGACCGTCGGTATCTTCATGCCTAGTCCAATCTCGTTACCGGCAAGTCTCTTTACTCATTCCATAATACATCATCCCCATACTAACTCATTAGTCATTTGCTTGCAAGGTTTATTATGATGTGTATTATCGAGAGGGCCCAGAGACACCTCTCTGATACTCAGAGTGACAAATCCTAATCTCGATCTATGCCAACTCAACAAACACCTTCGGAGATACCTGTAGAGCATCTTGATAATCACCCAGTTATGTTGTGATGTTTGATAGCACACAAGGCATTCTTCCGGTATCCGGGAGTTGCATAATCTCATAGTCAAAGGAATATGTATTTGAGACGAAGAAAGCAATAGTAGTAAAGTGAACGATCATTATGCTAAGTTAACTGGTGGGACTTGTCTATCACATCATTCTCCTAATGATGTGATATTGTTATCAAATGACAACTCATGTCCATGTTTAGGAAACCTTAACCATCTTTGATCAACGAGCTAATTTAGTAGAGGCTCACTAGGGATATAGTGTTTGTCTATGTGTTCACACGTGTATTAAGGTTTCTGATCAATACAATTCTAGCATGAATAATAAACATTTATCATGGATAATGAAATATAAAATAACAACTTTATTATTGCCTCTAGGGAATATTTCCTTCAGTCTCCCACTTGCACTAGAGTCAATAATCTAGATTACATTGTAATGATTCTAACACCCATGGAGTCTTGGTGCCGATCATGTTTTGCTCATGGAAGAGGTTTAGTAAACGGGTCTGACATTTAGATCCATATGTATTTTTCAAATCTCTATGTCTCCCTCCTTGACTTGATCACGGATGGAGTTTAAGCGTCTCTTGATGTGTTTGGTTCTTTTGTGAAATCTGGATTCCTTCGCTAAGGCAATTGCTCCAGTATTGTCACAAAAGATTTTCATTGGACCCGATGCACTAGGTATCACACCTAGATCGGATATGAACTCCTTCATCCAGACTCCTTCATTTGCTGCTTCCCAAGCAGCTGTGTACTCCGCTTCACACGCAGATCCCGCCATGACGCTCTGCTTGGAAACGCACCAACCGACAGCTCCATCATTCAAAATAAATACATATCCGGTTTGTGACTTAGAGTCATCTGGATCAGTGTCAAAACTAGCATCGACGTAACCATTTACGACGAGCTCTTCGTCACCTCCATAAATGAGAAACATATCCTTGGTCCTTTTTAGGTACTTTAGGATGTTCTTGAACGTTGTCTAGTGATCCACTCTTGGAGTACTTTGGTACCTCCCTGCCAGACTTATGGCAAGGCACACATCAGGTCTGGTACACATCAAAGAATACATGATAAAACCTATGGCTGAGGCATAGGGAATGACTTTTATTTTCTCTCTATCTTCGGTAGTGGTCGGGCATTGAGTCTGACTCAATTTCACACCTTGTAACACAGGCAAGAACCCTTTCTTTGGTTCATCCATTTTGAACTTCTTCAAAACCTTATCAAGGTATGTGCTTTGTGAAAGTCCTCTCAAGCATCTTGATCTATCTCTATATATCTTGATGCCCAATATATAAGCAGCTTCACCGAGGTCTTTCATTGAAAAATTCTTATTCGAATATCCTTTTATGATATCCAAAAATTATACATGATTTCCGATCAATAATATGGCATCCACATATAATATCAGAAATGCTACAGAGCTCCCACTCACTTTCTTGTAAATACAGGCTTCTATGATAGTCTGTATAAAACCATATGCTTTGATCACTTCATGGAAGCGTATATTCCAACTACGAGATGCTTGCACCAGTCCATAGATGGATCTGATACGTCTCCAACGTATCTATAATTTTTTTATTGTTCCATGCTATTATGTTATTTGTTTTGGATGTTTAATGGGCTTTAATATGCACTTTTATATTATTTTTGGGACTAACATACTAACCAAAGGACCAGTGCAAATTGCTGTTTTTTTGCCTATTTCAGTGTTTCGCAGAAAAGGAATATCAAACGGAGTCCAAACGGAATGAAACCTTCGTGAGGATCGTTTTTGGAAGAAACGCAATCCAGGAGACTTGGAGAGGACGCCAAGGAAGCAACGAGGCGGCCACGAGGCAGGAGGGTGCGCCAATGGGGGTAGGCGCGCCCCCACCCTCATGGGCCCCTCGTAGCTCCACCGACATACTTCTTCAGCCTATATATACTCAGATACCCTCAAAACATCCGAGAGCACCATGAAACCCTATTTCCATCGCCACAACCTTCTGTACCCGTGAGATCCCATCTTAGGGTGTTTTTCGGTGCTCCGTCGGAGGGGGAATCGATCATGGAGGGCTTCTACATCAACACCATAGCCTCCCCGATGATGTGTGATTAGCCTACCACAGACCTTCGGGTCCATAGTCATTAGCTAGATGGTTTCTTCTCTCTCTTTGGATCTCAATACAAAGTTCTCCTCGATCTTCTTGGAGATCTATTCAATGTAATACATTTTGCGGTGTGTTTGTTGAGATCCAATGAATTGTGGGTTTATGATCAAGATTATCTATGAACAATATTTGATTCTTCTCTGAATTCGTATATGCATGATTTAATATCTTTGCAAGTCTCTTCGAATTATCAGTTTGGTTTGGCCTACTAGATTGATCTTTCTTGCAATGGGAGAAGTGCTTAGCTTTGGGTTCAATCTTCCGGTGTCCTTTCCCAGTGACAGCAAGGGCATCAAGGCACATATTGTATTGTTGCCATCGAGGATAAAAAGATGAGGTTTATATCATATTGCTTGAGTTTATCCCTCTACATCATGTCATCTTGCTTAATGCATTACTATGTTCTTATGAACTTAATACTCTAGATGCATGCTGGATAGCGGTCGATGTGAGGAGTAATAGTAGTAGATGCAGAATCATTTAGGTCTACTTGTCACGGACGTGATGCCTATATACATGATCATTCCTAGATATTCTCATAACTATGCGCTTTTCTATCAATTGATCGGCAGTAATTTGTTCACCCACCGTCAAATATGCTATCTTGAGATAAGCCACTAGTGAAACCTATGGCCCCCGGGTCTATTTTCCATCATATTAATCTACTATCAGCTAGCTATTTTTATCGTAGTTTATTTTGCAATCTTTACTTTTCAATCTATACAACAAAATTACCAAAAATATTTATCTTATTATCTCTATCAGATCTCACTTTTGCAAGTGGCCGTGAAGGGATTGACAACCTCTTTATCGCGTTGGTTGCAAGGTTCTTAATTGTTTGTGCAGGTACTAGGGATTTGCGTGTAGTCTCCTACTGGATTGATACCTTGGTTCTCAAAAACTGAGGGAAATACTTACGCTACTTTGATGCATCACCCTTTCCTCTTCAAGGGAAAACCAACGCAGGCTCAAGAGGTAGCAAGAAGGATTTCTGACACCAAGATTTGATCAAGATTCGATCAAGATTCGATCTCCTGTCAACTTGCCGATTTCTGGTGCCGTTGCCGGGGAGATCTACACACAAGTCAAGACATACCAAGTACCCATCACAAACTCTTATCCCTCGCATTACAATATTTGCCATTCGCCTCTCGTTTTCCTCTCCCCCAGTTCTAAAACAATTTTCAAAAACCTTTGCCTTTTTCTCGTTGGATCTTATGTTTGCTTGTGTTGCTATGTGCCTTCTATTTGCTTGCATCTTCGCTTGCTAAAAATCTATAGATATGGATCCTCATCCACTTGGTAATCTTTTTAAAAGATCCAATTATGTTGAACCAACTGCTAGTGAGTTGAGTGCACTAGATTATCTTTATGAGGTTTTTCTTGAAATTCGTGAATCTGAAATTGGTGATGAAGTGTTGAAAGAAGAAATTTATGAAGTGATTCATGATAGCTCTTTGAATGAAAAACATGATTGCAATGATGTTATTATAAATTCTATTAATTTGAGTTGTGTTAATGATATGCAAAACCCTAAGCTTGGGGATGCTAGTTTTGCTATGTCCACTACTTGTTGCAATGATCATGATTGGGGTGATTCTTCTTATGATCTTGAAAAATTATTTAATCCCCATGATGAATATGAGATTGATGTTTGCAATAATATTGAAAGTGGGTTTGGAAGATTGTCAACTTTAGATCCCACATATTTTGAGAATGTTCAATCTTATGATTTTTGTTATAAAAGTGGGTTTGGAGAGGTCATGACTTTAGTTAATGTTGATCCCACTATTTTGGAAGAGTGTCAACTTCGTATGCATGTGGATCGTGTTGACAATATGTTTTGTGATAGCTATATTGTTGAATTTGCTTATAATCCTACATGCAATTATTATGAGAGAGGAAAATATGGTTGTAGAAATCTTCATGTTACTAAATTACCTCTCTTCACGTAGTCAAAAAAAATTACCTCTCTTCATGTTGAGATTGATCTTGTTTCTTTCTTCTTCCTTGCATATGTTAGATCTTGCTTGTCTTGCTAATTTATTTTCCTATGAAATGCCTATGCATAGGAAGTATGTTAGACTTAGATGTGATTTCCACATGCTATATGATGCTCTTTTTGTGCTACAAGTCTTGTCTTTCATGTGTGCATCATTGAATTCTCAAGCCTGTCTTGATGACTATAAAGAAAGAGCTTGTTCGGAGGCAACCCAATTTTATTTTTGTTACTTGCATTGTGTTCCTGTTTAGTAATAAATAAATAATCATGCTACTGATATGATTGTGTTTTTTGTGTTTTAATTAGTGTTTGTGCCAAGTAGAACCTTTGGGAAGACTTGGGTGAAGTCTTTGCGATCTTGCTGTAAAAAACAGAAACTTTTGCGCTCATGAGATTAGCTGCCATTTTTTACTAGAGAGTGCTTTTAGGTTTATTCTTATTGCAGATGATTAACAGACAAATTCCTCACGTACACCAATTTATTTCAGAATATTTAGAGTTACAGAAGTATTCGGAAGTTATAGATTTCTACAGACTGTTCTGTTTTTGACAGATTCTGTTTTTCGTGTTTTGTTTGCTTATTTTGATGAATCTATGAGTAGTATCCGGGGGAATGAACAAATAGAGAAGTTGGAATACAGTAGGTTTAACACCAATATAAATAAAGAATGAGTTAAATACAGTACCTTAAAGTGGTGGTTTGTTTTCTTATACTAACGGAGCTCACGAGATTTTCTGATAAGTTGAAGTTTTCAAGTTTTTGGGTAAGGATTTGATGGACTATGGAATAAAGAGTGGCAAGATCCTAATCTTGGGGATTCCCAAGTCACCCCAAGGTAAAATTCAAGGACAACCAAAAGCCCAAGCTTGGGGTTGCCCCGGGAAGGCATCCCCTCTTTCGTCTTCGTCCATCGGTAACTTTACTTGAGACTATATTTTTATTCACCACATGATATGCGTTTTGCTTGGAGCATCTTGTGTGATTTGAGTCTTTGCTTTTTAGTTTACCACAATCATCCTTTCTGTACACACCTTTTAGGAGAGACACACATGATTCGGAATTTATTAGAATACTCTATGTGCTTCACTTATATGTTTTGAGCTAGATAATTTTGCTCTAGTACTTCTCTTATATCTTTTAGAGCACGATGGTGGATTTATTTTATAGAAATTATTGATCTCTCATGTTTCACTTATATTATTTTGAGAGTCCTTTAGAATATCTTGGTAATTTTCTTTGGCTATAAAATTAGTCCTAATATGATAGGCATCCAAGATGGGTATAATAAAAACTTTCATATAAAGTGCATTGAATACTATGAGAAGTTTGATACTTGATGATTGTTTTGAGATATGAGGATAGTGATATTAGAGTCATGCTAGTAGAGTAATTGTGAATTTTAGGAATACTTGTGTTAAAGTTTGTGATTCCCGTATCATGCACGTATGGTGAACCGTTATGTGATGAAGTTGGAGCATGATTTATTTATTGATTGTCTTCCTTTGTGTGGAGGTCGGGATCGCGCGATGGTTAACTCCTACCAACCCTTCCCCTAGGAGCATGCGTGTGCCACTTTGTTTTGATAATTGTAAATTTTTGCAATAAGTATATGAGTTCTTTATGACTAATGTTGAGTCCATGGATTATACGCACTCTCACCCTGCCACCATTGCTAGCCTCTCTAGTATCGAGCAACTTTTGTCGATACCATAAACCCACCATATAGCTTCCTCAAAACAGCCACCATACCTACCTATTATGGCATCTCCATAGCCCTTCTGAGATATATTTCCATGCAACTTTCCACCATTCCGTTTATTATGACACGCTCCATCATTGTCATATTGCCTTGCATGATCATGTAGTTGACATTGTATTTGTGGCAAAGCCACCCTTCATAATTTTTTCATACATGTCGCTCTTGATTCATTTCACATCCCGGTACACTGCCGGAGGCATTCACATAGAGTCATATTTTGTTCTAAGCATCGAGTTGTAATTCTTGAGTTGTAAGTAAATAAAAGTGTGATGATCTTCATTATTTGAGCATCGCCCCAGTGAGGAAAGGATGATGCAGACTATGATTCCCCCACAAGTCGGAAGGAGACTCCGGACGAAAAAAGAGGCCATAAAAAAGTAAGGGCCCAAAATAAAACAAATGAGAGAAAAAGAGAGAAGGGGCAATGCTACTATCCTTCTACCACACTTGTGCTTCAAAGTAGCACCATGATCTTCATGATAGAGAGTCTCTTGTTTCGTCACTTTCATATACTAGTGGGAATTTTCATTATAGAACTTGGCTTGTATATTCCAATGATGGGCTTCCTCAAAATGCCCTAGGTCTTCGTGAACAAGCAAGTTGGATGCACACCCACTTAATTTCTTTAGTTGGGATTTCATACATTTATAGCTCTAGTGCATCCGTTGCATGGCAATCCCTACTCACTCACATTGATATCTATTGATGGGCATCTCCATAGCCCATTGATATGCCTAGTTGATGTGAGACTATCTTCCTCCTTTTTGTCTTCTCCATAACCACCACTCCATACATATAGTGTTATGTCCATGGCTCACGCTCATGTATTGTGTGAAAGTTGAAAAGTTTGAAAAATTAAAGTATGAAACAATTGCTTGGCTGAAACCGGGGTTGTGCATGATTTAAGTATTTAGTGTGATGGAGATAGAGCATAGCCAGACTATATGATTTTGTAGGGATAACTTTCTTTGGCCATGTTATTTGAGAAGACATAATTGCTTTGTTAGTATGCTTGAAGTATTATTATGTTTACGTCAATATTAAACTTTTCTCTTGAATCTTTCGGATCTGAACATTCATGCCACAATAAAGAAAATTACATTGAAAATTCTGTTAGGTAGCATTCCACATCAAAAATTCTGTTTTTATCATTTACCTACTCGAGTACAAGCAGGAATTAAGCTTGTGGATGCTTGATACGTCTCCAATGTATCTATAATTTTTTATTGTTCCATGCTATTATATTTTCTGTTTTGGATGTTTAATGGGCTTTAATATGCACTTTTATATTATTTTTGGGACTAACCTACTAACCAAAGGCCTAGTGCAAATTGCTGTTTTTTTGCCTACTTCAGTGTTTGGCAGAAAAGGAATATCAAACGGAATCCATACAGAATGAAACCTTCGCGAGGATCGTTTTTGGGACAAACGCAATCCAGGAGACTTGGAGTGGACGTCAAGGAAGCAAAGAGGCGGCCACGAGGCAGGAGGGTGCGCCCCCAACGTCGTGGGCCCCTCATAGCTCCACCGACGTACTTCTTTAGCCTATATATACTCATATAACCTGAAAACATCAGAGAGCACCATGAAACCCTATTTCCACCGCCGCAACCTTCTGTACCTGTGAGATCCCATCTTGGGTACTTTTCCGGCGCTCCGCCGAAGGGGAATCGATCACGGAGGGCTTCTACATCAACACCATAGCCTCTCCGATGATGTGTGAGTAGTCTAGCACAGACCTTCGGGTCCATAGTTATTAGCTAGATGGCTTCTTCTCTCTCTTTGGATCTCAATACAAAGTTCTCCTCGATCTTCTTGGAGATCTATTCGATGTAATACTTTTTGCGGTGTGTTTGTCGAGATTCGATGAATTGTGGGTTTATGATCAAGATTATCTATAAACAATATTTGATTCTTCTCTGAATTCTTATATGCATGATTTAATATCTTTGCAAGTCTCTTTGAATTATCAGTTTGTTTTGGCCTACTAGATTGATCTTTCTTGCAATGGGATAAGTGCTTAGCTTTGGGTTCAATCTTGCAGTGTCCTTTCCCAGCGATAGCAGGGGCAACAAGGCACGCATTGTATTGTTGTCATCAAGGATAAAAAGATGGGGTTTATATCATATTTCTTGAGTTTATCCCTCTACATCATGTCATCTTGCTTAATGCGTTACTCTATTCTTGTGAACTTAATACTCTAGATGCATGCTGGATAGCGGTCGACGTGTGGAGTAATAGTATTAGATGCAGAATCGCTTCGGTCAACTTGTCACGTAAGTGATGCCTATATACATGATCATGCCTAGATATTCTCATAACTATGTGTTTTTTTATCAATTGCTCGGTAGTAATTTGTTCACCCACCGTAAATATGATATCTTGAGAGAAGCCACTAGTGAAACCTATGGCCCTCGGGTCTATTTTCCATCATATTAATCTCCTTTCAACTAGCTATTTTTAGCGTAGTTTATTTTGCAATCTTTACTTTTCAATCTATACAACAAAAATACCAAAAATATTTATCTTATTATCTCTATCAGATCTCACTTTCGCAAGTTGCCGTGAAGGGATTGACAACCCCTTTATCGCATTGGTTGCAAGGTTCTTAATTGTTTGTGCAGGTACTAGGAATTTGCGTGTAGTCTACTACCGGATTGATACCTTGGTTCTCAAAAACTGAGGAAAATACTTACGCTACTTTGCTGCATCACCCTTTCCTCTTCAAGGGAAAACCAACGCATGCTCAAGAAGTAGCAGGATCGCTGGAGATTGCACACATTGTTAGCACCTTTAGGATTGACAAAACCTTCTAGTTGCATCATATACAACTCTTCTTTAAGAAACCCATTAAGGAATGCAGTTTTGACGTCCATTTGCCAGATTTCATAATCATAAAAGGCGGCAATTGCTAACATGATTCAGACAGACTTAAGCATCACTACGGGTGAGAAAGTCTCATCATAGTCAACTCCTTGAACTTGTCGAAAACCTTTTGCGACAAGTTGAGGTTTGTAGACAGTAATATTACCATCAGCGTGAGTCTTCTTGAAGATCCATTTATTCTCTATAGCTCGCCGATCATCGGGCAAGTCCACTATAACACCCCGAGAATCATGCTACAGTAACTCCATGCTAACGAGGCCAAGTCGTCATCATTATGCCTAAGAAAAACAATTAATAAATATTCCAACCCCGAATTCAAATCCAAATCATAAGTTAAATAAATAAATTCTCAACCATGAAAACTAAAATGTTCGTAATGTTGCTAATAATCACTAAGTAATTTTCATGTGTACACAAATAGTATTTGAAATATTAAATTGTCCTAACCATTTTTTTATCCGTGCCAAAACAGCAACACTTAACCCATTTCTATTTAAACAAAATTCAAATGGGTTCAAACCAGCCTCAATACTTTTTGAGCCAACTCAGTATATTGCCAAGTAATTAGGTGTCAAGTTTCATCATTAAGAAAAATCATTTAGTATCACAAAATTTTACAAAAACTGAGTGGAATAAAAAAACAAAACAAAAGGAAAAAGGCCGGAGCCTATTGTGCCCTCCTCCTCTGCTCAAAAACGAGATCGAGAGCTCACGCGGTGACCACGCCCGTCATCGCGTTGCCGCGGCCTATGTGCTCCCCGGCGCCCAGGGTGATGTCCACAAGCTCCGGCGTCGACGTCACCATCAACTAGAGCAACTGGTCTGAGCAGGGGAAGCACCGTATCGTTGCCTTCATCGTCGTTTCTCCGCCATGGCAGCGGCATCTTGCCGTTGATTGTGTCGCCGTTAAGCCGTCTCCGGCCTCCCCGACCACGTCCCCGGCTTTGTGGTGAGCATCTCCCTCGGATCCCACTTTCCCCTTCTGATTTAGACGCCGTAGGCCGTCGTGCCCGAATCCCCGTGTACGCGTACGTGCGCGTGTGCAGTTGCTGCTCCTGCACTGTCGCTGCTGCTGCTGTGCGCGCACGCCCGCGTGTGGCCTCGCCGCGGCTTGCCGCTGCTTGCTGCTGGTTGCCGCGCCGTTATACTGCTGCCGCCCGCTCGCCGTGGTCCTGCCACTGCTCTGCTTACCAACCTGCTACATGCGGCTCCTCCTGTCTCGCGCACTTGCTGGCTTGGCTTCCCCCGTGCGCGCCCGGCCGTGCGTCGCCGCGCCCGCGCCGCCCTGGCCTACCCGCCTGCTGTTCGCGCTGGGCCGCGCCCTGCACAGCGAGCCTGCTCGCGTCACACGCTCGCCCCTGCTGCGTTCGTTGCTACGCGCTGCACTGCTGCCGCTAGTTCTTACTACTGCCGCTGCATCGCTAGCTACTGCTCCGCTGCCCTTGCTAGCTGCCGCTGTTACTACTCTACACTACTGCTACTCTACGCTGCTGTTGGCCACGGTGGCCATGGTCGTGTGTGCGTGAGCATGTGTGTGCGTAGGTGTGTGGGGGGTGAGCCGGACCTTGAGTTGTTTTGGGGCTAACCACCGTGAGTGCTAACCCCTCCACCCCTAATTAAGTTAGTTAAAATACTTATGCCTTTGTGGCAATAACATGTGGACAGCTCAAAAAAATAATAACATGTGGACCCCCCCTATTAGTTGAGTAAAATAATTAAATTGTCTTAAACTAGGAGTCCATGACATGCGGGTCCCTCCCGCCAGTTTGACCAAGTCAATAGTCAAACTATTTGACTGCTGACTGGATGTTGACTAGGCGGTCAACAGGGCCCACTAACCCCACCTGTAAGCCGCTGTGGCTAGCTCATAGTGTGTAGACATAACTTTTGCCTATTTAATTTCGAATTTAAAATAATTACAGAAATTATTTAAAACTTTGAAAATTAATAGATAATAAACCGTAACTCGAAAGAAAATTATTTATATATGAAAAATGATCAGAAAAATATGACGAATACAGATATGCCGTCCACGTACCTGTCACCTGCCTCTAACACTGCAAACATGGAACCTTTCCTCTGGTTCATCTGTCCGAAAACTACCAAACGCCAAGAAAACATTCCCGGATGTTTTCCCGCTTCATTTGTAATGCGTAGCACTGCGTTAGGTCAACCCTAGCACATCGTATTGCTTTGTCATGCTTTGTGATGCATTGTTTGCTCTGTTATTTATTGTGTTCCCCTGTTACTTATTTCCAGTAGACCTCGAGACCGATGTTTATCCGGTGATCGACTACTTCACCGTCGAGGATCCGAGTCTGTCCGCAGAGCTTCCAGGCAAGCCCCCCCCCCCTTGATCACCAGATATCGCCCATTCTCTTCTCTCTTATTCTTGCATTAGGTTTGCTACTGTTGTTGATTCATTAGTTCCTATTCTGTTGCATAGCCTGTTATTGTTGCTACCACTGTTGATACCTTTACCTGCTATCCTAATGCTTAGTATAGGATGCTAGTATTCCATCAGTGGCCCTACATTCTTGTCCATCTGCCATGCTATACTATCGGGCCGTGATCACTCGGGTGGTGATCATGGGTATATATATACGTACTATACATGATACATGATATGACTAAAGTTGGCTCGGCTCATTGAGTACCCGCAAGTGATTCCAATGTGGGGGCTGAAAGGACAGGTGGCTCCATCCAGGTAGTGGTGGGCCTGGGTTCCCGATGGCCCCGGAGTGGATCTTTGTGGCGGAGCGACATGGCAGGTTGAGACACCCAGTCGAGAGGTGGCCTGGCCCTGGTCATTGTCCGCGGTTATTTCATAATAACACATTTAACGAGTTTGGATATTTGATCTGAATCTAGCCGCTGGCCTACACACACTAACCAACTACGTGGGAATAGTTATGGGCTCTCGACGTCGTGGTATCAGCCGAAGCCTTCTTGACGTTAGCGACTTAGCGGCACGCGCCGAGTTGAACAGTGTAACACAACTTCCTTAGTAATGGAGGTTGCTAGGTCTGCTCACCGGCCGCGTACGCAACGAGCAGGTGTGTGTTGGGCGATGGGCCCAGACCCCTGCGCACTTAGGACTTAGACCGGCGTGCTGACCTCTTTGTTGTGCTTAGGTAGGGCTGCGACGTGTTGATCTTCCGAGGCCAAGCATGACCCAGGAAAGTGTGTCCGGCCAAATGGGATCGAGCATGCTGGGTAATGTGGTGCACCCCTACAGGGAAGTTAGTTTATTCGAATAGCCGTGTCCCTCGGTAAAAGGACGACCCGAAGTTGTACTCCGACCACATGACAACTAGAACCAGATACTTAATAAAATACACCCTTACCAGTGCGAGATACAACCCGGTGATCGCTTTCCCACAGGGCGACGAGGGGAGGATCGCCAGGTAGGATTATGCTATACGATGTTACTTGGTGAACTTACCATCTACTCCCTTCTACTGCTGCAAGACGGAGGCTGCCAGAAGCGAGGATACTTGTTACTTTCCAGCTACTCTCTTCTACTGCTGCAAGATGGAGGTTGCCAGAAGCATAGTCTTTGATTGGATTAGCTATCCCCCTCTTATTCTGGCATTTCGCGGTTTAGCCCACAGATATTACCCCTTTACACAGATATCATTGCATATGTAGAGTAGATCCTTGCTTGCGAGTCTTTGGATGAGTACTCACGGTTGCTTTGCTCCCTCTTTTCTCTCTCTTCTCGAATGTTGCAACCAGATTAATGGAGTTCAGGAGCCAGAGGATCCTGAGGATGTTTCTACGTGGAGTTCGGCTTCGAAGAGTAGTTAGGAGGTCCCAGGAAGGAGGCCTTGCCTTTTCGATCATTGCTACTTTTGTGCTAGCCATCTTATGGCAACTTGTTTAACTTATGTCTGTACTCAGATATTATTGCTTCCGCTGACTCTTGTGTATCCGATCTTATGTATTCGAGCCCTCGAGGCCCCTGGCTTGTAATATAAAGCTTATATTATTTTAATTTGTGTCTAGAGTTGTGTTGCGATATCTTCCAGTGAGTCCCTGACCTTGGTCGTACACATTTGCGTGCATGATTAGTTTACGGTCAAATTGGTGGTGTCACATACACCAAATTCTACACTTAGTTCTCATACATGGATCCTATCTCAGATTTCATGTCCTCAAGCCATTTACGGGAATTTGGGCTCATCATAGCTTCTTCATAGTTCATAGGTTCGCCATGGTCTAGTAACATGACTTCTAGAACAGAATTACCATACCACTCTGGTGCGGTTCGTGCTCTAGTTGACCTACGCGGTTCGGTGGTAACCTGATCTGAAGTATCATGATCATCATCATTAGCTTCCTCTCTAGTTATTTAGGCATCGCGAGAACAATTTTCTGTGATGAGCTACTTTCCAGTTCGAGGGAAGATACAATTACCTCATCAAGTTCTACTTTCCTCCAACTCACTTCTTTCGAGAGAAACTCCTTCTCTAGAAATGTTCCATTCTTGGCAACAAAAATATTGCCTTCGGATCTGTGGTAGAAGGTGTACCCAATTGTTTCCTTAGGGTATCCTATGAAGACGCACTTCTCTGATTTGGGTTCGAGCTTATCAGGTTGAAGCCTTTTGATATAAGTGTCGCAACCCCAAACTTTAAGAAACGACATCTTAGGTTTCTTGCCAAACCACAGTTCATACGGTGTCTTCTTAACGGATTTAGACGGTGCCCTATTTAACGTGAATGTAGCTGTCTCTAATGCATAACCCCAAAACGATAGTGGTAAATTGGTAAGAGACATCATAGATCGCACCATATCTAATAAAGTACGGTTACGATGTTCGGACACACCATTACACTGTGGTGTTCTAGGTGGCGTGAGCTGTGAAACTATTCCACATTGTTTTAAATGAAGGCCAAACTCGTAACTCAAATATTCGCCTCCGCAATTAGATCATAGAAACATTATCTTCTTGTTAGATGATTCTCCACTTCACTCTAAAATTATTTGAACTTTTCAAATGTTTCAGACTTGTATTTCATTAAGTAGATATACCCATATTTGCTCAAATCATATGTGAAGATTAGAAAATAACGATACCCGTCATGAGCCTCAACATTCATCGGACCGCATACATCGGTATGTATTATTTCCAATAAGTCATTGGCTCGCTCCATTGTTCCGGAGAACGGATTTTTAGTCATCTTGCCCATGAGTCATGGTTCGCAAGTATCAAATGATTCATAATCAAGTGATTCCAAAATTCCATCTGCATGTAGTTTCTTCATGCGCTTGACACCAATATGACCTAAACGGCAGTGCCACAAATATGTTGCACTATCATTATCAACTTTGCATCTTTTTGCATCAATACTATGAATATGTGTATCACTACAATTGAGATTTAACAAAAATAGACCACTCTTCAAGGGTGCATGACCTTAAAAGATATTACTCATATAAATAGAACAACCATTATTCTCTGATTTAAATGAATAAACGTCTCGCACTAAACAAGATCCAGATATAATGTTCATGCTCAACGCTAGCACCAAATAACAATTATTCGGGTCTAAAACTAACCTCGAAGGTTCATGTAGAGGTAGCGTGCCGACGGCGGTCACATCGACCTTGGAACCATTTCCGGCGTGCATCATCACCTCGTCCTTAGCCAATCTTAGTTTAATCCATAACTCCTGTTTCGATTTACAAATATGAGAAACCGAACTAGTATCAAATACCCAAGCGCTACTACGAGCATTAGTAAGATACACATCAATAACATGTATATCAAATATACCTTTGTTTACTTTGCCATCCTTCTTATCCGCCAAGTACTTGGGGCAGTTCCGCTTGCAGTGACCAGTCCCTTTGAAGTAGAAGCACTAATTTTCACGCTTGGGTCCAACTTTGGGCTTCTTCCCGGGAGTGGCAACTTGCTTGCCATTCTTATTGAAGTTCCCTTTCTTTCCCTATATCAAATATACTTTTGTTGAAGTTGCCAGCCTTCTTATCTACCAAGTATTTGGGTAGTTCCGCTACCAGTGACTGTTCCCCTTACAATTGAAGCACTTAGTCTCGGGTTTGGGTTCAACCTTGGGTTTGTTCACCGGAGCAGCAACTGGCTTGCCATTCATGAAGTTCCCCTTCTCACCCTTTCCCTTCTTAGAACAAGTGGTCTTGTTAACCATCAACACTTGATGCTCCTTCTTGATTTCCACCTTCGCGGTCTTAAGCACTGTGAACAGCTCCGGGATCATCTCCATCCCTTGCATGTTATAGTTCATCATGAAGTTCTAGTAGCTTGGTGATAGTGACTGGAGAACTCTATCAATCACTATCTTATCTCGAAGATTAACTCCCACTTGATTCATGCGATTGTAGCACCTAGACATTTTGAGCACTTGCTCACTGGCTGAGCTATTCTCCTCCAACTTGTAGTTATAGAACTTATCGGAGGTGTCATACCTCTTGATCCGGGCATTTTTCACAAAAAACTTCATTTCCTAGAACATCTCATATGCTCCATGACGTTCAAAACTCCTTTGAAGTCCCAGTTATAAGTCGTAAAGCATGGCGCACTAAACTATCAAGTAGTCATCAGAATGTGTCTGCCAGATGTTCACAACATCCACAGACAATGCTACAGGGGTTGGCACACCAAGCGGTGCATCAAGGACATAAGCCTTCTGTGCAGCAGTGAGGACAATCCTCGGATCATGGACCTAGTCCGCATAATTAATTACAATATTTTTCAACTTAGTCTTTATATAGGAACGTATTAAAACAGGGAGCTGCAACGTGAGCTTTTGATCTACAACATAATTTGCAAATATTGTTTATACTATTGTTCATGATAACGAGTCCAATTAATCATACTAACTAAGAACACCCACTCAAATCAACATCCCTACGGTTGTCCGAGTGCAACATGATCCAAATTCACCAACCCAAGTTCGATCATCACATGGGATGAGGTGGTTTCAATGGTGAACATCTCCATGTTGATCATATATACTATATGACTCATGTTCGACCTTTCGGTCTCTTGTGTTCCGAGGCCATGTCAGTACATGCTAGGCTCGTCAAGTTTACCCCAAGTGTTCTGCATATGAAAAACTGTCTTGCACCCCGTTGTATGTGAACATAGAGTCTATCACACCCGATCATCATGTGGTGCTTCGAAACGATGAACTTTCGCAACGGTGCACACTTGTGGAGAGCACAAGTTTATCTTGAAATTTTATTGAGGGATCACCTTATAATGCTACCGTCATCCTAAGCAAAATAAGATGCATAAAAGGATTAACATCACATGCAAATCATAAGTGACATGATATGGCCATCATCTTGTGCTTTTGATCGCCATCTCCAAAGCACTGACATGATCTCCAACGTCACCGGCATGACATCATGATCTCCATCATCGTGTCGCCATCGGGGTTGTCATGCCAACCATGCTTCTACTACTATTGCTACCGCTTAGCGATAAAGTAAAGCATTACATAGTGCATAATGATTGACACGCAGGTCATACAATAATTAAAGATGACCCTATGGCTCCTGTTGGTTGCCGTATTCATCAGAATGCAAGTTGTGATAATCTGTACAAACATGATCATCTCATACATCAAATATATCGCATCATGTCTTTGGCCATATCATAAAATCATACCCTGCAAAAACAAGTTAGACGTCCTCTAATTTGTTGTTGCATGTTTTACGTGGCTGCTATGGGTGTCTAGCAAGAAAGATTCTTACCTATGCAAAGTGACAAAAGTGATATGCAAATTGCTATTCAACCTTCTACAAGGACCGCCTTTATCGAATCCGATTCAACTATGGTGGGAGAGAGAAACACCCGCCAGCCATCTTCATTCAACAAGTTGCATGTCTGTCGATGGAACCGGTCTCATGTACGTGGACATGTAAAGTTGGTACGAGCCGCTTCACCCCACAATACCGCTGAATCAAAATAAGACTAGGGAAGGAAGCAATCTGAATATCAATGCCCACAAACTCCTATGTGTTCTACTCGTGATGTCATCTACGCATAGACCTAGCTCATGATGCCACTGTCGGGGAACGTTGCATGGCAAACAAAAAAAATTCCTACGAACACCCTAGACCCAATCTAGGAGATGACCATCTACGGGAGGATAGATTGGATCTACATACCCTTGTAGATCGCTAAGCGGAAGTGTTAACAAACGCGGTTGATGTAGTTGAACGTCTTCGCCATCCAATAACGATCCATCACGTGAACTCCGATCTTGTGCCGAACGGACGACACCTCTGTGTTCAACACACGTATGGCTTGATGAAGCCTTCACCTCCTTGATCCAGAGAGCATGGTGAAGTAGTAGCTCGAGTCCTCCGGCAGCACGATGGCGTGGTGGCGGCGGTGGTGGAGAAATCTCAGCATAGCTTTCCTAAGCACTATGGAGAAGAAGATGGCTATGAGGGAGAGGAGGAGCAGTGATGTGGTACGTATAGATGTGTATGGGTATGGCTACCCTCTCTCCCCTCCTCTATATATAGGGGGAAGGGTGGAGGGAGGGGCACCCCTAGATCCCATCTAGGGGTGGCGGCCACCAAGAGGGAAACCCCAGATGAGTTTGGGCGCCTCCAATGACAAGTCTCTTTACTCGTTCCGCAATACAAGATCACGTGGCTAACCCATTAGTCACATTGCTTGCAAGATTTTTGTGATGTTGTATTACCGAGTGGGCCCTGAGATACCTCTCTGTCATACGAAGTGAAAAATCCCAGTCTTGATCCATGCCAACTCAACAGACACCCTCGGAGATACCTGTAGAGCACCTTTATAGTCGCGCTGTTATGTTGCGACGTTTGGTACGCACAAGGTATTCCTCCGGTGTCAAAGAGTTGCATGATATCATGGTCGTAGGAACATATATACTTGACATGCGGAAAACGATAGAAATAAACTTGATATGATCATATGCTACGTTTATAGTTTGGGTCTTGTCCATCACATCATTATCCTAATGATGTGATCTCATTATCAAATGACAACTCATGTCAATGGCTAGGAAACCTTATCCATCTTTGATCAAAAAGCTAGTCTGGTGGAGGCTGACTAGGGACATCTTGTTGTCTTTGTATCCACACATGTATTTGAGTTTCCATAACAATACAATTCTAGCATGGATACTAAACGATTATCATGAACAAGGAAATATGATAATAACCAATTTATTATTGCCTCTAGGGCATATTTCCAATAGGATGCCTTCACTGTCACCGATAGCGACATCCAGAAGCTGAAGCGGGACAGCTATTTGTCAGCCAACATCGCCCAACGGGCCCCTGAACAGGGCTAGATCATCCCCACGCCCAGGCTGGGCGAAAGGGTTGTATTTCTCTCCCATTTCCTTAGGGGGTTGGAGTTTCCCCTACACCCATTTGTGAGGGGTTTGATGTTCTACTACGGGCTAGATTTCCATGATCTAGCCCCAAACTCCCTCCTTCACATTTCGACCTTCATTGTCATCTGTGAGGCGCTCCTCCGAGTCTGGGCGCACTTTGGCCTATGGCCAAAGTTGTTCAATGTCAAGCCCGAGGTGGTGACCGGCGACCATGCAGACTACGGCGGAGACATGATCAGCAAGATGACGTGGGTCCAATGGCCGGAGGGCAAGTTCATCGACATCATTAAGGTGTGGCAAAAGGAATGGTTCTATATCACCGAGCCAAGGGATGCTTCCTGGGGAGCGGCTCCCGCATCCAGATCTGGAACCCCTACCAGACTGGCCTCATGGACTGATATGTCTCTGTCGTATCTATAATTTTTGATGGTTCCATGCCAATATTCTACAACTTTTACATACTTTTGGCAACTTTTTATACTATTTTTGGGACTAACATATTGATCCAGTGCCCACTGCCAGTTCCTGTTCATTGCATGTTTTTTGTTTCGCAGAAAACCCATAGAAACGGAGTCCAAACGGGATAAAAACTTACGGAGATTGTTTTTGGAATATATGTGATTTTTAGGAAGAAGAATCAACGCGAGACGATGCCCGAGGGGGCCATAAGGTAGGGGGGCGCCCCCCAGGGGGTAGGGCGCGCCCTGGACCCTTGTGGCCGCCCCGTAAGGCGGTTGGTGCCCTTCTTTTTCGGCAAGAAAGTGAATATACGGATAAAATCGTGTTAAAATTTTAGCCCAATCGGAGTTACGAATCTCCGGGAATTTAGAAACGGTGAAAGGCTAGAATCTGGGAGCATAGAAACCGAAGGAAACAGAGAGAGAGATCCAATCTTAGAGGGGCTCTCGCCCCTCCGCCGCCATGGAGGCAATGGACCAGAGGGGAAACTCTTCTCTCATCTAGGGGGAAGATCAAGGAAGAATAAGAAGGAGGGGCCTCTCTGCTCCTCTCTCCCGGTGGCGCTGTAACGATGCCGGGGCCATCATCATGTGACGGCGATCTAGATCAACACCTCCGTCATATTCACCAACATATTCATCACCTTCCCCCATCTATCTATAGCAGTCCATTCTCCCGCCACCCACTGTACCCTCTACTTGAACATGGTGATTTATGCTTCATATTATTATCCAATGATGTGTTGCCATCCTATGATGTCGGAGTAGATTTTCATTGTCCTATCGGTAATTGCTGAATTGCTATGATTGGTTTAATTTTCTTGTGGTTATGTTGTTGTCCTTTGGTGCTCATCATATGAGCGCGTGCATGGATCACACCATAGGGTTAGTTGTATGTTGATAGGACTATGTATTGGAGGGCAAGAGTCACAGAAGCTCAATCTGCATAGAAATTGATGCATACGGGATTGACGGGGGACCAATATATCCTAATGCTATGGTTGGGTTTCACCTTAATGAACGTTAGTAGTTGCGGATGCTTGATAATAGTTCCAATCATAAGTGTATAGAATCCCAAGCCAGGGATGACATGCTAGTAGTGGCCTCTCCCTTATAAAACTTGCTATAGGTCTAGTAACGTAGTCAATTTCTTAGGGAGAATTTCGCAACTCCTACCACCACTTTTCCACACTCACTATACTAACTTTATTGCTTATTTACCTAAACAGCACTAGTTTTTATTTACGTGCTCTTTATTATCTTGCAAACCAATCCTGTTACACCTACAAAGTACTTCTAGTTTCATACTTATTCTCGGTAAAGCAAACGTTAAGCGTGCATAGAGTTGTATCGGTGGTCGATAGAACTTGAGGGAATATTTGGTATACCTTTAGCTCCTCGTTGGGTTCGACACTCTTACTTATCAACAAAGGCTACAATTGATCCCCTATACTTGTGGGTTATCAAGACCTTTTTCTGGCACCGTTGCCAGGGAGCAATAGCGTGGGGTGCATATTCTCGTGTGTGTTTGTTTCCTTTATCACTAAGTAGATTTTATTTGTTGTTGTAAGTTGTTCTCTATCTTTAGTTATGGATATGGAACTCAAAATACCAAAAAATAGGTCTAATTGCTAGTCATGGAGATGGGACCTCCTAAAACCCTCGATGCTCATTATGTGAAAGATACTATGTACTACTTTAATAATCCTGAGAAAAATCCATTGAATTAAATAATGGGAGACACGTTGGATCAACGTGAATACTTTAGGGAATATCGCTTAACACAAAAAGGGAAACTATTTATGGGATCTAATTTATATGTTGTGTTGGTATGCTTGGCAAATATGCTTGAGATATGATTATACTTGTTGCTCTAGGATGAAGGCTCCACACCTTCCCTTTTCACGCAAATTTAATGATAATGAAACCTTAGCTTCTTATGATAATGCTATATATGATTACTATGATGTTGAATAAATTGAAGAATTTGTTGCTTTTAAGGGTGCTTATGAAATTGAATCTTTGTTTGAAAAGTATGAAGCTTTTCATGATGATGTTTATAGGCCTGAAAATTTTGCTATATCAAAATATTGCTATGAGAATTATGAATATAATTCCGATATTGATGCGTTTGTTGAGAAAGTCTCCGCTGTCCAAGAAGAGGCTAATATTTTGTAGAAACTATGGAAGAAGAAATTGATGACACTGTGAGCTCATTAGATAAAAAAATGAGGAGAGCGATGAACAAAAGGAGGAAGAGCGGATTAGCTACCCGTGCCCACCTTCTAATGAGAGTAACTCTTCAACTCATACATTGTTTAATTTCCCTTTGTACTTACCGAAGGATGATTGCTATCATCCTTTTGATTCGTTTGAAATATCCCTTTTTGATGAACTAGAAGCTTTCTATGCTTGTGGCCAAGATGCCAATATGAATTATGCTTATGGAGATGAACTTGCTATAGTTCGTTATGTTAAGAATGGAATTGTTGCTATTGCACCCACACATGATAGTCCTATTATCTTTTTGAATTCTCCGAACTACACTATATCGGAGAAGTTTGCTCTTATTAAGGATTATATTGATGGGTTGCGTCTTACTACCACACATGATGATTTTGAAAGATATAATATGCATGTCCTTGCTGCTCCTACTTGCAATTATTATGAGAGAGGAACTACATCTCCGCCTCTCTATGTTTCCAATACGATAACACTGCAAGAAACTGCTTATACTATGTATTGGCCTTTACTTGATGTGCGTGAATTGTTCTTTTATGACATGTTGATGCATAGGAAGAGAGTTAGACTTCGGTGTTGCATGATATATAATACTTTGTGCTCACTACTAAATCACCAATCATTGTTAATTCAAATTGGCTTTGATATACCTTGGGATCCGGGTGGATCCATTACTTGAGCACTATATGCCTAGCTTAATGGCTTTAAAGAAAGCGCTGCCAGTGAGACAATCCAGAACTTTTAGAGAGTCATTTATTTCTGTTGTCTGCTTTTATAAAGTTTAAAAATAAATAAATAAATAAATAAAGAGGGGAACCTAAAACTTTTTCAAAAAGAAAAGTGAAAGTGAGAAAGACGAACACCGTTGAAGTGGGGGCGTCCTTGAACTTTGTTTATACCCATGGAAACTTTGTGAATCTCGATTACACAAACTTTTCAACAAAAATAATTATCCCCTTGTATAAATCCATTGTATTATAAAAATAATGTGCCAAGATTTTCCTTTAGGATGATTAGATTGCTTGTTTGGTTTGTGCGGTACAAAAACAGAAACTTTGGCTGTAGTGCGTGATTTTACATTTTTTGCTGGAAAGTCAAATGCTTCTAAATTTTTTTGGACGGTACTTCTATAAAAATTGTTTATTTTTTCCTAATTTGTCTGAATTTTTAGATGTACTAAGGAATGGTTAATGTTTAGATTACTATAGACTATCCTGTTTTCACAGATTGCTGCTATAGTTTCATTATTTGCTTATGTTTGAAATCTTGTTGAGCCTCCTTTGACTTGGGGCCATAGAATTGTGATAGCATATAGTGGGTAATGTTTTATTATAGTTATACAATAATTTAGAGAAGTAAATAATGGCATTTGATTGTTATATGTACTAACCCCTCTAATAAAAAAGTTTTGTTAAGTTTTGGGTGGATGAAGTGTTCGAAGATCGATGAGGTATTGATATGAGAGAATGAGGAGAGGAAAGAGCTCAAGCTTGGGGATGCTCGAGGCACCCCAAGTAAATATTCAAGGAGACTCAAGCGTCTAAGCTAGGGGATGCCCCGGAAGGCATCCCATCTTTATTCTACAATTATCGGTATGTTTCGGTTTTGTTTTGTTCACATGATATGCATAAATCTTGGAGCGTCGTGTGCTTTTTCTTTTTCTTTTAATAATGCACCGTGATGGTATGATATAGTCCTTGGTTGATTTATAGAATTCTCTTTGCACTTCACTTATATCTTTTGAGTATGGATTTATAGAATGCTTCATGTTCTTCACTTATATCATTTAAAGTTTGGATTCCTGTTTCTCTACACATAAAAAACTGCCATTTGAAGAATGCTCTTCTGGTTCACTTATATTTGTTAGAGCGTGGGCATATCTTTTGTAGACAGAATTAAAACTCTCTTGCTTCACTTATATCTATTTAGAGAGTTGACATGAATTGGTCATTCACATGGTTAGTCATAAAATCCTACATAAAACTTCTAGATCATTGAATATGATATGTTTGATTCCTTACAATAGTTTTGCGATATACAGATGCTAATATGTGGGAGGTACTGGTGAATGATTGTGGTTTAGTAAAAATATTGGTGTTAAGGTTTGTGACTCCCGAAGCATGCATGTATGGTCTCCTAACTATGTCACCAAATTGGGGTGCATTGTATTTTGATTCTTTATCTTTGCGTGAAGGTCAGGGGCGCGATGGTTAACTCCTACCAACCTCCCCCCTAGGAGCATGCATCATAGTATTTTTCTTCGAGGGCTAATAGATTTTTCGCAATAAGTGTGCGAGTTCTTTACGACTAATGTTGAGTCCATGGATTATACGCACTCTTACCCTTCCACCTTGCTAGCCACTCTAGTACTGCAGAACTTTTACCAGTGCGTCAAACCACCTTATACCCTTCCTCAAAACAGCCACCATACCTACCTACTATGGCATTTCCATAGCCATTCCGGGATATATAGCCATGTAACTCCACCGTTCCGTTTGATATGAAACGCACCATCATTGTCATATTGCTTTGCATCATCGTAAGACAGCTAGCATGATGTTTTCATGGCTTGTCCATTTTTTGATGTCATTGTTATGCTACATCATTGCACATCCCGGTACACCGCCAGAGGCATTCATATAAAGTCATATTTTTGTTCTAGTATTGAGTTGTAATATCGAGTTGTAAGTAAATAGAAGTGTGATGATCATCATTATTAGAGCATTGCCGCATGTGAGGAAATTAAAAAATAGGCCAATGAAGCCTAAATAAAAAAAAGGGGCCCAAAGAAGCCCACCAAAAAAGGAGAAAATAAAAAATGAGAGAAATAGAGAGAAGGGGCAATGTTATTATCCTTTTACCACATTTGTGCTTCAGAGTAGCATCATGTTATTCATATAGAGAGTCTCCTATATTGTCACTTTCATATACTAGCGGGAAATTTTCATTATAGAACTTGGCTTGTATATTCCAACGATAGGCTTCCTCTAATGCCCTAGGTCTTCATGAGCAAGCAACTTAGATGCACACCCACTAGTTTTCTTTTGAGATTTCATACACTTATAGATCTAGTGCATCCGTTACATAGCAATCCCTACTCACTCACATTGATATCAATTGATGGACATATCCATAGTCCGTTGATTTGCCTAGTTGATGTGAGACTTTCTCCCTCCTTTTTTATATCACCACCTTCTATTCCACCCATAGTGCTATGTCCATGGCTCACGCTCATGTATTGCATGAAGAGATGAAAAAGTTTGAAAAAGTAAACTGTGAAAACAATTGCTTAGCTGACACCGGGATGGGCATGAGGGGTACCTTGTGTTAAGAAAAGGGGGCATAAAAGACTATATGATTTTGTCGGGATAAAGTTCTTTAGCATTGATATTAAAAACATGATTTTTTGTTGGGATGCCTGAGTATTAAATTCTTTTATGTCAAATGAATGACTATTGCTTTGAATCACTCGTGTCTTAATATTCATGCCATGATTAGATTACATGATCAAGATTATGTAAAGTAGCATTTCACATAAAAAATTATTGTTTTTATCATTTACCTACTCGAGGACGAGCAGGAATTAAGCTTGGGGATGCTTATACGTGTCCATCGTATCTATAATTTTTGATTGTTCCATGCCAATATTCTACAACTTTTACATACTTTTGGCAACTTTTTATACTAGTTTTGGGACTAACTATTGATCTAGTGCCTAGTGCCAGTTCCTGTTTGTTGCATGTTTTTTGTTTCACAGAAAACCCATATCAAACGGAGTCCAAACGGGATAAAAACTTACGGGGATTTTTTTGGAATATACGTGATTTTTGGGAAGAAGAATTAACACGAGACAATGCCCGAGGGGGCCACAAGGTAGGAGCGCACCCCAGGGGTAGGGCACGCCCTGGACCCTTGTGTCCACCCCTTAAGGCGGTTGGTGCCCTTCTTTTGTCGCAAGAAAGCCAATATCCGGGTAAAATCTTGTTAAAATTTCAGCCCACGGAGTTACGGATATCGGGAAATTTAAGAAACGGTGAAAGGCCAGAATCTGAGAGCGCAGAAACAGAAGGAAACAGAGAGAGAGATCCAATCTCGGAGGGGCTCTCGCCCCTCCACCGCCATGGAGGCCATGGACCAGAGGGGAAACCCTTCTCCCATCTAGGGGGAGGTCAAGGAAGAAGAAGAAGTAGGGGGGCTGGTGGCGCCGAAACACCGTCGGGGCCATCATCGTGTGACGGCGATCTACACCAACACCTCCGTCATCTTCACCAACATATTCATCAACTTCCCCCATCTATCTACAACAGTCCACTCTCCTGCAACCCGCTGTACCCTATACTTGAACATGGTGCTTTATGCTTCATATGATTATCCAATGATGTGTTGCCATCCTATGATGTCTAAGTAGATTTTCATTGTCCTATGGGTAATTGGTGAATTGTTATGATTGGTTTAATTTTCTTGTGGTTATGTTGCTGTCCTTTGGTGCCCATCATATGAGCGCGCGCTCGGATCACACCATAGGGTTAGTTGTATATTGATAGGACTATGTATTGGAGGGCAAGAGTGACAGAAGCTTCAACCTAGCATAGAAATTGATGCATACGGAATCGACGGGGGACCAATATATCTTAATGCTATGGTTGGGTTTCACCTTAATGAATGTTAGTGGTTGCGGATGCTTGCTAATAGTTCCAATCATAAGTGCATAGAATTCCAAGTCAGGGATGACATGCTAGCAGTGGCCTCTCCCACATAAAACTTTCCATAGGTCTAGTAACGTAGTTAATTGATTAGGGACAATTTCGCAACTCCTACCACCACTTTTCCACACTCGCTATACTAACTTTATTGCTTATTTACCTAAACAGACCATAGTTTTATTTGCGTGCTCTTTATTATCTTGCAAACCTATCTCGTTACACCTACAAAGTACTTCTACTTTCATACTTGTTCTAGGTAAAGCAAACGTTAAGCATGCGTAGAGTTGTATCGGTGGTCGATAGATCTTGAGGGAATATTTGGTCTACCTTTAGCTGCTCATTGGGTTCGACACTCTTACTTATCAAAAGAGGCTACAATTGGTCCCCTATACTTGTGGGTTATCATGGACCACCAAGAGTCCAGACTAGGGGTCTGCTGCCCATGTGAAGGCGCTGTAGAAGTGCGTTTTCAGCGTGATGAAAACCGACGCAAAGCTAGTCGACGTGGTCTAGATTATGCTCACTACCAACTCCTCCCTTGCCAGGAGAGGGCCAAGCCAATGTGGGAGTACGAGCCCAAAGATCCGGCCACCGTCCAGCACCTCTAAGGCACGACCCACGATAAAATATGGGGCCTGTTATTCAAGCCTCAAGAGGAGTGGCCGACCGAGGGGAAAGACATTGGCCTTGACGCCATGAACCATCCGAGTGAGGTGAGCGGCATGCATCTTTGACATGTGTTCCGATATTTACACCACGTACGATTCGGTCTGAACCTCTATGCGGATTTTACAGGGTTGGGTCACCAAGGCCAAGAAGATCATCGGATCAGCGTCGTTGCCTGAAGAGCCCCGATAAGAACAGCTAGAGAAGCTGTTGGTCATGGTGCCTTACCAGGCGCCTCACAAGAAGAGCAAGAAGAAGGAGGTACTAGAGGCCAGGGAGGGCCTCCGTCATAGAGCTCGTCCGGACAACTGGCCCGGAGATGTTGTCACCCCGTTCGCACAGGATGGGGACGAGAATGAGGACAAGGAGGAAAGAGCCTTCTTGCACTCCAAGAAGAGGACGACGTCCAAGGATGTCGAGGAGGTTCAACCCCCACATGCCCCGAAGAGGCGATGCCGGCCTAAGCTGGTCCTGCCTGACAGCTCAAATGAGGAGTCCGAGGCGTCCAAAGAGGTTCCAACAAAGGGACCCAGGGTCAAGCCCCGGCCGGCAGGTATGGTGCTGGCATTTTAGCTACCTTGTTTTTAGTAATTCATACTGGTCAAAGGCTAACTCTTCAGAATTGCAGCACTCCACGCGACCGCCCCACCCAGCAGACCTCGGAGGGTACGTCTTCTCCCGCCGAACTGGCGGACAGCGGGTGTGTGTCATGCTTAGTGCCCCCCTGATCCCTGAAGAGACCGGGGAGGTGTGGTCCCGAAGGACCCCTCCTCCTCCGAACAAAGAGAGGGAGGTCGACACCATAATGGTTGAGGTTGACACCTCGGTTGCTGAAGACCAGGAGGGTGCAGCCCTCCTGGCCAGTGCGGGAAGGGAGTCCGGACCATCCGGGCCCCATCAGCCATCTGCTCTCGAGCCCGCGAGGACCTCGACGGCGCATGCTCCTCCTTCCAATGGGGAAGGGGTCAGGAACCAACGCCAATGCCGCACACCTCCAAACGGGCGACAGCTGGCTGGCCGGATGCGCTGCGGGAGTTGGTGGACAATTCAGTCATCGTTGATGGGCATCGCGCTCTCATGAGTGCTGTCTTGCAAGGCTTTGAGGTAAGTAAAGTAATATTCCTTTCTCATAAATTGGATTTTGGCCTTTGTTTAAGTATGCCATATCTATAGTAGCCCCCGAGACTCAGCAAGGTTTGCAAAAAAAACTCGCGGATGATCCCGTTCTATAGACCCTTATTTCAAGTGTTGCGAACGTTTTAATGTCACAAGCAACTTCTCTGGCTGCGGCTTGAAATGTTGCGGCACTAGAGGAGATGGATCAGAAGCTCAAGCATTCCAATGAAGAGCTTGATCTTTTCAACAAGCGGCTTGACGAGGCGCAAGGTAAGCCCTTTGATAAGATGTGTAATCATTTGGTATTGGGTACTAACGATCTGTACTATATGTTAATCTTTTAATTTGATGATTCTATAGCTGCTGCCGCTGGCAAGGCGATGGTTGAGCTCAAGAATGCCAAGCTCACTGGTGAGCAGCATGAGGCTCAAGTAGCCAAGGTGCAAGTGGAGCTCAAGGATGCCATCAATAAGCTTGAGGCCCTTGAGAAGGAGCAGGGGAGCGATCCTCCGAGCTGTCTAAGGTGGAGAAGGAGCTCCAGGAGGCAAGAACCAAAGAGCGAGGTGTCCGGGAAGAGCTCCGCCAAGTCGGGCAAATTGTAAATGGTAAGAAATACTTACTGTAGAGTGTGTTCGGAGGCAACAAGTTCGCCCTGCTGACGCGGGTCTGGCGCTCCGCAGACGTCTTTGCCGAGCCTCCGAAGAGTGCGGCGGCCGCCATGGAGCATTATGCCGCTCACAAGGAGGACTCCGAGCAATGGCTGTTCTGGTCACAGTTTCTGGCCTCCAAGCATCCTCCCCTCCTCAGCAACCAGATGAAGCAGTTGATGGAGCTACATCGGATGTCCGAACTGGCGCTGAAGGATCTATGTGTCCAGCTATGGCCGGCCGAGCCAATTCCAGAGAGCTACTTTGTCTTAGTGCAGAAGTTGCGGGACACACCGCTACGCATTGACGTCGTGAAGCGGTCGACATGCCTCGAGGGAGCTAGGCTGGTGTTTGCGAAGACCATGGTACATTGGCCGAAGATTAATTTGATGGGCATGGCCATTGGTCCACTGCCGAAGGGAAAAGAACACCACCATCCAGAGCAGCATTTTGCGGAGGTGATGAATGGCGTGTGTGCGATAGAGGGCCAGTGTTCAAAACATGTAACGCTTAAGTGACTGGGATAAATTTGTGTCAATTGGGCCCTTATGCTTTATGATGCGTCCACCTGACTTATTTTGTCTTGTCATTTTAATTTTGACTCCTGTGTGGCCGTATGTTTATTCCAAAAGCTACCAGTCGTCGGCTTCTACCCCCAAGTGAATATCGCGAGGGGTGTTTGTCGCCGCACTGTTACCCTTAGCCAACGTCTTGGAACCCAAAGGCGGTAGCACGTGAGGCAAACTAGGCAATCATACTATTCGGTTTTATTGCATTCACTTAGCCTTAAAAGCTTGATTGTGGGGGCTAGTGACTAGCCCCCGGTAATGTACTTGGAGGACGATACATGTCCATTACGGTCAGATGGCTTTTGTTAATACAAACCCTTCGTGTGACACAGTGAAATCGCCAACGATTTTTAGAGTCAAACCTTGTCATCGGATCGCTGACCAATTCGCGCTTACTATGATGGTCCGTTTTCGGCTTTCTCCTCCTAAGGTGGTTTATTGGGCTAGTCAGAAGCACAATCGCAGGGGTTCTCCCTTTACCCTCTTAGCCGAACATGTGGAACTTAAGGGGTAAACACAGGAGCCGAGCAACCCAACTATGGACCCAAGACATAGTTCAGAACTTGATGCATATAGTGCAATATCCGAGACGTCGAACACTCCGCGGAAGGCAGTGTCGGACTTGGTATGTGGAGCTAATGAGGAAATCAAGCTCTTAGAGAGTGAATTATATCATCATGCCGGACTGTTCAAAGAGCAAGGGGGAATCGGAAAGGAAGGAGACAATCGCAAGATGCGAATATCCGAACAACATAAAGGGTGTTTTTATTATTTCTCATAAGCTCGAGACATGTAACCGTACAATTTGAACTGCCAAGACATTTATTAAAAATAAAAAAGTTTTACAGAGTAAAGGTTTACACATGGCCTTGATGCGTGAGTCGAAGCCTCAACTGTGCCCCGCTGCACGTCTGCGCCTTTGCTTCTGAGACGTACGGGTTGGGACCTTCAACAAAACCTTAAGGGGGGTCCTACCAATGAACCTTAATGCTGGGGGGTGATACGTCCAAAACGTATCTATAATTTCTGCTTGCTCCATGCCTCTTTTGGGTGATATTGCTATGTTATTTATACACTTCCATACACTTTTGATCATATTTGGACTAACCTATTAACTCAGTGCACCCCAGTGCCAGTTTCTGTTTTCGGCTGTTTTTGTATTTCAGGTTTACACATTACGAGAACTGCCAGAAAAAATCCAGAAAAATTATATAAAAAATCAGCGTTCCGGAAGCTTCTATGCGGCCAAAGTAGGGCCAGAGGGGACCCACAGGGGCTCCAGGCGGCCTGCCCACGCGGCCCCCCTGGCCGCGCCAGGGGGGCGCCTGGGCACCCCTGACCCCCTCTGATGCCCCCCTTTGGCATATATTTACACCGTGTCGCGGAAACCCTGATTCCAGACCCCTTTTCTCCAGACGCGATTCCGATCTCCGCCGCCATCGCCATCAAGCTTCGGGGGACCAGAATTCCTGCGTCGGCACCCTGCCGGGACGGGGAAGTGCCCCCGGATTCATCTCCATCGGCGTTGCTTCCTCCCTCCATGATGCGGGAGTAGGGCTGAGGTTCTTACCAGTAGCTATGTGGTCAATTCTCTCTCCCATGATGTGATCTTCGTTGTGATCATAGGCTATGTTAATCTAGGGTGATCCCATGATATTTCCCCTTCCTCTATGTATTGGATTGATGTACTCACTTGTCTTTATCTAGTATAATCCCCGAGACCAAGGTGACAGTGGTCTATTGGACATGGATTAGAAAAGTATTTTCATGAGTGATTTCCTCTCTTGTGTGTTGATTGAAGATTGAGAGTCTCTTGGTGCTTGTCTTTGACTATCCTTTAGATATGTTGTGGTGATTGTGGGACTCTCTTTGGATGGCCGCGGTGACATTGGGAAATCCTTAGATTGAGAACTAAGAACTTTGAGGTGTGCTTTTGTAGCCCTACATAATTCTCGTCCTCTCTTGACCACGAAGGAATGACCTCCGAGTGCGTCCCCTTTGCATGTTTTATGGGAAATATCATGTGATTCGATTATGTTAATGTTGTTGGGAGTTGCCTTCCCTAGGCCTTGTTTCCACCATTGCAATATCATTTGTGCTCACGTTTACCACTTGTTTGCTTGTTGCACTTTTTATTACAGATTTATATTACTTTGCTTTGCCACTCCTATCATCCATATTTTACCATCTCTTCGTCGAACTAGTGCACCTATACAACTCCTAGTTGTATTAGGTGTGTTGGGGACACAAGAGACTTCTTGTATCTTAGTTGCAGGGTTGCTTGAGAGAGACCATCTTCAACCTCTACTTCCCTGAGTTCGATAAACCTTAGGTCATCCACTTGAGGGAAATTGTTGCTGTCCTACAAACCTCCGCGCTTGGAGGCCCAACATAGTCTACAAGAGTAGAAGCGTGTGTAGACATCAAGCTATTTCTGGCGGCGTTGCCGGGGAGGTGAGCGCTTGAAGGTATATCTTTAGATCTTGCAATTAAATCTTTTTGTTTCTTGTTTTTATTTCACTAGTTATGTTTATGGAAAACCGTGCTATTGGATCGTTGCTTGCGGGAAGACGCCCCACACCTGTGGTGGTTGCTCCTCCCCCTACTGAAATTGTGCCCTATAAAATACCAGCTGGTATTATCGATTATGTTTTGGCTAATCGTTATGCAGGAGACAGACATCCCGGTGAACACTTGCTATATCTGTCACAACTATGTTCATTATTTAAGCTTGCAGGTGTATTGAGGGAGTTTGTCATGAGGAAATTATTTGCCTTGTCACTGAAAGGAAAAGCATTGGAATGGTATAGGCTACTAAATGACTCTCACCTGCTGGAGTGGGAAGAGATCCAGTCTCTCTTTTACTCCAAGTTTTATCCTCTTCATGAAGTCCATGAGAATAGGAATTATGTTTATAATTTTTATCCTCATGACGGAGAGAGCATAGCTCAAGCTTGGGGGAGACTGAAAACGTTAATGCTAAAATGTCCTAACCATGGGCTCCCCAAAGATATGATTATTACTAATTTCTATGCGAGGCTTTCTCGACAGGATAAAGATTTGCTCGACGCTTCCTCTATGGGTTCTTTCACAAACAAAAAGATTGATGCTAAATGGGAACTCCTTGAAAGAATTCAACGCAACACTGAAGATTGGGAGATCGACAAAGGTAAAGAGTCAAGTATAATTTATGAGTATGATTGCATTAAGTCCTTTGTTGAAACTACAAGTTTTAATAAGTTTAGTGCTAAGTTTGGGCTTGATTCTCAACTCCTTGTTGATTTCCTCAAATCTTTTGCTTCACATCTTAATATGCCTAAGGAGGATTGGATCAAGTATCATAAACCTTTTAAAGAGACTTGCAAAGAAAATGAAATTGTTCATGATGATTGCAACATGCATGATCCAATTCCTAAAAATGAAGTTTTATATAAGCATGTTAATTTTTGTGGAGTGGATAGACCTTGTGAAAGGCCTATGATTGAAGAAGAGAAGTATTGTAAGCAATATAAGCATGAAAGAACAATCACTTGGGTCAGAGATTTAAATGAAATTGCTAGAGAATTGTGTGACCTTTATCCTTTTACTTGTGAACTTTGCCGTATAGAGGGTCACTTTAATTTTCAATGCATGAACTTTCAAAACATAATTGTTAACCAGTTGTGTGATAACATGATCACCTCTGATCTTTATGATGAGCTTATGTTATTTTTGATGTGTGAAGAGTTATCAGAAAAGACTTCATGGCTAGATGTTAATGCCATAGGAATAAAAAAAACTTTGCAAAATTGCCATCTCTATTGTGTTGTTAATTGCCATGAAAATGATTACATAGGTAAGATTATAAAGGAGGGAACTTTACCAAAGTATAAAAATGTCTCTTATATTTCTGCTAATAAAAAGGAGAGTTTCTCCCAAGTTTCCCCTATTGTTTCTAATGATAAACCAGGATATGTGGAGAAGCTTCATCTCCAACCACTCCCTCCTAAGGTTAAGAAGAAGAAAAAGAAGAGGAGGAGGAAGAGGAGCAAGAAAGAAGAAGAATGGGTATCAACCTGGCCTGAGCATATTCCTCCCATCAACTTTTATCCTAACGATTGTAAGTTTAAGGAAGAAGGTGAAGTTTATTGCCTTAATTATCATCTTGATGATACGTCCGTAGGTACTATTGAAGATGATTTTGATTATGATATGCATGTTACTTATTGTGATTGGGAAAATGATGATAATGCTACTTATGATCTTGAAAATCTTTTTGGTACCAACTCTGAAAGTGATGATATGGGAAGCTCTAAGCTTGGGGATGATAGGGTTGCAAATCCTTTACCCACTAGTGATGTGATAATTGATAATTCTTTTGCTAGTAAGAATAAAGACAACATGATTACAAATATAGTTGCTAGCAATGATAATGCTCTTCTCTACTATGATGATGTTATAACTCCAATCTATAGTGATTATAAAGGTACCTATGACATAAGGAGAAATTATCCTTATGAAACTTGTCATAATCATGGAGGGAATTACTCCCTTGTTGAACACCACCCTCCTAATATACAATTAATCTATAGTGTTCAAGTTGTTTATGATAGTCCTACTCCCACTATTACCAATGAGAAAGATTATGCTTATGTGGAGAGTAAGAGTACCTTTTTGCATGTGGATCATGGTAACAATGCTTTATGTGATGCTTATATTGTTGAGTTCATCCATGATGCCACTGAAATTTATAATGAGAGAGGGAGACTTGGTTCTAAATATCTTAATAATAAGAAGTTTCCTCTCTTTATGGTGAATATTTTGAAGTTATGCTTGTTTTGCCTTCCTATGCTAGTTGCTTTGTGCTTCAATGAATTATTCTATTGCAATATTCCTATGCATAGGAAGCATGTTAGGCTTAAATGTGTTTGGTATTTGCTTCTTGATGCTCTATTTTGTTCTTCAACTCTTATTCCTACAAGAGCATCATTAAAGTCTTATGCCTAGCTTAAAGGCATAAAAGAAAGCGCTTTTGGGAGGCAGCCCAATGAATAAAATTATTTTGCTTTTGTTGAGTCTTGATGTTGTTACTACTGTAGCATCATCATTGTATCTTTGCTTTTCAATTTTGTGCCAAGTATAGCCTCTGATTGCAAGAAAGTTCAAAAGTTGTGACGTGCTGTCTAGGAAACAGATTCTGTCCTTGGATAGAAAAATTCGTATAAAATCACCAGATCATCTTTTTGGTCTGAATTTTTTCGACAGCGTGCTATATATAATTGTCTTTTGTGCGTCTGTTTTGAGTTTTTTTATTAGAGTTGAAGAAGTGCCCCGGAAAATCATTTATTACCTGCTGTTCTGTTTTTCACAGATTCTGTCCTGTTTTGCCTTTCCTTCATTTTGCAAACCTAGAGCTTGCTTTTTCTTTGCAAAAACCTTTTGGCAATCTTGAGAAACAGTAGAACTTCAAGAATATCTCTATTTCCAGCAAGTAACAATTATTTTATTATGGGTACTAACCTCGCTAATCAGATTATGATGAGTTATGTATGAAGGGAGTTTTCAAGTGTACGAGGGAAGATGATAAAAAGATTCAGGAGTGTCAAACGCTCAAGCTTGGGGATGCCCCCATGCACCCCCAAGAAATATTCAAGGAGACTCAAGCGTCTAAGCTTCGGGATGCCCCCGTGCATCCCCTTCTCCATCAACATTATCAGTTCGTCCTTCGTTCCGCTATATTTTAATCACTTCATGTGTTATGTGCTATGCTTGGAGCGTCTTGTTTTAGTTTTCCTTTTAGTTTTCTTTAGCTTTTCATAACGAGTTGGAACTCAGCTTTCTTTATGTGGGAGAGAAACATGCTTCACTTCTACCTAGAACATAACATAGAATTTGCATGTCTATCTTTGCTGTGTGTGTTCTTTGTCTTTTAATAGCTACTATCATGCTTAGCTCTTAACTTTCATGCTTATCTTTTTAAAGAGATTTTGTTTAGTTGGTTGCTTGAACTCTCTTTAGTTATCATGTTTATCTTATTAAGAGAGTTTGCTTCCGTTGCATTGGTTGATATGTCTATGATAAAGATGCTACGTGCATAATGGCGCTTAGTAGTTCATGTTTTCTTATGGTTAGTCTCAAATAGCTGGGGGGTTCCCAATGTGTTATTGGAGTACCAACATGATTTGTTTGCCTATGATGTGGTATGGTTTAGTGATATCTTCCTTCAAGAATTTATTTTGATTGACTTGTCGTATGCTCACGCATATTTAAGACTGTAAAGAAAGTCTGTCAAGCCTTGATGATCTTTTGTTTCTGAGTAGCGATATAACTTCCATGCCTGATTCAATGTTGCTTTGTCGCTCTGCATGATTATGACCGTCATTGCTCTCTTAGTTGGTCGCTCCCCGTCTTTTGCTAACCTTCGGCTGTACTAAGAGGACTGACTGCTTGTGCATCCACATCCTTTTAATCCAGTTATGCCATATGAGTCCACCATATCTTCCTACATGGTATTTACCTGCCATTCCTAATGGAGACTTGCATGTACCATCTCGAAATTATTCAAAGAAAAAGCATTCCTATTTTGTGCCTCTGTTTTAAGTTCATGAGGAAGTAGTAGTTAATTCATGATCTTTTTAAGTTGGACAAGCTTCACCCCGGGATTGCATGTATAATGTGCAAACCCATAATACGAGAAGGAACTGGCATTGAGTGCGCCCGGCTCAAAAAGATAATATAACAAACAAACCCTCCTTCACACTTTGTTCATGAGAAATCAGAAAACTTTGGCAGTGATAAACAAAGGAGATTAAGAGGATGTGATCGTCCTCATTCGGGAGCCGTTCCTCGAAACTTGTCCATCTCAAGAAGTGATTGAGTTGTCTGCTAGCATTCGTTGACGAAACATGCATGATCTAAAAAAATTATTACCTCTGTTTTAAAACCAAGAGCTCTGGTACATGTTTTGTCTTTGTTTCCGACTACGGGTTTTCAACCTTGCCAACAAAAGCCACGGTTCGATAGTCTCCACCTTCTTTTAAAAGCACCAACTACTGAGAGCATCATTGTCATTCTGAGTGTAATGTGCATTGTCCCAAAGTAGCATTGTCTTTTGCATGATTGTGATATCGTTCATTTTGAAATCATTGTATCTAGTCATCACTTAAACCTTGGAGGTGCCCCTACATTTATGTTTTGCTTCACTAAAGGGGGCAAGCTAGATATCATTTTATCATATTTGCACATCATGTTCATTACAAATCTATTTGATGTTTCAATATCATATTGTAAAACTTTCAGTTCTTTGTGATTTTCTCATGAGGCAACTTAATTACTATAGATTCATTGTCTCAGTAAGCTTTTGTCATATGACTATGAAAAAGTCCTATATGGTTAATAGCATGTCACCACAGAAATTATTCTTGTTATCATTTACCTACTCGAGGACGAGCAGGAATTAAGCTTGGGGATGTTGATACGTCCAAAACGTATCTATAATTTCTGCTTGCTCCATGCCTCTTTTGGGTGATATTGCTATGTTATTTATACACTTCCATACACTTTTGATCATATTTGGACTAACCTATTAACTCAGTGCACCCCAGTGCCAGTTTCTGTTTTCGGCTGTTTTTGTATTTCAGGTTTTCACATTACGAGAACTGCCAGAAAAAATCCAGAAAAATTATATAAAAAATCAGCGTTCCGGAAGCTTCTATGCGGCCAAAGTAGGGCCGGAGGGGACCCACAGGGGCTCCAGGCGGCCTGCCCACGCGCCCCCCTGGCCGCGCTGGGGGGGCGCCTGGGCACCCCTGACCCCCTCTGATGCCCCCCTTTGGCATATATTTACACCGTGTCGCGGAAACCCTGATTCCAGACTCCTTTTCTCCAGGCGCGATTCTGATCTCCGCCGCCATCGCCATCAAGCTTCGGGGGACCAGAATTCCTGCGCCGGCACCCTGCCGGGACGGGGAAGTGCCCCCGGATTCATCTCCATCGACGTTGCTTCCTCCCTCCATGATGCGGGAGTAGTTCCTCCTCGGGGCTGAGGTTCTTACCAGTAGCTATGTGGTCAATTCTCTCTCCCATGATGTGATCTTCGTTGTGATCATAGGCTATGTTAATCTAGGGTGATCCCATGATATTTCCCCTTCCTCTATGTATTGAATTGATGTACTCACTTGTCTTTATCTAGTATAATCCCCGAGACCAAGGTGACAACGGTCTATTGGACATGGATTAGAAAAGTATTTTCATGAGTGATTTCCTCTCTTGTGTGTTGATTGAAGATTGAGAGTCTCTTGGTGCTTGTCTTTGACCATCCTTTAGATATGTTGTGGTGATTGTGGGACTCTCTTTGGATGGACGCGGTGACATTGGGAAATCCTTAGATTGAGAACTACGAACTTTGAGGTGTGCTTTTGTAGCCCTACATAATTCTCGTCCTCTCTTGACCACGAAGGAATGACCTCCGAGTGCGTCCCCTTTGCATGTTTTATGGGAAATATCATGTGATTCGATTATGTTAATGTTGTTGGGAGTTGCCTCTAGTGAAAGTATGATCCCTAGGCCTTGTTTCCACCATTGCAATATCATTTGTGCTCACGTTTACCACTTGTTTGCTTGCTGCACTTTTTATTACAGATTTATATTACTTTGCTTTGCCACTCCTATCATCCATATTTTACCATCTCTTCGCCGAACTAGTGCACCTATACAACTCCTAGTTGTATTAGGTGTGTTGGGGACACAAGAGACTTCTTGTATCTTAGTTGCAGGGTTGCTTGAGAGAGACCATCTTCAACCTCTACTTCCCTGAGTTCGATAAACCTTAGGTCATCCACTTGAGGGAAATTACTGCTGTCCTACAAACCTCTGCGCTTGGAGGCCCAACATAGTCTACAAGAGTAGAAGCGTGTGTAGACATCAGGGGGTCCGGAATTAACCCACAAACTGTCCGAAGACAAGGTGGCTCCGCAGTTCGGGTTAGCCGAACACGTGGTGCGGATCTACTAACGTAGGCCTCACGGATGCCCATGGTATTTTGAGCGTGAAATTGTGCTGACCAAGCACGTGGAGCGCGAAGATTTTGGGCGTGTCGTGGGGGCATGCATCCCTATTTGCGGCGAACGCATGCGGGTTCCCATGAGGCAACATGTTCGGACCCGTTTGTTGTTGTCGTCGGTCTTTATGGCGGGCCGGTACATGCCGGTTTTTTTGGCTGCTAAGGCTGTTGTGTGCTCTTCGGTTTGAAGTGAGCGTTATGTATTGCCATTGATAGTTATGACGATCGAGGGTCTGGGCATCTTTAACTTGAGGTACGCGTAATACGAATGACATTTAATTTAGCGAATGTTGTTCGACTGAGGAGGGCGTGATAGCCGCTGCGAAAAGGTGCAACATCGAAGATCAAGTCCTTGCTTCGGAAGTTGTATGGAGAGCTGAACACTAATTCAAGCGTTACCGTGCCTGTGCAGCGGGCCTCTACTCCTAGAATGACCCCCTTGAAGGTGGTGTTACTGGTTTGATCCTTGACGGGTCGATCCCTATCTTCCTCATTGTGTCTTTGTATATCAGATTGAGGCTACTACCTCCATCCATGAGGACTCTGGTGACGTGTAATCCGTCAATGATTCGGTCGAGCACTAAGGCTACAGACCCTCTGTAGCATATGCCGGTCGGGTGATCCCTGCGATCGAAAGCGATGGGCAGGCGGACCATGGCTTAAACTTCGGTGCTATGGGCTCGACGGCATATACGTCTCGCAGTGCTTGCTTCCTCTCCTTCTTTGGTATGTAGCTTGCATAGATCATGTTTATTGTTTTAAACTCGGAAGGGAAGGATTTATGGCCCCCACTGTTCGGCCTGCGAGGCTCACCATCGTCCTCATTTGTGGGCTTTTGCCTGAGTCTTCGGCTGTGAGCCTGCCAACCTATTTTATAAATGGAAATATGCCCTAGAGGCAATAATAAAATGATTATTATTATATTTCCTTAATCATGATGAAGGTTTATTATTCATGCTAGAATTGTATTGACTGGAAACTTAAATACATATGTGAATACATAAACTAATACTGCCTCCCTACTAAGCCTCTACTAAACTAGCTCATTGATCAAAGATGATTAAGGTTTCCTAACCATGGACATGTGTTGTCATTTGATAACGGAATCACAACAATAGGAGAATGATGAGATGGAAAATACCCATCCATTAGCTTAGCATATTGATTGTTCAGTTTATTGCTATTGCTTTCTTCATATCAAATACATATTCCTTCGACTATGAGATTATGTAACTCCCGGACAACCGGAGGAATACCTTGTGTGCTCTCAAACATCACAACATAACTGGGTGATCATAAATATGTTCTACAGGTATCTCTGAAGGTGTTTGTTGAGTTGGCATAGATCAAGATTAGGATATGTCACTCCGAGTATTGGAGAGGTATCTCTGGGCCCTCTCGATAATACACATCATAAGCTTGCAAGCAAATGACTAAGGAGTTTAGTCACAAGGTGATGTACAACGGAACGAGTAAAGAGACTTGTCGGTAATGAGATTGAACTAGGTTTGAAGACACCGGCGATCGAATCTCGGGCAAGTAACATACCGATGGACAAATGGAATTACGTATGTTCTCATAACAGTTTGGCCAATAAAGATCTTTGTAGAATATGTAGGAGCAAATATGGGCATCCAGATTCCGCTATTGCTATTATTTATGAAGTCCTGGATGTTTAATGGGCTTTGTCATACACTTTTATATCATTTTTGGGACTAACCTACTAACCTAAAGGCCCAGTCCAGATTGCTGTTTTTTGCCTGTTTCAGGGTTTTGCAGAAAAAGAATATCAAACGGAGTCCAAACGGAATGAAACCTTCGCGAGAGATATTTGTGGAGAAAATCACGCACAGGAGGCTTGAGAACCACGTCAGGGGAGCCTCGAGGTACCCACGAGGGTGGGGGGCGCCCCCCCTTCCCAGGGCACGCCCCCTGCCTCGTGGGCCCCTCGAGCGTCCCCCGGTGCCCTCCTTCCTCCTATATAAGTCTACGTACCCCGAAACAATCAGCAACAGAGAGAAAACCCTAATTCCACCATCGTAACCTTCTGTTCCCGTGAGATCCCATCTTGCAGCCTGTTCCGGAGCTCCACCGGAGGGGGATCCATCACGGAGTTCTTCTTCATCATCACCATTGCCCTCACCATGAGTTGTCAGTAGTTTACCATAGACCTTCGAGTCCATAGCTAGTATCTAGATGGGTTCTTCTCTCTCTCTCTGGATCTCAATACAAAGTTCTCCTCGGTCTTCGAGGAGATCTATTCGATGTAATCTCTTTTTGCGGTGTGTTTGTCAAGATCCGATGAATTGTGAGTTTATGATCAGGATTATCTATGAGAAATATTTGGTTCTTCTCTGAACTTTTTATGTGTGCTCATAATATCCTTGCAAGTCTCTTTGAATTATTGGTTTGGTTTGGCCTACTAGATCTATAGTTTTTGCAATGGGAGAAGTGCTTGGCTTTGGGTTCAATCTTGCGGTGTCCTTTCCCAGTGACAGAAGGGGCAGCAAGGCACGTATTGTATTGTTGCCGTCGAGGATAAAAAGATTGGGTTTATATCATATTGCTTGAGTTTATCCCTCTACATCATGTCATCTTGCTTAAGGCGTTACTCTGTTCTTATGAACTCAATACACTAGATGCATGCTGGATAGCGGTCGATGTGTGGAGTAATAGTAGTAGATGCATGCAGGAGTCTGTCTACTTGTCTCGTACGTGATGCCTATATACAATGATCATGCCTAGATAGTCTCATAATTATCCGCTTTTCTATCAATTGTCGACAGTAATTTGTTTACCCGTCGTAGAATATCACTATAATGAGAGAAGCCACTAGAGAACACTATGGCCCCCGGGTCTATTCTCAACATATCAATCTAAATCTACTTTACTTTTTACGCTTTTACTTTCTGTTCTTGTAAACAAAAATACCAAAAATATAAACTACCATCTCTATCAGATCTCACTTTCGTAAGTGACCGTAAAGGGATTGACAACCCCTTATCGCGTTGGCTGCAAAGTTCTTATTTGTTTGTGCAGGTGCGAGGGACTCGCGCGTGGTCTCCTACTGGATTGATACATTGGTTATCAAAAACTGAGGGAAATACTTACGCTACTGTCATGCGTCTCCCATTCCTCTTCGAGGGAATACATCGCAAGCTCGAGAAGTAGCAAGAAGAATTTCTGGCGCCGTTGCCGGGGAGGCTTACGCAAAAGTCATATACCAAGTACCTATCACAAACCCTTATCCTTCGCATTACATTTTTTTGCCTCTCGTTTTCCTCTCCCCCACTTCACCCTTGCCATTTTATTTGCCCTTCTTCTGCCGTGTGTTTTTCCTTCGCTTGCTTCTGTTCTGCTTGTGTGTGTTGGATCGCTTGCTTGTCACTATGGCTCAGAACAATACCAAATTGTGTGACTTCTCCAATACCAACAATAATGATTTTATTAGCACTCCAATTGCTCCTATTACTGATGCTGAATCTTGTGAGATCAATGCTGCTTTGTTGAATCTTGTCATGAAAGATCAATTATCCGGCCTTCCTAGTGAAGATGACGCTACCCATCTAAACAACTTTGTTGATTTGTGTGATATGCAAAAGAAAAGGGATACAGATAACGATATTGTTAAATTGGAGTTATTTCCATTTTCACTTAGAAATCGTGCTAAAACTTGGTTTTCCTCTTTGCCTAGAAATAGTATTGATTCGTGGAATAAGTGCAAAGATGCTTTTATCTCTATGTATTTCCCTCCTGCTAAGATCATCTCTCTTAGAAACGATATTATGAATTGTAAGCAACTAGATCATGAGCATGTTGGACAAGCTTGGGAGAGAATGAAATTAAAGATACGTAATTGCCCTACACATGGTTTGAATCTATGGATGATTATTCAGAACTTTTATGCTGGCTTGAATTTTGCTTCTAGAAATCTTTTAGATTCGGCCGCGGGAGGCACCTTCATGGAAACTACCTTAGGAGAAGCTACCAAACTCCTAGATAATATTATGGTTAATTATTCTCAATGGCACACCGAAAGATCTACTAGTAAAAAAGTGCATGCTATTGAAGAAATTAGTGTTTTGAGTGGAAAGATGGATGAACTTATGAAATTATTTGCTGCTAAGAGTGCTTCTTCTTATCCTAATGATATGCCTTTGTCCACTTTGATTGAAAATAACAATGAATCTTTGGATATGAATTTTGTTGGTAGGAATAATTTTGGTAACAATGCTTATAGAGGGAACTTTAATCCTAGGCCTTTTCCTAGTAATTCCTCTAATAATTATGGTAATTCCTACAACAACTCTTATGGAAAGATGCCTTGTGAATTTGAAACTAGTGTTAAGGAGTTTATGACCCCGCAAAAGAATTTCAATGCTATGCTTGAAGAGAAATTGCTTAAGATTGATGAATTGGCTAGAAGTGTGGATAGAATTACTCTTTATGTTGATTCTTTGAAACTTAGATCTATCCCACCTAAGCATTATATCAATGAGTCTCTTAAAGCCATGAGAATTTCCATTGATGAATGCAAAGAGAGAACCGCTAGGATGCGTACTAAAAGAGAGAATTATATTAAAGCGTGTTCTTCTAGTTATCATGAAAATAAAGATGTTGATCTGAAAGTTATTGATGTGTCTCCTATTAGATCCTTGTTTTCTAGTATAAATCTTGATGAAGATAGGATTGGTGATGATTCTACTTTAAAGTGTCCCAATGATTCGGAGTTTTTAGATCTCGATGCTAAAATTGTTAAAAGTGGGAGTGAAGAGATTAAAACCTTGCATAGTGATGAACCCACTACTTTGGATTTCAAGGGATTCAATTATGATAATTTCTCTTTGGTTGATTGTATTTCCTTGTTGCAATCTGTACTAAATTCTTCGCATGCTTATAGTCAAAATAAAGCTTTCACCAAACACATAGTTGATGCTTTGATGCAATCTTATGAAGAAAAACTTGAGGTAGAAGTTTCTATCCCTAGAAAGCTTTATGATGAGTGGGAACCTACTATTAAAATAAAAATAAAAGATCATGAATGATATGCTTTGTGTGATTTGGGTGCAAGTGTCTCCACTATCCCAAAAACTTTGTGTGATTTGCTAGGTTTCCATGAGCTTGATGATTGTTCTTTAAACTTGCATCTTGCGGATTCCACTACTAAGAAACCTATGGGAAGGATTAATGATGTTCTTATTGTTGCCAATAGGAATTATGTGCCCATAGATTTCATTGTTCTTGATATAGATTGCAATCCTTCATGTCCTATTATTCTGGGTGCAATTATTGATACGAAGGAAGGAAATATTAGATTCCAATTTCCGTTAAGGAAAGGCATGGAACACTTTCCTAGAAAGAAAATCAAATTACCATATGATTCTATTATGAGAGCTACTTCTCGATTGCCTTCCAAAGATGGCAATACCTAGATCTATCTTCTATCGTGCCTAGCTAGGGGCGTAAAACGATAGCGCTTGTTGGGAGGCAACCCAATTTTATATTTTGTTTTTTGTTTTTGCTACTATTAGGGAATAAATATTGCATCTAGCAACTGTTTAGATGTGGTTTCATGTTTTGTTTAGTGTTTGTGCCAAGTAGAACCTTTGGGAAGACTTGTGTGAAGTTTATGTGATCTTGCTGTGAAAAAATAGAATCGTTAGCGCTCGCTAGAATGGTAATCAGATTTTACTGGAGAGTGCTATTTAGTTGATTCTTTTTGCAGATGATTAATAGACAAATTCCTCACGTTTAACAATTTAGTTTGAATTTTTTGGAGTTACAGAAGTATGCGAAACCTGCAGATTACTACAGAGTGTTCTGTTTTTGATAGATTCTGTTTTTCGTGTGTTGTTTGCTTATTCCGATGCATCTATGAGTAGTATTGGCAAGTATGAACCATAGAGAAGTCGGAATACAGTAGTTTTAACACCAATACAAACAAAGAATAAATTCATTGCAGTACCTTTAAGTGGTGGTTTGCTTTCTTATACTAACGGAGCTCACGGGAATTTTTGTCCAAGTTTTGTGTTGTGAAGTTTTCAAGTTTTGAGTATTTCTTTGATGGACTATGGAACAAAGGGTATCAAGGGCCTAAGATTGGGCATGCCCATGGCACCCCAAGTAAAATTCAAGGACAATCAAAAGCCTAAGCTTGGGGATGCCCCGGGAAGGCATCCCCTCTTTCATCTTCATCCATCGGTAACTATACTTGGAGCTATATTTTTATACACCACATGATATGTGTTTTGCTTGGAGCGTCTTGTATAATTTGAGTCTTTGATTGTTAGTTTGTCACAATTTTCCTTGCTGGAAACACCTATTTGAGAGAGTTAAATATGGCCCATGAATTGTTAGAACACTCTATGTGCTTCACTTATATCTTTTAAGTTGAATAGTTTTTGCTCTAGTGCTTCACTTATATCTTTTAGAGCACGGTGGTGGTAATATTTTGTAGAAATTGTTGAACTCTCATGCTTCACTTATATCTATTTGAGAGTCTATTAAAACAGCATTGTAATGTGTTTAGGCTATAAAACTAATCTTCACATGATAGACATCCAATATCAATGTAGTAAAAAAATTCACACTAAGTGCATTGAATATGATGAGATGTTGGATGCTTGATAATTATTTTGAGATATGAGGATAGTGATATTAGAGTCATGCTAGTGGAGTTATTATGAAATTGAGAAATACTTGTGTTAAGGTTAGTGATTCCCGTAGCATGTACGTATGGTGAACTGCTATGTGACGAAGTTAGAGCATGAAGTATTTGTAAGGTGCCAACCTTTGTGTGGAGGTCGGGGGCGCGCGATGGTTAACTCCTACCAACCTCCCCTCTAGGAGCATGCGTTCATTGCTTTGTTTTGATGACTCCTAGATTTTTGCAATAAGTATATGAGTTCTTATGACTAATGCTGAGTCCATGGATTATACGCACTCTCACCCTTCCACCATTGCTAGCCTCTCTTGTACCGCGCAACTTTTGCCGGTACCATAAACCCACTATATATCCTTCCTCAAAACAGCCACCATATTATTCCTCAAAACAGCCACCATACCTACCTATCATGGCATTTCCATAGCCATTCCGAGATATATTGCCATGCAACTTTCCACCGTTCCGTTTATATGACACGCTTCATATTGTCATATTGACATGCATGATCATGTAGTTGACATCGTATTTGTGGCAAGGCCACCATGCATAACTTTTCATACATGTCACTCTTGTTTCATTGCACATACCGGTACACCACCGGAGGCATTCATATAGAGTCATACTTTGTTGTAGTATCGAGTTGTAATATCGCGTTGTAATGAAAGTGTGATGATCATCATTATTAGAGCATTGTCCCATGGGAGGAAAGGCTAAATAAATAAAGCCCCTCCGCTAAAAAAGAAAAAGAAAAAAATAAGGCCAAAGAAAAAAAAGAAAGGCCCCAAAAAAGGGACAATTGCTACTATCTTTTTCCACACTTGTGCTTCAAAGTAGCACCGTGTTCTTCATTGTAGAGAGTCTCATGCTTAGTCACTTTATATACTAGTGGGAATTTTCATTATAGAACTTGGCTTGTATATTCCAACGATGGGCTTCCTCAAATGCCCTAGGTCTTCGTGAGCAAGCAAGTTGGATGCACACCCACTAGTTTCTTTTGTTGAGCTTTCGTACATTTTTAGCTCTAGTGCA
>LR738715.1:338238218-338251028 GCA_902687465.1 Secale cereale
TATCGCGTTGTAATGAAAGTGTGATGATCATCATTATTAGAGCATTGTCCCATGGGAGGAAAGGCTAAATAAATAAAGCCCCTCCGCTAAAAAAGAAAAAGAAAAAAATAAGGCCAAAGAAAAAAAAGAAAGGCCCCAAAAAAGGGACAATTGCTACTATCTTTTTCCACACTTGTGCTTCAAAGTAGCACTGTGTTCTTCATTGTAGAGAGTCTCATGCTTAGTCACTTTATATACTAGTGGGAATTTTCATTATAGAACTTGGCTTGTATATTCCAACGATGGGCTTCCTCAAATGCCCTAGGTCTTCGTGAGCAAGCAAGTTGGATGCACACCCACTAGTTTCTTTTGTTGAGCTTTCGTACATTTTTAGCTCTAGTGCATCCATTGCATGGCAATCCCAACTCACTCACATTGATATTTATTGATGGGCATCCCCATAGCCCGTTGATACGCCTATTTGATGTGAGACTATCTCCCTCCTTTTTGTCTTCTCCACAACCACCTCTCTATTCCACCCATAGTGCTATGTCCATGGCTCACGCTCATGTATTGCATGAAAGTTGAATGGTTTGAAAGAATAGAGTATGAAAACAAGTGCTTGGCTGAAATCGGGGTTGTGGATGATATGAATATTTTGTGTGATGAAGAGGGAGCATAGACAGACTATATGATTTTGTAGGGATAACTTTCTTTAGCCATAGTATTTTGAGAAGACATGATTGCTTTGTTAGTATGCTTGAAGTATTATTATTTCTTATGTCAATATAGACTCTTATCTTGAATCTTTCAGATCTAAACATTCATGCCACAATTAAGAGAATTACATTGAGAAACTATGTCGGTTAGCATTCCCCATAAAAAAAATCTGTTTTTATCATTTACCTACTCGAGGACGAACAGGAATTAACCGTGGGGATGCCTGATACGTCTCCAACGTATCTATAATTTTTGATTGTTCCATGCTATTATTTATGAAGTCTTGTATGTTCAATGGGCTTTGTCATACACTTTTATATCATTTTTGGGACTAACCAACTACCCCAAAGGCCTAGTCCAGATTGCTATTTTTTGCCTGTTTCAGGGTTTTGCAGAAAAAGAATATCAAATGGAGTCTAAACGGAATGAAACCTTTGTGAGAGATATTTTTGGAGAAAATCACGCACGGGAGGCTTGAGAACCACGTCAGGGGAGCCTCGAGGTGCCCACAAGGGTGGGGGCGCGTCCCCCTTCCAAGGGCGCGCCCCCTGCCTCATGGGCCCCTCGAGCGTCCCCCGGTGCCCTCCTTCCTCCTATATAAGTCTTCGTACCCTGTAACCATCAGCAACAGAGAGAAAACCCTAATTCCACCGTCGTAACCTTCTGTTCCCGTGAGATCCCATCTAGGAGCCTGTTCCGGAGCTCCACCAGAGGGGGATCCATCACGGAGTTCTTCTTCATCATCATCATCGCCCTCACCATGAGTTGTGAGTAGTTTACCACAGACCTTCGGGTCCATAGCTAGTATCTAGATGGCTTCTTCTCTCTCTCTCTCTCTCTCTCTCTCTGGATCTCAATACAAAGTTCTCCTCGGTCTTCGAGGAGATCTATTCGATGTAATCTCTTTTTGCGGTGTGTTTGTCGAGATCCGGTGAATTGTGAATTTATGATCAAGATTATCTATGAGAAATAGTTGGTTCTTCTCTGAACTCTTTATGTGTGCTCATAATATCCTTGCAAGTTTCTTCGAATCATTGGTTTAGTTTGGCCTACTATATCTATAGTTCTTGCAATGGGAGAAGTGCTTGGCTATGGGTTCAATCTTGCGGTGTCCTTTCCCAGTGACAGTGGGGGCAGCAAGGCATGTATTGTATTGTTGCCATCGAGGATAAAAAGATGGGGTTTATATCATATTGCTTGAGTTTATCCCTCTACATCATGTCATCTTGCTTAAGGCGTTACTCTATTCTTATGAACTCAATACACTAGATGCATGCTGGATAGCGGTCGATGTGTGGAGTAATAGTAGTAGATGCAGGCAGGAGTCGGTCTACTTGTCTCGAATGTGATGTCTATATACAATGATCATGCCTAGATAGTCTCATAATTATTCGCTTTTCTATCAATTGCTCGACAGTAATTTGTTTACCCGCCGTAGAATATCGCTATAATGAGAGAAGCCACAAGAGAACACTATGGCCCCCGGGTCTATTCTCACATATCAATCTACATCTACTTTACTTTTTACACTTTTACTTTCTGTGCTTATAAACAGAAATACCAAAAATATAAACTATCATCTCTATCAGATCTCACTTTCGTAAGTGACCGTAAAGGGATTGACAACCCCTTATCGCGTTGGCTGCGAAGTTCTTATTTGTTTGTGCAGGTGCGAGGGACTCACGCGTGGTCTCCTACTGGATTGATACCTTGGTTTTGAAAAACTGAGGGAAATACTTACGCTATTGTGCTGCATCTCCCTTTCCTCTTCGAGGGAATACAACGTAACCTCGAGAAGTAGGAGTGCACCCTTTCCTTTGACAGCATGCCCTAGGGGAAGGAAAGTGGAAGGGAGGCCCCTCCTTCCTTTCCCTCCTCAAGTGGGAAAGGAATGGGGGCACCCTCCTCAAGTAGGAAAGGAAGGGGGAAAGAAAGTGGAAGGAAGGAGAGCCTCGACCGACCATAGGAGCTCCCTTGATTGTTCGTAGTCAGGCCATTGTTGAGTCTAAAAGGAAACTATTTTGGAGTCTAATTATATCAGAGAGTAGGAATTCTTTTTACTCCTCAGCCCCTTCATCGCTCTAGTGAGGAATCTTGACATAGGTGTTTTGAATTACTTCTCTTCCCCTTCAATTTTTTTAGGATCACGCAGTTAGTTTTTCGTTCGTTGCGATGTCAGCCTTTTCATTCGGTGCAATTCTCATCAAGTTGACTCGATCCTCTTCATTTTTGCCAGTTCAATCCTCAGTTCTTTTCGACCGGCGTCGTTTTCCATGTCCGATCTGGTATTTCTTTTTCCCACCCGCGCACCCTTTTGCTTCTCGGAGCCGGAGTCCTTAATCGAGTATCCATCCTACTCATGCGAGCCTTTGCATTCTTTCCTCGATTATTTCATCAGGGAATTTTTTGTCCAGTTCATCATCCTTCTTCTCTTTTCTGCTCCGATGAATTCCCCTCTCATTCGACATTCTTCTTCTCTTTTCTTCTGGTGGATTCAATTCAAGTATTCGGTGTTGATCATATTGTTTTCCCTCGGCTCAATTGTTTTCCCTTGCTCGTTCGTCTCTCGCCGTTTAATTGTTCCGGAGTTTTGAAGACATCTCATGAGATTCGTCTGTCTTCCAGTTAATTAGAGGATGTCACCTCATTCGAGTATTTCAATCGTTCCGGTGCATCATCTCCTTTTGATCCTTTCAACAGTGTTTTCTCTTCGGTAGGCTCATAACCCACAGGTCTTTCCCAGGATCTTACCTGACTCTTCTAATTTTCCAGAGTGATTCTCAAATTCTTTTAAATGTGAAGTAAGTATGAATTTCATCAGTCTAATGCATTCTCCAAGATCGCTTTCAATTCTTTTCATGTGTGGTTCAAGTTTTCCTCATTTCATTCATCTGGAGTATTTCATCAATTCTTTTCATTGTGATCCTCCGAAGGCCATCATTTCACACAATTTCGTCGTTCTCAGTTTTCAACTTCGTCTTCCAAATATTCTTCATTGATGCCTCTTCGTTCGTCTCAATATTCTTCCAGCGATTCGTTCTCTTTTCTTCGTTCAATTGCAATTCTTACGGTGGTTCGCTCAAGAGTTCTTTTCCGATGTTATCATATCAATTGTTCGTTTTTTCCAATCCTACCGGTGGTTCAAGAAAACTTTCTCAAGTTTGCGCTATGTCCCTCTTTATTCAACTTCAATGCGAATAAGTGGTATGCAAATCCATTGCTTCTCATCAATTAATTGATGAAGGATAAGCATAACATAATTCTTATTCTTCATGTTGATTAATTCCTTCCTTCGGAGTTTGTTCACGTTGAATAAATTCTAATCCCAAGTATTTTTTCATCTTTTCTTTTCCGGAGTTCAAAGTTTTCTTGGCAATCTCGTTGGAGCTCAATCAAAATCATCGCAAAGCTTTAATATTGTTCGTGCATACTTCACTTCTATCTCATTAACCTTTTGTTACCGGAGATCTTCATGGTGGTTCTTTAGGATTTAATTCATTCTTCAAACGTTCATCTAATTCTTGTGGAGCAGCTCAAGTGTTCTTCTTCTTGCATCTTGAAGTGCAATTAATTCTTCATATTATTTTGAAGTGGAGTTTTGCTTTATTCTTTTGTTGTTGATTATCTTAACAACTTCGTTCAAGCCTTCCTCTTCAGGATTCTAATTCAAATTCATTTGTGGTAGAAGTTGTCATCTTCTTCCCCGTTCTTTTCATTCCACACTCTCAGTTATTACGGAGGCATTGTGTTATTCCATCTTCTCAAGTTCAAGTCATATTCCTTCAATGCTCAACCGGAGTTTTGCCCGAATTCCTTTTCTATCTCTTTAGCCGGAGTGGTTTTGAATTCATTCTTGTTCGTTCAGCTCTTGTTTCACGTCTTTCTACCATCAAAGTTCTCGTGTGTTCCTTATTCCTCTTTTGTAACGGAGCTTCTCAATCTCGTTCATGTCCATTGTATTCTTTCTTTCAAGCTTCTTTCAACCTCCCAAGGTTCTTTGGTTTCACCTCCTTCCTTTTTCCCTTCCGTCTCGTTCCTAAGATCTCGGGACGAGATCTCTTGTTAGTAGGGGAGTGTTGTGACCCCCGGAGACCAATGCGCCAGGTGTCAGCCAGTTATTAGTCATCGTTGCCATGTCATCTACTTGCGTGTTGCACTTTTCCATGTCATCATGTGCATTGCATCTGCATCGTTTTCTAAACTTGCATCCGTCTAAGTACGCCTGTCCTCTTCGTTGTCCGTTCTGAGCCCAGACACACTCACACGTGCCCGCGGCATCTCCGAATATTTATTTTGTAAGTGGCCGGAAAATATTCTCAGAATGGGGTGAAACTAGGCGTGTGGTCTTATTATAGTGTAGACAGACTGCCTGTCGAATTTCATCGCATTCGGAGTCCGTTTGATAGCCCAACCGTTGAAGTATAGCGGCACCGTTGCCGGTTAATTCGTCGGCCGTTTTCGGCCTTCGAAAACCCCCGTGGGCCTCTCTCTCTTCTCTCCCCACAGCCCGAGGCCTTTCCACACAGCCCACCTAGGCCTGCCTAGACCCCCTCCACTCCGGTGTCGTTGGATCGCGATCAGAGGGCTCCAAAAGCCCCCAAAACCCCCTAAACCTAGCGCTACCCTATATAAACACCCTCCCCTGCCAGAAATGGCCTTCTTCCACCTTCCTCCTAAAATTTCGTGCCCCTCCGCCCCTGCCTCGCCACTTGTCGCCGCCAAAACCTTCCACCGCCGCCGTCTACAACCTCCTTGCCCTCTCCCCGCGCGCCACCTGTCCACCCGCGCCGTCCCCGCCGCCGCGGCCCGCCGGGCCCATCCGCGGCCCGCCCCAGGCCGACGCGGGCCCGAGCCACCGCCCCACTCCTCACTTCACAGCCCCGGCTCCCGGGCAAGCCCGCCGCCCGTACGCCGTCGCCCGGTTCTAGAGCACCCCGCAGCCCCGAAGGGCGCCGCCACGGCCAGCCTCCCGGGCGCGCGCCGCCGCCCGCAGCGACCTCCGCCTTGGCCCGGGCGCCGCCAACCGCCGAACTCACACCGTCCCTGCCTCGCCTCCCCGCACTGCCACGATCCCTCGTCGCCGGCCCGTGCCTCGTCGGCCTCGGAGTTCGACGGATCCGGCGCCCCGTGCCCAGATCTGGTCGGCCCGGACCTCTCCTCCGCCTCTCGCCGGAGCACCAACGCCATGGCCGCCGGCTTCCTCCGCCTCCCCACATCGAGACGGCTCCGTCCCGGAGAGCCCGGCCCCTCCAACCAAACGTTCGTCGGGTCAGCTCCGTCCCGCCTGGCCTCGTCCAGCTAAACGTCGTCGTCCTGGTCTACCCCGACCCTGCACAGCGGCATCCCGCCATCCAAACGCATCTCTCTCCTGGATCTCTCCGTCCCGGAGCGCCCTCGTCCCGTTTCACGCTGGTATAAATTTGGCTAAGTCTAGGAAAAATCATTACATGATGCATTATTGTATTGGCCCCATCTTTGTGCTCGGTGATCTAAATTGTGCATATGATATATCAAAATGTTCGTCTTGTGATGCTCTACATGTTACTATTCATCTTGATGTCTTAATCTTCGTTGCAAAACTGCTATGTGATGTTACTGTCTAGTCCTTGTTTTCTGTCAACAATATGTATGCATGTTTAACATGGTGTAACTTTGTGCATGTTGGTCCAAATGGAGTGTATGATATGTCGTAGTGTTCATTATGGAGTGCTCTACATGATGGTGGCTATTGAATTCATGTTAGGTGCCATATTGCCATGTTTATCTCTATTGCAAAAGTGCATGTGGCTGTTAAGTGCTGAAACTTGTTATAAGATGTTGATTTGTCTTTTTCATATCTTTATGTGTAATTTTTGTTTGAGCTACATGTCAATATGTTTTACAAGCACAATCATGCCATCTTTTCTGTGGTCCAATCCATTTTTCATGATATGCCTTGTGGTGAGTGCAACAAGCTTGTAAAGTGACCTACTCGTTGTTGCTGATTTCTATGACTTGTTGAAAATTGCTAAGTCTGAAACTGTTATATCCTGAGGCGATGTTTGCTTGATGCTATAGTCAAATCCATGCATGTTTTGGAATGTCCAATGACCATGTCATGAAGTCCATGTTATGCTCTATCCATCCATGTCCTTGATTGCAATTATGGCCTGTTGTAGCTTGTTGTTTTCATGCTCTCAAATTGCTATAAAATGTTTATGTCAGCCTGTTAACAGTAAGTTCAGTTTTGCCATGTGAATAGCTAGTGTTCTATGCATCCTATTACCATGTTCTTGCCATGAGTAGCTTCATAAACATGTCGTCTTGCTGTTGGTTATATTCACTTGCTATGAGATGAGTTGCACAAGCTTGCAAACATGTCTACTTGTCGTTGTTGCTACCATGTTTAGTTTATTTCATGAAGTCTGTGAATCTGTTATCTTTTGCAATCTTGCCATGATATTTTGAGCATTTTCTAGTGGTGTTTGGTAGTAGCTCAGTGATCATGCTTGTAGTGTTTGACATGTACATGCTTGCCATGCCCTTTGATACCATGAAATGTTCCTGTATCATGTTGTTTTGATGTCAACTATATGCCTACTTGCTGTTTTGGGCTGATTGTATTTCAAACTTGCTTCGTGTGTATGTGATGAACCGTTGCTCTGTTTTGAGCGTGTCCTATATGAAACTTGCGTGTTTTTGCATGTAGATGCATAATATCATGTTGTATACATGTTTAGAGTGTGTTTTCTTGTTGTTAGGATACATCTTGCATCCTTGCCATGCTTAACTTGTTTTGCCCATATCTTCTAGGCCGTAGCTCCGAATTAAATGAACTTTATATGTAACTTGACTAGAATTTTGAGTAGATCATCATGGTGCATGTTAATTTTCTGTTTAACAACTTTAACTTAAGGTTTGTTAAGATCTGGACAAATTTCGAAATTTGCATATGAGGACTTACCGAAATTGTTATATGTTGTTTCCTGCCTCATTTAAACTTGCTTTGTGTGATGTTCTTGTATGCTAAATCTCTTGCCATGATTTGCATCATGTAGCCTTGTCATTCATCATACTTGCTTGAGCATCTTGTCTTGTTATGTGTTGGGTGTTTACCGTGTTGCGCGCTTCTTCTCGTTAGTGCTTGTTTCGTTGCGATCGTGAGGATTCGTCCGACTACGCTTGGTTCGTCTTCGTGGCTTCTTCTTAGTCTTCTTCATGGACTCGTTCTTCTTCCTTGCGGGATCTCAGGTAAGATGACCGTCACCTTGGATCTCATTACTATCATTGCTATGCTAGTTGTCTCGATGCTATCGCTATATGTCGTGCTACCTATCTATTTGTTGACAGCCTCTCCTTGTTGCCATGAAACCTCTAACCTTTAACACCATCCCAGCAAACCGTTGTGTGGCTATGTTACCGCTTGCTCAACCCCTATTATAGCATTGTTAGTTGCAAGTGAAGATGAAGATTGCTCCAGGTCGGATCTTGGTTGTTGGAATATCACAATATCTATTACTATAATTAACACACCTATATACTTGGCAATGGGTGGAAGGCTTGGCCTTTTGCTAGGTGTTTTGTTCCACTCATGCCGCCTTAGGAACCGATAAACCATTGTTATGTTCCTTGATTTTGCGTTCCTAACATGGTTGGGTGTATGGGGACCCCTTGATAATTCGCTTTGTTTAAAGCTTTTCCAGCAAGGCCCAACCTTGGTGTTACATTTGCCTAATAACTAAAACTTGCATAGGGACCAGCTAGCACCCAAGGATTCTTAATCAACCCCCGGGCCAGTGCTCCTCTGAGTGTTGGTCCAAACTGGGCGATGTCCGACGCCACCCCTGGGCAACCAGGGTCTCAGCCAACCCGACGTCTTGCCCATCCGGTGTGCCCCAAGAACGAGGTATGTGCGACTCCTATCGAGATTTGTCGGCACATTGGGCGGTCTTGCTAGATTAGTTTTACTATTGTCGAAATATCTTGTGCACGGGATACCGAGAACACTCAGGCCTTCCCAATTTTGGAGTTGTTACTCCACTGTTCGTGAGAGCTTGTGATGGGCTAAGTTGGGACACCCCTGCAGGGTTATGATCTTTCGAAAGCCATGCCCGCGGTTATGTGACAGTTTGGAATTTGTTAATATCCAGTTGTAGTTAACTTGACACAGGATCCGAAATAAAATACACCAACCGCGTGAGTAACCATGACTGTTTCTTTTCACTTTGAGGAGAGAACACGCTGGGGTTATGTTTGACTCGTAGGTAGTTCAGGATCTCTTAGCGATCATTACTAGTTTACGACCGTTTGCGTAGATGCTCATCTTATTCTGATGCTCGTAAGTTAGCCACCATACTATTGCTTATCCGCTACTGCAACCTCACCACTTAACCTCTCCATACCCATTAAGCTTTGCTAGTCTTGATACCCATGGTTTTGGGATTGCTGAGTCCACGTGGCTCACAGATACTAAAACAACAGTTGCTGGTGCAGGTTTCAGATGGCTTGACGTGAGAGCGATGCTTAGTTGTGTTGGAGTTCGTTCTTCTTCTTCTTCGTGAGTCTTGGGTTAGGTTCCTGGTCGACAGCCTGGGATAGCAGGATGGATGTCGTTGTGCTTTTCATGTTTCATCCGTAGTCGGATGTCTCGTGTATGATGTGTTGTATTCTTGTGGAATTGTATGACTTGTATGTATCCCCCATGTATGTATGTAATGGTACGATGTAATGATATCCATCTTGCTAAGCGCCCGAAATGCGGTTGTGCCCCAATCACGAGTTCATCACGTGATCGGGATATAATCGCATCTTGGGCGTGATAAGTTGGTATCAGAGCCGACCCTCGCGGTTACACAGATGTTTGCTGACAGGTGCATGGTCATGTTGTTCATGACGTTTGTGACCCATCGTGGCACACGGCATGGCACATGTGCCGGAATGAATGCACAGACGTATGTGCCAAGAGGGAACGTTCCTGTGGCCCGACGAGGATGTCGGTTCCTCTGAGTGGGGGTGTATGTGATAGACTGGCTTATTAGGGATAATAGACTACTCATATCAATAAGGATTTCCTTCTTTTCCGGGAGCCCATTCGGACAGAACTCCAAAGTTAAGCGTGCTCAGCTTGGAGTAGTTTCAGGATGGGTGATCGACCGGGAAGTTGCTCTCGAATGCGCACGAGAGAGGACAAAGTGTGCAGAAAGGACTAGTATTGATCTGTGGGGCTAGTCTAGATCCCTCCAGGAGTAACGACCACCGGCGGGTGTGTCCGGGGCCGTTACATTTCCCCCCGACTTACACAAGGCAAGGGGAGGGCGCGGCCTAGGAGAGACCCCAAGTAGTATTCCTCCTACTTGGGCACCCCCTTTGGCTGGTCCTCCCTTCCAACCACCTATATATATTGTGACGCCCCCGATTTGTCCGTACACTAATCATGCACGCAAATGTGTACGACCAAGATCAAGGACTCACTGGAAGATATCACAACACAACTCTAGACACAAATTAAAATAATACAAGCTTTATATTACAAGCCAGGGGCCTCGAGGGCTCGAATACATAAGCTCGAGAACACAAGAGTCAGCGGAAGCAATAATATCTGAGTACAGACATAAGTTAAACAAGTTGCCTTAAGAAGGCTAGCACAAAAGTAACAACGATCGAAAAGGCAATGCCTCCTGCCTGGGACCTCCTAACTACTCCTCGAAGCCGAGCTCCAAGTAGAAACATCATCGGGATCATCTGGCTCCTGGACTCCACCATCTGGTCGCATCATCCGAGAAGAAGGGACAAAAGAGGAAAAGGGGGAGAAAGCAACCGTGAGTACTCATCCAAAGTACTCGCAAGCAAGGATCTACACTACATATGCAATGATATATGTGTAAAGGGGTAATATCTGTGGACTGAACTGCAGAAAGCCAGAATAAGAGGGGGATAGCTAATCCAATCGAAGACTACGCTTCTCGTAACCCCCATCTTGCAGCAGAAGATGAGGGTAGCTGGAAAGTAATAAGTATCCTCGCTTCTCGCAGCCTTCGTCTTGCAGCAGTAGAATGGAATAGATGGTAAGTTCACCAAGTAACAACGTATAGCATAATCCTACTCGGCGATCCTCCCGCACATCACCCTGTGAGAGAGCAACCACCGAGTTATCTCTGGCACTTGTAAGGGTGTGTTTTATTAAGTATCTGGTACTAGTTATCATGAGGTCGGAATACAACTCCGGGTTGTCCTTTTACCGAGGGACACGGCTATTCGAATAGATTAACTTCCCTGCAGGGGTGCACCACATAACCCAGCACGCTTGATCCCATTTGGCCGGACACACTTTCCAGGGTCATGCCCGGCCTCGGAAGATCAACACGTCGCAGCCCTACCTAAGCACAGCAGAGAGGTCAGCACGTCGGTCTAAGTCCTAAGCACACAGGGGTCTGGGCCCATCGCCCAATGCACACCTGCACGTTGCGAGGGCGGCCGGTGAGCAGACCTAGCAACCTCCATTACTAAGGAAGTTACGTTACGCGGTCCAACCCGGCGTGCGCCGCTAAACAGTTGACGTCAAGAAGGCTTCGGCTGATACCACGACGTCGAGTACCATAACTATTCCCACGTAGCTGGTTAGTGCGTATAGACCAAATGGCCAGACTCGGATCAAATATCCAAACTCGTTAAGCGTGTTATTATGAAAATAACCGTGGACAACGTCTAGGGCCAGGCCCACCTGTCTCCTAGGTGGTCGCAACCTGCCCTGTCGCTCCGCCACAAAGATCCACTCGGGGGCCGTCGGGAACTCATGCCCATCGCTACCTGGATGGAGCCACCTGTCCTTTCAGCCCCCCATATCGAATCACTTGTGGGTACTCAATGAGCCGACCCGACTTTAGTAACATCATGTGTCATGTAAAGTATGTATATAGTATATTCCCGTGATCACCACCCGAGGTGATCACGGCCCGATAGTATAGCATGGCAGACGGACAAGGATGTTGGGCCACTGATGGAATACTAGCATCCTATACTAAGCATTAGGATAACAGGTAAAGGTATCAACAGTGGTAGCAACAATGACAGGCTATGCATCAGAATAGGAGTTATCGAATCAACAACAATAGTAAACTAATGCAAGAGTAAGAGGGAGGAGAATAGGCGATATCTGGTGATCAAGGGGGGGGGGGCTTGCCTGGAAGCTCTGCAGACGAAAGGAATCTTCGGATGCGCGGTCGTAGTCGAACACCGAAGCATCAATGGTCTCGGGGTCTATCTCAGTATCGGAGTCTACCGAAAATAAGCAACGAAGGGGAAACAAATAAATAACAGGGCAAACAATAGCATCACAAAGCATAACATGGCAAAAGGCGGTGCTACGTGTGACATAACGCAGTGCTCGGTGATACAGGCGAAGAGCAATAACATCCGGGAAAGTATTCCCGACGTTCGGCATTTTCGGGCAGATGAAACGGAGGAGAAAGTTGCATGTTCGGTATGATAGAGATGTGTGGCGGACGAACGGACCGCGTATTCGGATTCGTCTCGTCGTTCTGAGCAACTTTCATGTTCAAAGTTTTTCGATTTGGGCTACGGTTAATTTTCTATTAATTTTCAAAGTTTAAAAGAATTTCCAAATTATTTAATAAGTTGACTAAGTCAAAGGTCCAATCAGCACATCCAGTCAGCGTTGACTGGGTCAATGTTGACCAGTCAATAGGGTCAAGGGGGACCCACATGTCATAGGCTGAGAGTAATTAAACATGGTTAATTAGTTTTCACTAAAAGATTAGATTAACTAATTTCAATTAGCTTAGCTAAACATAATTAATTAAGTAAACAGAATAATTAAGTTAATTAATTAATTAATTAGTATTTACAATTTTATATCTTTTTTTTTCTTTTAACGTTCTCACGGTTGGGGCCCCTGTGTCATAGGCAGGAGGGTCCTTGCGGGCACGGGCGTGCGACTAATGGGCGGAGCCCCACGAGCGCGCGGGCGCGTGGGCGTCGGCTGGGCTGGTCCCGGGCACCGGCCGGGGCGACCAGGAGGCGTCTGACGCGACCAGGGGTAGAGGAGGGCGCCGGGAGGAGCCGGGCGACGGGCGCCAGCCCGCCCGATAGGCCGCTACAGCCACGGGAGAACGG
>LR738715.1:338259447-338279576 GCA_902687465.1 Secale cereale
TTTAATCTTTTTTTTAACTTTTGTTTTGTTTTCACTTTTCTTTTTACTTATTTTTCCTTTTCTGTTTTCTTTTATTTACCAGTTAAATTTTGTTTTGTACATTTCAAATGTTGTACCTAATTTAGCAGTAGTAATTATTCCACCGCCACAAATATTTTGGCACATGAATTAAAGTAGTTTAGAATTGTTTATTATACTAAGAGCATTTAAATAATAGTTTTGCCGGCGTTTTACTTACTATAGTGCATTTAAATTCTTTACAGGAGTGTGGTTTATTCACCAATATTTTGTATGGATTATTTGCCACAATTCGAACATTTTAGTTTTAATGTTTCAAAACTTTTGTTGTTTGCCTTTATTTCGAATTTGAATTTCGAATCGGGTTTGAAGCAACGCGAGATTATCAACAGTAACTGAGGTGACGTGTCGTCATTAGGAGAGGGTTACTGTAGCTTAACTATCCGGGCGTCACATATATGTGGGAGGGGGTTCCTAGCACACAACAGATAATTACCTAGCCGCGTGCGGCGCGCCCCTCCACAGTTTACACCCCCGGTCATATTTTTGTAGTGCTTAGGCGAAGCCCTGCGGAGATAACTTCACCATCACCGTCACCACACCATCGTGCTCTCGGAACTCATCCACTACCTCGTCGTCTTGCTAGATCAAGAAGGGGCGAACGTCACCGAGCTGAACGTGTGCTGAACGCAGAGGTGCCGTACGTTCGGTACTCGATCAGTTGGATCACGATAAAAGTGTTCTCCCCGAGTATGCACCATTGCTATAGTTCATCATTTCGTGACACCACGTGATGATCGGGTGTCATAGACTCTACGTTCACATACAACGAGTGTAAGATTGCTTTGCGCATGCAGGATACTTGGGTTAAACTTGACGAGCCTAGCATGTACAGACATGGCCTCGGAACATTGGAGACCGAAAGGTCGAACATGAGTCATATAGTAGATATGATCAACATAGAGATGTTCACTATTGATGACTACCCCATCTCACGTGATGATCGGACATGGGTTAGTTGATTTGGATCATGTATCACTTAAACAAACTGAGGGGTGTTAATTTAAGTGGGAGTTCATTAGTAATTTGATTAATTGAACTTAATTTATCCTGAACTTAGTCAAAATCTCTTTGCATATTATGTTGTAGATCAATAGCTCCCGGTGTAGCTCAGCTATCTTCTATATGTTCCTAGAGAAAACTATGTTGAAAGATGTTAGTAGCAATGATGCGGACAGGGTCCGTGATCTCAGGATTATCCTCATTGCTGTACAGAAGAATTATGTCCTTGATGCACCGCTCGGTGACAGACCTATTGCAGGAGCGGATGCAGATGTTATGAACGTTTGGCAAGCTCGATATGATGATTACTTAATAGTTTAGTGTGCCATGCTTTATGGCTTAGAACCGAGACTTCCAAAACGTTTTGCACGCCATGGAACATGTGAGATGTTCCAAGAGCTGAAATTGGTATTTCAGACTCATGTCCATGTCGAGAGATATGAGACCTCGGCCAAGTACTTTGCCTACAAGATGGAGGAGAATTTCTTAGATAATGATCATGTACTCAGAATGTCTGGGTAATACAATCACTTGAATTAAGTGGGAGTTAATCTTCCAGGTAAGATAGTGATTGACAGAGTTCTCTAGTCACTATCATCAAGCTACTAGAACTTTGTGATGAACTTCAATATGCAAGGGATGACGAAAACGATTCTCGAGCCCTTCGTGATGCTGAAATCGGCGAAGGTAGAAATCAAGAAAGAGCATCAAGTGTTGATGGTTAACAAGACCACTAGTTTCAATAAAAGGGCAAGGGAAAGAAAGGGAACTTAAATAAGAATGGCAAGCAAGTTGTCACTCCCGTGAAGAAGCTAAAAGCTTGACCTAAACCTGAAAGTGAGTGCTTCTACTGCAAAGGGAATGGTCACTAGAAGCGGAACTGCCCCAAAATATTTGGCGGATAATAAGGATGGCAAAGTGAACAAAGGTATATTTGATATGCATGTTATTAATGTGTTCCTTACTAGTGCTACTAGTAACCCCTGGGCATTTGATACCGGTTCGGTTGATAAGATTAGTAACTCGAAATAGGAGTTGCAGAATAAACATAGACTAGTTAAGGGTGAGGTGGATGTGTGTTGGAAGTGGCTACAAGATTGATATGATCATCATCGCACACTCCCTATACTTTCGGGATTAGGCTTGAACCTAAATAAATGTTGTTTGGTGTTTGTGTGGAGAGTGAACAAGATTGGATTGTGTTTATTGCAATACGGTTATTTATTTAAGTCAGAAAATAATAGTTGTTCTGTTTACATGAATAAAACCCTATATGGTCATACACCCAACACCGGTACCGTAAGGTGCTATACAAATGGTTTTTAAACCCTTTCCGCGAAGGCATTTGGAACCGTCGCCAAGTGAGTGTGGGCGATAGGGCGGTCCTTCCCACACGACCTAGAAACCGTTGGGGATGGGCGAGCGGCTACTAACGATCGCCATAGATAAATCTATGAGAAGCCGCCCCAGTCCCATGTGTTACATCTCGACGTTACGTTTCTGATCAGAGAGACATCCCAAACGATTAAGCCGCTATAGTCGTGTGAAAAAGGTGGACATCAACATTTAATCTACCGATATGTTTGTGATAGGTACGTTATTGCACGAATGTAAAATGCGTGCGGTGCATCTACTAACGCCAACATGTCCATTTTCATAAATGTGTGCAATTGGTATCCTATCACACACGCACACTAGTTTGAAACATTTGTCATATTACCATGAATTGCACACGCATATGAGATGAAACCGTGTGTGCATCCGTCGGGCATCGCAAATGTTTCACGTCAAAGAACCGTCTGTTCTCTATTTTTCATCGCACACACTGTTTTATTTCTAATTGTGTGCACATTATTTTATTCGCTCATGTATATTATTATTTTTCCCTATAATTTATTATTCGAATTGGAAATTTTGAAATATGAAATATGCTATTCAAATCCTTAGCACAATGGTTCAATAACGAATCCATAAATAAATTTTTCAGTACAATATATTCAGTAATTACAGGATTAGACAGCAATTAACTATGATGAACCACAATCTTTAGAGGCGGTAAAGGTGAAGAGACAAGTGTAAATCATTTTGACTGCCGACGGTGTTGAAGAAGCGGAATGCCCATAATGTGCCTTCCTACATGCCATAGACACGAACAACTTTTGTCCAACCCCTTGTGACAATCGCCGCCCATCCTTCACCGCCTTCAGGAACACTTCTACAGCATTGTCATGGTAGCATGAATTATATACTTTAACGTTAGTTGCCTCCACTTTGGTCATGTAGTTTGCAAGGTAATCATCAGTAAATAGCTTCGGAAACCACTGAAAAAAGAAAAATATTAGATACTGAGGTCTAATAGAGTAACCTGTTGAGGGCAGGGGGAAGGCAACACATTACTTACCATACTAAAGTTTACTGTTGTCTTGGACAAAGTGTAAATAAAGAGCTTAATTCCCATCACCCGTTTCTTTCGCCTAACAATCTTTCTTAGTTTCCTCACATGACCCTTGTTCATCAATATCTTATTGCCCCATACGCAAAAGGGATCGAAGCGTGGATCAGTACCACTCATATATGTACCTACAAGCAACCAGCAAATGTTAGAAGGTAAACTGAGATTGCACAAAGGATGTAAAATACAACTCCCTATGTTCCTAAGTACAAGTATTTTTAGGGATTTCAATATGAACTACATACGGATGTATATAGAGTTATAGATATAGTTTAGATTAGAATCTAGATTCACTCATTTTGCTCCTTATGTAGTCTATATTGGAATCTCTAAAAATACTTATATTTAGGGACAGATGGTGTATAAGACATCGGATGCAGCTAACCTCGACGGCAAAACAATAGCATCGTACATTGTAGCCCTATGTAAATAGATGTATGCAATCACTAGGAGTTAACTTGCGAAGTTATATAAAAACAATTATTATTATTATTTTGTAAGAACTTTCAATTTATGTAATAAAATATATTTTAATTTGATGAGTTAATACGACGTGGGGTATTATTATTTTTTAGGCTAGACGTGGGACAATTGAGTTGGTTATAGGGAAAAGTACTTGGAGAAAACTCATATTACATCGAAAAAGAAAGTGGGAGAAAATTCAGATATATGATTAATGAAAACGAAAAATAAAGGAAGTGGGAAGGTCTATAAAATGGTTGGGTGACCGACATGTTTAACGAAACCTTATGTTGTTTCTATTATATATATGTAATAAAATAAGATACAAATATAAATATATATACTATTGTAGAAGGGAAAACATAGGTTCAATTTTGCATTCTTATAGAAAAATAGAACTGAGCTGTGCGTCGTCTTGAAAAAACAAACATAACTTGGGTTGCTGATGTTATAGAGAAGCTAGGCTGGGAGGCCGAAAGGCCACTTGATACCTGCAGCATCCAAAAAAAGTTGAAACATGTCGTAGGATGCCCATGTTAAACAACAAAACCTAGGCTATGGACCTGGTGGGCCCTGGACTGTCAGCCTCTCGAGGAATAGTCGTCTCCCGATTCCTCTTGTTTTGCTGACCATGTTGGGAACGATAGACGGCGGCGCCGCGGCGAGAGCACCAAGGTGGAGGACGACGTCGAGACCTCGGACGGAACAAACCGGAGTGGGGGAAGACACTGGTGGAGGGGAGTACGAGGGTTGACTTGTTCGGGTGCAGGGTGGGCCGGTGGAGCTGCCGCCGCCAGACAATGTGTCGGAGTAGAGAAATGGCCTTGCCAACGCCATAGGCTATGATGGGTCACCGAGGCATGCGCGGCAGCGCCGCCAGTCGCTGTGTAGGAAGAGGACGAAAGATTGAACAAAATGAAGAAATACAAATGGATAGGTGGTTGGTCCTAGATGTCTGTGTACGAGACCTGTTGGATCCACCTGAGAAGGGGAATATGTTGGGAGGAAGGAGATTCAAAGCACGACAACTGAGTGAACTTAGTTACATATACATAAGCAAATAGCCACTAAAAATAAAATAGGTTAGTGGGTTCATAGAAGAAATATTTTGGACAAAACAAATAATTACGACACATAGGCTAATGCATGAAACAGTTAGATGATAAAGGTGCTTAAACAGATAAAGTACAACATCTAGACCTTCCTGTCATGCTTGATCATGACGTTGCGGTTGTTCGTGTACACGTCGGTTACGGGAAGCAGACACGCCCTCATGTCCAAGATCCGCCTGTACATGTCGTAGCATGCGTATGCGTCCTTGTCCACGTAGGTTATGTAGGCTAGATTCAGAGGTACCTCCCACGTGTTCAGGTCCTTGGTATCGTTGTCTTCTTTCATGTTGGCGTAGCAGGGGTCAAAGATGGTCTCGGCGAGGTCAACCACTGAGTCCTTCTCTTGCCCGTTGCCGATGATCTTGTATTGCTTCTGGATGTCGACAAGCTTGTTGCACCAGATGGCCGAATCATCACGTTCTTCCTTCTCACCACCGTAGCGAAGGTGCAGTCGGCGCAGCCGATGAAACGGCTGAATGCTCCAGAACCTCTGATGGCCCTACAGCAGTGGTAGATGAGAACATCGTCTCGCACGCATACCTAGGCAACGGCGATCCACTGGTCCCTGTCAGGAGACTAATGGATGGGCACAACATCTAGTCCTGCGACCTTGTGCTTTCTCGTCCTGTAGGTACTGCTTGAACTCGACGAGGCAGAGCTTCACCGAGTCCAAATCGTTGGTGTACATCACATTCAACTTGGTGCAGCCATGGGACTGGACAGCGAACTCAAAGGTGAACTCCTTGCTGAAGTCAATATCCAGCAGGCTCACCCCGTCGGATTGCCATTGGAGTCTCTTCAAGTGAACGGGTGGGTAGGCGGCAGCAGCAGTTTGTTTTTTCAGCTCTTGGGGAACTGGATTCAACAGTAAACTGAGTGTGTACAGGCAACAACAGTTACTACCCCTCCCTCGCATGATGCTTGCCCGGCAGAACATGCACCCTCGGCGCATTCAAACGCCTCTATTACTTCGGAGTAAGAAACATTTTCCAACCACACGTCGGTTCACGAGCGGGTCTGTATTGGTACTGTAATAACAAATATTAGTGGTCACTTTACTTAAATTTAATTAGCTTTAATTGAAATTTATTATTAAAACAAGCAATGCATTGGCTCGTTCTATCAGTGCCACATGATCAACATGCACAAAAATTAGCATTATTATTCTCAGCACGCACACGATCAACACATTTTCACACTCTCACACATATAATACTACCAAATTTGAACTATTTGTTATGGTTGTTATCCTCTGCATCATCATGACGTGTTTCCCAGCTTGCAAGATTCAGAATGAACAAATAAGATTCAAATAATAAGTACAACAAAAATGCCTACACATCTCATTGATTCCCATCTTGCAAGATTCAGAACCAACAAATAAGATTCACATAATAAGTACAACAAAGATGCCTACACATCTCAATTCCCAGCTTGCAAGATTCAGAACCAACCCATTAGAGCCTTTTGATAAAGTGAATATTGAGACTAAATCCATCTTGTCTAGCCGTGTCATACAACCCAAGAACTTGGCGAATGCTCTGGACTATCACAACATGTGTTGTTGAGTATTCTTGTTTGCATAACACATATAAGAAAGAGCGTGATTACTATAATAGTGGCACTAGTTGAAGTCAACCTGCAGCTCAACTCAATGATTCAATTCATGCGACTTTTTCTATAGTTCACCTGAAATGAAGCAAAGATTGCATCATTTAGCTAGCAAGAAGAACTTTCTCTCGTGAGCTGTCAGGTTCTTCTTTAGTAGTTGCACAAAAATTGAGCAACATTAAGGTTGGTTGTCATACTCATGTAAGGTGCAACAATAATTTGCTTATCCTTTCGTGCAGTTCCACTAAAATAAAGCACTCATTCCAAAAAAAAGTGTTTGCTGCTGTTCACCAAAAGGTCACAATAGCAACAAGGTGAAATGGATATCCCTATCTGCATAAAAAGATAGAAAGAAAACAGTTGCTGGTCAATAACAAGATACGAAACATACATGAATGAAAAGAAGCATCTTGATTATGTTCATGGCAATCACGCAAGGACAGTAAAAAAATTAAAACGCCGGCAATGCTTCATGTTACCGGAAGCATTACGATCAACAATGACATTCATAAAATATGGGATTACTTTAATGCTGGCATTGCTTGTTTACCAGATACAGTAGATTAACAGCAGCTAAAGAGTTGGCTTAAGGGCATGGGGCCGTGGGGACACCTGAACACTCAGTAGCGTAAAGAAGCAACTTACTTATCATACTGGGGAAAACAGCAAGGGTACCTTTGTAACGCAGTTTAATTGCATCATATTACTGGAGGCATTAGATTAACAATAACACTGGTTAGACATGTCCTTAAGGTAACAGTGTGATCGCTTCATTGTACATGCGCCCTTACATTAACAACAGCAAAATGTTGGTATAAGGACATGCGACAGTGGACGCATCAGCACAATGTACCTACAAGGAGGCATAAAGGGGTGATGCCGAGTTTTTTCATACTCTATGAGGGCAGTAAATCCAATCCTGGAGAACTTTTACTATGTGAGGGAAGCAAATCTAATCTTCGACATACTCTGTTGACTTGTCCACTGGCCGCCACTTTCTATCCTTTTATCAACCAATAATAGATATGTTCCTTATCCAGTATGTACTACGTTTTCCCTTTATTTCCCTTTTCAACCAAGAGACCGGTTTTTAAACTGAAAGTTATCATCTGCCTGCTATCATTAGTTTTAGATCTATCCACTCGTTCCTACAATCATTCTTGATTTCTCCATGCACCCCTTAGGCCTTACATAATCTAACTATGTTTCTTTATTATGCATGTCATTTATTGTACCCAATCGTTTCGGACATGTGGATAAAAAGATAAGACCGTTACATGGGAATATAATGTCATGGAGACGCGGCTCCATGGTGGCTGCAGTGCCCCCCCTCCCCCCATTCCAGATTGTATTCCAGAGAAAGATAATTGTTGAGAGGGGGATTTAGAGGGAGCCGACCACTCCTATTTACCCCCTAAGGTGTTTACTCTAACCTGGCATGCTGATGTTGGTCATATCATGCATATTACGCCTCGCATTGCTTACTTTATACTCCCTCTATCCCAAAATAAGTGAATCGACTTTGTACTAACTTTGTACTAAAGCTAGTACAAAGTCGTCACTTATTTTGGGGCGGAGGGACTACATCTTATATGTCATCGGCTTAGTTTAGATTTTCTTTGTGTGAATGCCACATGTTTGGTTTCTATATCATACATGTGAATTATGCAATGTCATCATGTTTAGCCAGGCATCATATATGTTAATCATGCAATGTCGTCCTGTTTAGCCAGTTATTGTATATGTGAATTGTATTGTGCCATACTATTCGTCGACAATGTTTGTACATTCATCTACTCTTCCAGTGCATCAGCCATTTGAGTCAGTGATGGGAAATCTGGAGTGAAAACAAGGTCCTTTGAGCAGTTAGTGCTACCTCTCGATGTAGAGTTCTTGCTGGTTACAGATAGCTCCTCAGAGGAGGATTCAGAGACAGATGACCAGTCGTATCCCCCCAAGGTTTATGCTCTAACTTGGCAAGGTTATATTGCTCATATCATGCATACGGTGTCTTCTATTGCTATGCCATCTGCTTTAGACATGCTTTGTGTGAATGCCTCCTGCACTAGAGTCAATAATCTAGTTCACGTCGCCATGTGATTAACACTCATAGTTCACATCGCCATGTGATTAATACCCAAAGAGTTTACTAGAGTCAATAATCTAGTTCACATCGCCATGTGATTAACACTCACAGAGTTCTAAGGTATGATCATGTTTTGCTTGTGAGAGAGGTTTTAGTCAACAGGTCTGCAACATTCAGATTCGTGTGTACTTTGCAAATTTCTATGTCTACACTACTCTGCATAGAGCTACTCAAGCTAATTGCTCCTACGTTCAATACACATCCAGATTGATACTCAGAGTCATCAGGATTAGTGTCAAAGCTTGCATCATCGTAACTTTTTACGAAGAACTCTTTATCACCTCCATAACCGAGAAACATTTCCTTATACTTCTAAGAATAATTTTGACCGCTGTCCAGTGATCCACTCCTGGATCACTCTTGTACCCACTCGCCAGACACGTGGCAAGGCAAATGTTATGTCTGGTACACAGCATGGCATGCTTGATAGAACCTATGGCTGAGGCATAGGGAATGCCTTTCATTCTCTCTCTATTTGTCTGTCGTGGTCGGGCTTTGAGTCTTACTCAACTGCATACCTTACAACTCAGGCAAGAACTCCTTCTTTGACTGATCCGTTTTGAGCTTCTTCAAAACTTTGTCAAGGTATGTGCTTTGTGAAAGTCTTATTAAGCGTCTTGATCTATCTCTATAGATCTTGATGCCCAATATATAAACAGCTTCACCGAGGTCTTTCATTGAAAAATTCTTATTCAAGTACCCTTTTATGCTCTCCATAAATTCTACATCATTTCAAATCAACAATATGTCATCCACATGTAATATCAAAAATGCTACAGAGCTCCCACTCACTTTCTTATAAATATAGGCTTCACCATAAGTCCAAGATGCTTGCACCAGTCCACAGATGGATCGCTGGAGCTTGCACACTTTGTTAGCACCTTTAGGATCGACAAAATCTTCTGGTTGCATCATATTAAGGAAAGCAGTTTTGACTTCCATTTGCCAGATTTCATAATCATAAAATGTGGTAATTGCTAACATGGTTCAGGCAGACTTAAGCATCGCTACGGGTGAGAAAGTCTCATTGATGACCCACGAGTATAGGGGATCTATCGTAGTCCTTTCGATAATTAAGAGTGCCGAACCCAACGAGGAGCAAAAGGAAATGACAAGCAGTTTTCAGCAAGGTATTTTCTGCAAGCACTGAAATTATCTGTAACAGATATTTCTGTGATAAGATAATTCGTAACGGGTAACAAGTAACAAAAGTAACTAAGGTTCAGCAAGGTGGCCCAATATATTTTGTATCAAAGGACACGCCTGGATGAACTCTTATATAAAGTAAAGTGCTCCCGAGGACACATGGTAATTGTTGTCAAGTTAGTTTTCATCATGCTCATATGATTCTCGTTCGTTACTTTGATAATTTGATATGTGGGTGGACCGGTGCTTGGGTGTTGCCCTTACTTGGACAAGCCTCCCACTTATGATTAACCCCTCTCGCAAGCATCCGCAACTACGAAAGAAGAATTAAGATAAATCTAACCATAGCATGAAACATATATATGGGTCCAAATCATCCCCTTACGAAACAACACATAAACTAGGGTTTAAGCTTCTTTCAATCTAGCAACCCATCATCTACTTATTACTTGCCAATGCCTTCCCCTAGGGCCAAACAATGGTGAAGTGTCATGTAGTCGATGTTCACATAACACCACTAGAGGAAAGACAACATACATCTCATCAAATTATTGAACGAATACCAAATTCACATGATTACTTATAACAAGACTTCTCCCATGTCCTCAGGAACAAACATAACTACTCACAAAGCATATTCATGTTCATAATCATAGGGGTATTGAATAGCATTAAGGATCTGAATATATGATCTTCCACCGAATAAACCAACTAGCATCAACTACAAGGAGTAATCAACACTACTAGCAACCCACAGGTACCAATATGAGGTGTTGACACAAAGATCGGATACAAGAGATGAACTAGGGTTTGAGAGGAGATGGTGTTGGTGAAGATCTTGATGGAGATTGACCCCCTCTCGATGAGAGGATCGTTGGTAATGATGATGGCTTTGATTTCCCCCTTCCGGAGGGAAGTTTCCATGGCAAAACAGCTCCACCGGAGCCCTAGATTGGTTTTGCTCAAGTTCCGCCTTGAGACGGTGGCGCTTCATCCCGAAAGCTTCCTCCCTATTTTCTCCAGGGAAAATCCCTTCATATAGCCAAAGATGGGCACCGGGGACCTGCCAGGCTAGTGGCAAGGTAGGGGAGCCCCCCCACCCTTGTGGATGCCTAGTGGGTCCCCTCAAGTGCTTTATTTGCACAATATTTTTTATATATTCCAAAATAAATCTCTGTGAATTTTCAAGACTTTTGGAGTTGTGCAGAATATGTCTCTCGGATTTGCGCCTTTCCGGTCCAGAATTCTAGCTGCTAGCATTCTCCCTCTTTCTGTAAACCTTGTAAAATAAGAGAGAAAAGGCATAAGTATTGTGCCATAATGTGTAATAACATCCCATAATGCAATAAATATCAACATAAAAGCATGATGCAAAATGGATGTATCACTCATCGTAGTCAACTCCCTGAACTTATCAAAAACCTTTCGCGACAAGTCGAGCTTTATAGACAGTAACATTACCATCAGCGTCAGTCTTCTTCTTGATGATCCATTTATTTTGTATGGCTTGCCGATCATCGAGCAAGTCCACCAAAGTCAATACTTTGTTCTCATACATGGATCCTATCTTAGATTTCAAGGCCTCAAGAAATGTTTTCAGAATTTGGGGTCATCATAGCTTCTTCATAGTTCGCAGGTTTGCTGTTGTCTAACAACATGACTTCCAGGAAAGGGTTACCGTACCACTCTAGTGTGGTACGTGTTCTGGTCGACCTTCGAGGTCCAATAGTAACTTGATCCGAAGTTTCATGATCATCATAATTAGCTTCTTCTCTTGTTAGTGTAGGCATCACGGAAACGGTTTTCTCTGATGAGCTACTTTCAATTCGAGAGAAGGTACAATTACCTCATCAAGTTCTACTTTCCTCCCACTCACTTCTTTCGAGAGAAACTTCTTCTATAGAAATGACCCATTCCTAGCAACAAAGATCTTGCCTTAGGATCTGTGGATGAAGGTGTACCCAATAGTTTCTTTTGGGTATGAAGACGCACTTCTCCGATGTGGGTTCAAGCTTATCAGGCTGAAGCCTTTTGACTTGAGTGTCGCAACCCCAAACTTTAAGAAGCGAGTGCTTTGGTTTCTTACTAAACAATAGTTCATACGGTGTCGTCCCAATGGATTTAGATGGTGCCCAATTAAACGTGAATGCAGCTATATGTAATGCATAACTGAAAGAGCAAGTTATCGACTAGAGGGGGTGAATAGGAAATTTTTATGAAAGTCTTCAAAACACGGGGGCTTTGAAGAAAAACGATAGAAATGAGCCTATATGATAAGCAGTGGAAGGTAAACGTATCTACGCACACAATAGTCAAGCAAGCATCATGAAGATAATACGAAGACTATTGATAGCTAGATAACATGGATCAAGATGGAAGATATAACTGAATCTAAACAGTGAACAGTCTTCACACAGTGAGGTCAAACAGATTAGACTAACAAGCAATAACTTCACGAAGACAAACTGAAATGTAAAGGAAGTTTAGGATAGAACTAGTTACTTCATGGAGACAGGGATTTGGTAGACCAGTTCCAGTTGTTGTGTCAACTGTACATCTGGTTAGGGCAGCTAGGTATTCAAACTTGAAGACACACAGTCCCGGACATACAGTCCTCACCGTATTCCCCTTGAGCTAAGGACACACAGTCCTCGCCCAATCACTCTGGTAAGTCTTCAAGGTGGACTTCTGAACCTTCACAGACTTCGTTCACTGGCGATCCACAATCACTCTAGGACGCTCAGAACATGACGCCTAACCGGCTGGAGGAAGCACAGTCCTCAAGTGTAACAAGTCTTCAGATCACACAGACAAAAAGACTTCAGTGATGCCTAACACTCTTTGGCTCTGGGTGTTTCGTACTTTGTCCTCGCAAGGATCTTTTCTCTCAAAGGCTTCGGAGGTGGGTTGCTCTCAAACGACAAAAGTCGTGCACTAACTCTGAGCAGCCACCGATTTATGGTGTAGGGGGTGGGCTATTTATAGCCATGAGGCAACCCGACATGATATGTCTGAAATGACCCTTGGTCACTAAGGAACTGACACGTGTCCAATGGTTGGATTGAGAACACACGCGGCAACTTTACTTGAGCTCCAAGTAAAGCTGACTTATCCAGCTCTGGATAAGTTTTGCTCTCATTTGTCTTCGCTTGAAGATATAGGTGTTTTGGTTGAGCATCACTTCAGTAATTCAACTATGTTCACTTGGACCCCACTTAACAGTACGGTGGTTCCTATGACTCAAGAAAGAATAAAAAGAACAATGAAAGAAACTATGTCTTCGCATTCTATAGTCTTTAGTGAATGTCTTCATAGGTCATTATCTTCACATGAATGTCTTCACGCACCACCACTGTCTTCAGTGTCTTCACACATTTTTAGGCGTCATCTCTGGAAGTTAAACCGAATCAGTGAGGGACTATTACCTGTGTTATCCTGCAATTCTCACAAACACGTTAGTCCCTCAACCACACTTGTCGTCAATACTCCAAAACCAACTAGGGGGCACTAGATGAACTTACAATCTCCCCCTTTTGGTGATTGATGACAAACATGTTGATAGTTTTCAACGGGGATAAAATATGTGAAATTATAGATAACACAGTCATTGTCTTCATGAGATTGAGAGGGCTCCCCGTGAAGATGTGCATATAGGAAATTTTCTTTCGAATGCAAAGGCGCATGACAGGTTTTGCTTCGTGGAGATCTCCTTCAATCTTATGAAGACAATCCATCATGCATCCAAGGATGTAGTGAAGATAATGATATGCATAATGGGAAATGGGCATCTGCTGAATGACTACATGCGCATAGGATAGATATTTAACTAAGCAGAAGAAACAGCAGCAAAATGTAGCAGACGACCATCAAGTTTTAAGTGTTACAACTCAAGAGCCAAATGTTTCAAAATGAGAGCTGTAAGAACTTCGCAAAACTAAGGCACCCGACCCATATATGGACCCGCTTGAAGACTATCAACTCATATGCTTCTCCCCCTTTTGTTAGTGAGGACCAAAAAGGTTTGAAGACATAGAGTATCTATGCGTGCCCAGGCAGTGAAGATGCTGGTGCAGACGGTTGACGTTGGAGTTTGGTGGTGCAGAGGGGCCTTACACAGAATCGTGATGCACTGAAGCGATTGCTGGAGAAGTGGCATCATCTTCTTCATCGATGACACGAGCAACAATAGTTGCAGCCGAAGATGAATACTTAGAATCTTCAATAGATGGAGTTGGACGCCAAGTCGTAGGTGGAGGACTGGAGTCAAACTTGAAGCTCTCAGTGAAGCCATCGGCTTGAAGATCAGCTTCAGAGCATAGCAAGGTAAGGCTCTTCCAGGACCGCCGACAGGCTTCATGTGCAACAAATGAATTCTTGTTAGCCAAGTTGCTAATGCAATTCACATTAGTGAGAAGACTTTTCATCTGCCACTTCATCGAATCATAATGCCTATCCTGCTTCTCGTGAAGTGAAACAAGAAGCTCTCGGTCATTTAGGACACGAGACCGCTTCTTCGGCCATTGCGCAATGGTGCTACCAGTGGCAACAGTGTTGGAACGATGCGGGAGGCGCAGATGCCTAGCCAGAGGATAAGCAGTGACATTTGCATTTGGCACATACACACTGTCAACATGTTGTGTGAATCTTTGGTGATCAACATTGAGCATTTGAAGTGGTTGCTTGACAGGCTCAGGATAGATGGCTTCATAAGATGTATCAACCTCAGGCAAGAAGACAACATGATTGCATGAAGAGGCTTGATAGTTGATAGTTGAGTGAAGCTTGATGAGCCTCATAATCCAAGGAGCGTAGAGCTTGAGGCCAAACAGATCAACACCAGAGGCACCCAGCTGACGAATGAAAAAGGCATGCGTATTGAAGCAGATGCCATTGAAAATATAGAAGACCAAAGTCTTCATGACGCCTTCTAGAGTAGCTTCAGACGAGTGTCCCTTGACAGGCCAGAGAGTACGCCTCAAAATATGGTATATGGTGCGAGGCAAGTACTCGAGGTCCTTGACGAAGAATTCCGTTGGAAGATCAGCATCAGGGGGAAACGTCTTCATCATGCTAAGCATTTCACTCATGTTGGGCTCAGCTTTCTTGAAGATGCTTTGAAGCTCTTTCTGATATAGAGAATAGCCTGGTTCGTACAACTCACCAGGAGTGGGCAGGGAAGTAAGCTCAAGTAGTGTCTGAGCTTTGTCTTCATGATGAACGTATCATGTCATCAACTCAAGTAGTGTCTGAGCTATATCTTCTGATGTGCAGAGTGGCATGGAATTGCAGGAGAAGCTCTTCATTCCAGTGTTCCTTGGCAGTGACGAAGGGAAGCAATCCAACTTCTTTGAAGCAATCAAGGGCTTCTTCAAGGCAGGGCAGTCCAGCAATGGCATCACAATCAAGACGTTGGTGTGGAAAAATCTGGTCCTGATTGTACAAAATGCAAGAGTAATAGCTTCGTTGCTGAAAGCTACACAACAGATCAGAAGAGATCTTTGGCTTCTTGTATGGGTCTTTATTAGAATCAAAGAAGGTATTGTTTGCCCTGAAGCTTTTCACACTGAATGATCCTTGTGTTGTTCCAGTGTTGGGAAGTCGAGGCAATCTGGGCTTGGTCTTCAGGGTCTGAGGCCTATGCTCCACATGATAATCATATTGCAGGCCTGGGGCAGCAGGAGGCTTCAGAAGAGGCCATTTGACAGGTACAAGCACATCATATTTATTGTAGCCTTGGGCCATGGTGTAAGGCACAAAAGAAGGAGCAGTCACGTCAGGAGCAATTACTTCAGGAGCAATCACTTCAGGAGCAGCAACGACTTCATGTTGCACATTGGCTTCAGCCATGACAACGTCATTGGCCTCGGTGTTCATTGATGGAGTAGCCACATTTGCTTCAGGTTCAGTGGCTTTAGGGAGAGTGGACTCATGCACAACAGTATCTTGGTGAATGGGTTCTTGCATGACGGGCACCTCTTCTTGAACAACAGTTTCTTGGGGAGGGGAGCGACTTCATGGGTTTCTTCTTTTTCTTTATCGGCTGATGCAGCCGGAGTATCTTCAGCCGCCTTGGCTTCAGATTCAGGAGCTAACGCCGAAGGAATAGCATCAGGAAACACTTTACGTGCCACTGAGCTTGAGTTTTGTTCTCCATCTTCAGGAATGCTTGACATGGAGGGTTGAGGCCTGAGACCTTTGTGAAGCCTTTTAAACTTGGGTGACGCAGTTGGTGAAGCATTTGCATTGGTCTGCTCCATGTCTTCTTCAGGTGTGGCGATGGAAGAATCAAGTACCGGAGTGGTAACAAGAGACGGCGGAGTGCGAGGAATGACTTCATGTAGGGGAGTGTTCGGGTGTTACTCTTCATGTAGAGGAATGACTTACGATCTGGAGGAAAGAATGGGATGTTGAATGGATTCTTGTTAGTCCTACTAAGCGCCCATCAAGTTTGGGACTTTTGGCTATGCATAAACCTCCTACTAGATCTGCTTTTAAGTCTTCTGCATCTGCTAAGAAGAAACTTTCTTTCGCCACGTTTGAGCGTTATCTTGCTTGCAAGGGATACTGTTTTCCTGCCACGCAACAATGTTTTGATACAATTATTGAGGCGGGATATGATCCTCTACCACAAGAGCGTGTTATCATTCATCAATCCCCACCTGAGATGTTGCTTTGGACGGTGGCTCGTCCACCCATTGTCTTCGACACGGTCACTCCCATGCCGTAGTTGAGCCGGCCGGCAACTCTTGCTCCGTTAAGTGTTCCAGTTTTTGAGGAACGATACCTCGAGAATGACGCGACCTCATCCGCGCATTTAGTGGAGGCGGGATTACCTCCTTTTCAAATCTCTGATCGGACTGCTGGCCCATCGCTGCACACCACAATGGCTTCTGGGCCTTCTACTGCTAGCCCGGGCCCTATGGACTCTGGTCGCATTGATCTTGTGGAAGTTAATCAGGAATCTAGCTCATCTTCTTTGCATAACCCAATTGCACTTGGGCCCTCAAGCCCTTCTGCTGGCCCAATGGAGAGGGGTCCCGCTATTCTTTTCTCTCAAGAGGCTGCGAGGCAGTTTGAAGCCATGGTCGATGACATGGTGGACCGTGTAGTTACAGGTTCTATCTGCTCAATGAGGGTCCACTTGTCGGCGGCCTGCAGAATGCGGATGGTCTGTGGGGCTTGCTCCCGTCCTGGTCATTCTAGCCGCGACTGTAATGGCTTCCTGCGCTCCAATGGATTGGTTTGGAGACCAATTTCGGTGCAACAAAATATGATTTTTTTTGGAATCTGCTGCTTCTCATGGGAAGAGAGCCGGAGTTATTGGGATAGACTCTCCAGTCCCATCGCCGCCGCTCTCATTGCATCTGCCCTCTCCCCCTTCCAAAGAAAACCCCATCCGAGCTTCTTCCTCTTCCATGGCGATTTTGAGCTTGACCCCCAGCGCTTTGTGCCTGCGGGCCACCACATCATTGATGGTGGCGACCGTCGTCTTCCTCGGTCCTTCTTCATGCCTGCTGCGAGACCACCCCGTTGCCATGAGGACTACATGGTCACAGAGGTGATGCCTGCACCGGAAGGACCCCTTGGACCAGTGCGGGAGGAAGTCGTTCAGTTTCTGCAGAATCGAGGTATTTTGGTCCGCTTTGCTCAGCCGTGGTTCCATGGAGTAGGTTTGTTTCATGTGCGGGATCCGTCAGTTAGATACACCTTGATTCAGCATGCTCCTTTTCCTCTGGGCAACGACCGCTTTGTCAGATTTATGAAACATGATGAAGGAGATAATTTCAAGGGAGCTCAGGGTTTTCGTAAGGGGTGGTTGATGTTCATTGGTATCCCACTAGATTATCGCACTACTGAATATATCTCATAGGCTGTTGGCACTTTTGGGAAGTTTATTTCTTGGGACAGTGAGGATCCTTATCTTGTTCGCACTTTGGTGGAGGCTAGTTTCCCAGATACAACGCTAGTTCCTCGGGATGTTGTCTTTGGCGATTATGCGGAACGGGGAGGCGCTCAAGTTTCTTGGACCACTGTCTGCTATGTTCTTGGTGCAGATTTTGCTGACCAGATGCCCAACGATGAGGACCCAATGCTGCTGGTTGGGAACCCTCACCCCCTGCCTGGAAATCTTGTGCAAGACAATCTTCAGTTCGTATTGTATCCGTACCCAATGTTAGGTTGGAATGATGCACTAGTTGCTCCTCCCCACCACCAGTGAATGATGCCGCACATGGCTAGGGAAATGCTAGGTAGGAAGAGGAAGCAGTGGGTGATCAAGATCCGCAGTTGGTTATTCCCGAGCAGGATCAGGTCTCGATTGTAATTGATCAGCCAGAAGGATCTGTTTCCGTGGATCAGCAGGAGGTTGGCGTGGAAATCCAACAACCTGTTGTAAAGTTGTCGTATCTTCAACTTCAGCCTCTGCAGCAGCCATCTTTGGAAGAGAACCTGTTGGTCATTGTGTCCTACCAGCCACCGGTTATCCAGCACCACGAGATCTTCATTGGAATGTCGCGCATTGTGGCAGGGCCTCCTCTTCCTCCAGAAATGATCTGGAAGGGGTCTTTTTATAACTTGATATTTGAGTTCTCAGCTAGGGATGTGCCAAGGTCTATCTCATTCAGGCCAATGGGCACATTCATTTACTCCAAGAGATCTTAGACCATAGCTTTTGATGAAACAAGGAAGATGTATTTGATGTCTACCTCATTGCTGGTTGTTGCTTCTGCAAGAAGATCAGTGACAGCAAAGCGCCCAGTTCCCAGAGCCCTGTTTGAGGAGATACCTGCTTCTCTCGATTCATCCACTATTACCAATGAGCTCCCATCTGATGATCCAACTTTTCCTGCTTCAGTTAACTCTACTTCCTCCCCAATGATGTTCTCTGTAGATCTCTCGGTGGAGAAGAAGAGAAAAGGCAAGAAGAAAGTGCATGTTGTTGACATAACTCTTCGACGCTGCACTCGAAGTGCGGCAAAATTGGATGGCTTCAAAAACGTGGTCTTCCAGCAGCTATCTCTCCAACCATCAAAGAAGCGCCCACGTGCCAAGCCCATGAAGGACAAGGCCCAGCCCGCTACTGCTGGTGCATCTGAAGACAGCCTGCCTGCTGATCCGCCACATACCCCAATTCACGTGCTGCAGGCAGTGGGAGCGGAGCTCGAGATCGACCCTTCTCTCTTAACGGCGGACAAGCTTATGGCTGATCCTCGGCAGGACTCGCCCTCACCTTCAGTTTAATGTTTAATCCATCTTCGATGTCTCGGCCTGGTGTGCCTGTTATGGTGGTTTCCTTTATTGTTGAACTGGATCTCGTTTGGGATGTGACTTTCTCTACGGGTGAACACTATAGTCTTTTGTATCGCATGGCACTAGGTGCAATGATGCGTTTAATCTACTTTATTTTGGTTATTCATGCATATTATGTCCAAGCGTAGCTGGAAAATTCTGTGTTGGAATGTGCGTGGCCTTAATGCTGAGTCCAGGCAGCATTCTGTCAGGGACAAAGTGATCGAGAGTCAGAGTGCTGTAATCTGTCTCTAGGAGACTAAACTTACTTCTTGCTCGTGGGTAGTCATCAAATCCATCTGCCCCATGGTTTTGACCAATTTGTAGAGTCTCCCTCTCGAGGTGCTTCGGGGGGGCTTTTAACTGTGTGGCGCTCGGACATGTTCCATGGCACGCTGATGGAAATTAAGCCCTATGCCATTGTGATGCAGTTTACTTCAGTTCATAAAAATGAAGAATAGTTTCTTGTGAACATATATGGCCCATGTCATGGTGAGTTAATAGATGAGTTTGTTTCATGGATTTACAACCTAGATATTGACCCAGATCAGAAGTGGATGTTAATGGGAGACTTTAATTTTATTCGATCCATTGACAACAGGAACCTCCCTGGAGGGGATATCAACGACATGTCCATTTTTAATGAAATTATTGGGCACTTGGGTTTGCTAGAGCTTCATCTAAAGGGGCGAAAATTCACTTGGTCAAACATGCAAGATTCGCCTCTCCTGGAGCAGTTGGACTTGGTTTTTACCTCAGCCAATTGGATTAATTTATACCCAATGACACAGGTGACTCCTCTTGCCAAAACTGCGTCCGGCCATGTGCCATG
>LR738715.1:338287488-338302509 GCA_902687465.1 Secale cereale
ATAGAAATATGTTATGATGGTTGGCGTATGCTATCAGTATGTGAATGGCTTCAAGTCTAGCAACAAGAGCAAAGGTTTCATCGAAGTCAATTCCTTCTACTTTAGTATAGCCTTGAGCAACGAGACGAGCCTTGTCTCTGACGACTTGACCATGCTCATCCTGTTTGTTGCGATAGATCCATTTGGTGCCAATGATGTTATGTTTCCGTGGATCAGGACACTTTACAAGTTCCCATACATTATTCAGCTCAAACTATTGAAGCTCTTCTTGCATTGCTTGAATCCATTCAGATTCCATAAAGGCTTCATCAACTTTCTTGGGTTGAGATATCGAGACAAATGGAGAGTCACCACAGAAGTTGGCTAGCTGAGTTGCTTTTGAGCGAGTGAGTGGACCAGCTGCATTAATGCCATCAAGGATCTTTTCAATTTGGACTTCATTAGCAACCCGAGGATGAGTTGGGCGAAGACTTTGCTCATTCTGTTGATTATCTTCTTGTTCAGTATTGGCTTCAGGCTGAGCATCGTCTTCAAGATTATTGGGTGGAGAGATGATGATTTCATCTTCAGTTGGTTCCTCGGTGGGTATAACTTCTCCTGTACCCATTTGTTTGATATATTCACTTGGAGAAGTTTCATCTAGCACATTTGACAGGTGCTTCATACGTCTCCAATGTATCTATAATTTTTTATCGTTCCATGCTATTATTTATGAAGTCTTGGATGTTTAATAGGCTTTATCATACACTTTTATATCATTTTTAGGACTAACCTACTAACCCAAAGGCCCAGTCCAGATTGCGGTTTTTTGCCTGTTTCAGGGTTTTGCAGAAAAAGAATATCAATCGGAGTCCAAACGGAATGAAACCTTCGCAAGAGATATTTTTGGAGAAAATCACGCACGGAGAACTTGAGAACCATGTCAGAAGATCCATGAGGGTGGGGGCGCGCCCCCCTTCCCAGGGCGCGCCCCCCTGCCTCGTGGGGCCCCCGTGACTCCCCCGGTGTCCTCCTTCCTCCTATATAAGTCTACGTACCCCGAAACCATCAGCAACAAAGAGAAAACCCTAATTCCACCGCCGTAACCTTCTGTTCCCGTGAGATCCCATCTTGGAGCCTGTTCCGGAGCTCCACCGAAGGGGATCCATCACGGAGTTCTACATCATTATCATCATCGCCCTCATCATGAGTTGTGAGTAGTTTACCACAGACCTTCGGGTCCATAGCTAGTATCTAGATGGCTTCTTCTCTCTCTCTGGATCTCAATACAATGTTCTCCTCGGTCTTCGACGAGATCTATTCGATGTAATCTCTTTTTGCGGTGTGTTTGTCGAGATTCGATGAATTGTGAGTTTATGATCAAGATTATCTATGAGAAATATTTGGTTCTTCTCTGAACTTTTTATGTGTGCTCATAATATCCTTGCAAGTCTCTTCGAATTATTGGTTTGGTTTTTTACTATAGATTATTGGTTTGGTTTGGCCTACTAGATCTATAGTTCTTGCAATGGGAGAAGTGCTTGGCTTTGGGTTCAATCTTGTGGTATCCTTTCCCAGTGACAGAAGGGGCAGAAAGGCACGTATTGTATTGTTGCCATCGAGGATAAAAAGATGGGGTTTATACCATATTGCTTGAGTTTATCCCTCTACATCATGTCATCTTGCTTAAGGTGTTACTCTGTTCTTATGAACTCAATACACTAGATGCATGCTGGATAGCGGTCGATGTGTGGAGTAATAGTAGTAGATGCAGGCAGGAGTCGGTCTACTTGTCTCGGACGTGATGTCTATATACAATGATCATGCCTAGATAGTCTCATAATTATTCGCTTTTCTATCAATTGCTCGACAGTAATTTGTTTACCCGTCGTAGAATATCGCTATCATGAGAGAAGCCACTAGAGAACACTATGGCCCCCGGGTCTATTCTCAACATATCAATCTACCTCTACTTTAATTTTACCGCTTTTACTTTCTGTCCTTATAAACAAAAATACCAAAAATATAAACTATCATCTCTATCAGATCTCACTTTCGTAAGTGACCGTAAAGGGATTGACAACCCCTTATCATGTTGGCTGCGAAGTTCTTATTTGTTTGTGCAGGTGCGAGGGATTCGCGCGTGGTCTCCTACTGGATTGATACCTTGGCTCTCAAAAACTGAGGGAAATACTTACGCTACTGTGCTGCATCTCCCTTTCCTCTTCGAGGGAATACAACGCAAGCTCAAGAAGTAGCAAGAAGAAATTTTGGCGCCGTTGCCGGGGAGGCTTACGCAAAAGTCATATACCAAGTACCTATCACAAACCCTTATCCTTCGCATTACATTATTTGCCTCTCATTTTCCTCTCCCCCACTTCACCCTTGCCGTTTTATTTGCCCTTCTTCTGTCGTGTGTTTATCGTTCGCTTGCTTCTTGTTTGCTTGTGTTGCTATGTCCCCTCATTTAGCTTGCATATTCGCTTGCTAAAGTATGAATCGTCATCCACTTGCTAATCTCTTTAAGAGATCCAATTATGTTGAACCTATTGCTAGTGAGCTGCGTGCACTAGATTATCTTTATGGCGTTTTGCTTGAAATTTATGAATCTGAAAATTGTGAGGAATTGTTAAAAGAAAAAGTGATTCATGTTAGCTCCTTAAATAAAAAGCATGATTGCAATGATGTTTCCATAAATTCTATTGATGACAATTGTGCTAATAATATGCAAAACCATAAGCTTGGGGATGCTAGTTTTGCTATGTCTACAACTTGTTACAATGATCATGATTGGGGTGATTCTTCTTATGATCTTGAAAATTTATTTAATCCCCATGATGAATATAAGATTGATAATAATGTTTGCATTAATATTGAAAGTGGGTTTGGAAGAGTGTCAACTTTAGATCCCACATACTTGGAGAATGTTCAATCTTATGAAACTTTTGATAAAAGTGGGTTTGGAGAGGTCATGACTTTAGTTAATGTTAATCCCACTATTTTGGAAGAGTGTCAACTTTGCATGCATGTGGATCATGTTGAGAATATGTTATGTGATAGCTATTTTGTTTAATTTGATCATGATCCTATATGCAATTATTATGATAGAGGGAAACATGGTTGTAGAAATTTTCATGTTACTAAATTACCTCTCATTATGTTGAGATTGCTATTGTTTCTTTCTCCTTCCTTGCATATGCTAGATCCTGCTTGTCTTGGTATTTTGTTTTCTTATAATATGCCTATGCATAGGAAGTATGTTAGAATTAGATGTGATTTTCACATGCTATATCATGCTCTCTTTGTGCTTCAATTCTTATCTTTCATGCGAGCATCATTGAAATCCCAAGCCTATCTTAATGGCTATAAAGAAAGAGCTTATTGGGAGGCAACCCAATTTTTTGTTTTTTTGTTTTTCTTGCTGTTAGGGAATAAATATTGCATCTAGCTTCTGTTTATATGTGGTTTCATGTTTTGTTCAGTGTTTGTGCCAAGTAGAACCTTGGGAAGATGTGTGTAAAGTTTATGTGATCTTGCTGTGAAAAACAGAATCGTTAGCGCTCACTAGAATGGTCGTCAGATTTTACTGGAGCGTGCTATTTATTTGATTCTTTTTGCAGATGATTAATATAAAAATTCCTCACATTTACCAATTTAGTTTGAATTTTGTGGATTTACAGAAGTATGCGAAACCTGCTGATTACTACAGATTGTTCTGTTTTTGACAGATTCTGTTTTTCGTGTGTTGTTTGCTTATTTCAATGCATCTATGAGTAATGTTTGGAGGTATGAACCATAGAGAAGTTGGAATACAGTAGGTTTAACACCAATATAAACAAAGAATGAATTCATTGCAGTACCTTTGAGTAGTGGTTTGCTTTCTTATACTAACGGAGCTCACGAGAATTTTTGTCTAAGTTTTGTGTTGTGAAGTTTTCAAGTTTTGAGTATTGCTTTGATGGACTATGGAACAAAGAGTAGCAAAGGCCTAAGCTTGGGGATGCCCATGGCACCCCAAGTAAAATTCAAGGATAATCAAAAGCCTAAGCTTGGGGATGCCCCGGGAAGGCATCCCCTCTTTCGTCTTCATCCATCGGTAACTATACTTGGAGCTATATTTTTATTCACCACATGATATGTGTTTTGCTTGGAGCATCTTGTATAATGTGAGTCTTTGCTTGTTAGTTTTCCACAATAATCCTTGCTGGAAACACCTATTTGAGAGAGTTAAATATGTCCTAGGAATTGTTAGAACACTTTATTTGCTTCACTTATATCTTTTGAGTTGAATAGTTTTTGCTCTAGTGCTTCACTTATATCTTTTAGAGCACGGTGGTGGTTATATTTTCCAGAAATTGTTGAACTCTCATGCTTCATTTATATCTATTTGAGAGTCTATTAAAACAGCATGGTAATGTGTTTAGGCTATAAAACTAGTCTTCACATGATAGACATCCAATGTCAATGTAGTAAAGAAATTCACACTAAGTGCATTGAATAGAATGAGATGTTGGATGCTTGATAATTGTTTTGTGATATAAGGATAGTGCTATTAGAGTCATGCTAGTGTAGTTATTATGAAATTGAGAAATACTTGTGTTAAGGTTAGTGATTCTCGTAGCATGCACGTATGGTGAACCGCTATGTGATGAAGTTAGAGCATGAGGTATTTGTAAAGTGTCAACCTTTGTGTGGAGCTTGGGGGCGCGCGATGGTTAACTCCTACCAACCTCCCCCCTAGGAGCATGCGTTGATTGCTTTGTTTTGATGACTCGTAGATTTTTGCAATAAGTATATGATTTCTTATGGCTAATGTTGAGTCCATGGATTATACGCACTCTCACCCTTCCACCATTGCTAGCCTCTCTTGTACCGCGCAACTTTCGCTGGTACCGCAAACCCACTATATATCCTTCCTCAAAACACCCACCATATTATTCCTCAAAACAGCCACCATACCTACCTATCATGGCATTTCCATAGCCATTACGAGATATATTGCCATGCAACTTTCCACTGTTTCATTCATATGACACGCTTCATATTGTCATATTGCCATGCATGATCATGTAGTTGACATCGTATTTGTGGCAAAGCCACCATGCAAAAAAATTCATACATGTCACTCTTGTTTCATTGCACATACCGGTACACCGCCGGAGGCATTCATATAGAGTCATACTTTGTTGTAGTATCAAGTTGTAATGAAAGTGTGATGATCATCATTATTAGAGCATTGCCCCATGGGAGGAAAGGCTAAATCAATAAAGCCCCTACGCCAAAAAAAGGCCAAAGAAAAAAAAAGAAAGCCCCAAAAAAAGGGGGACAATTGCTACTATCTTTTTTTCCACACTTGTACTTCGAAGTAGCACCATGTTCTTCATTGTAGAGAGTCTCATGTTTAGTCACTTTCATATACTAGTGGGAATTTTCATTATAGAACTTGGCTTGTATATTCCAACGATGGGCTTCCTCAAATGCCCTAGGTCTTCGTGAGCAAGCAAGTTGGATGCACACCCACTAGTTTATTTTGTTGAGCTTTCATACATTTTTAGCTCTAGTGCATCCGTTGCATGGCAATCCCTACTCACTCACATTGATATCTATTGATGGGCATCTCCATAGCCCATTGATACGCCTAGTCGATGTGAGACTATCTCCCTCCTTTTTGTATTCTCCACAACAACCTCTATCCACCCATAGTGCTATGTCCATGGCTCACGCTCATGTATTGCGTGAAAGTTTAAAGGTTTGAAAGAATAGAGTATGAAAACAAGTGATTGGTTAAAATCGGGGTTGTGCATGATATGAATATTTTGTGTGATGAAGAGGGAGCATAGCCAGACTATATGATTATGTAGGGATAACTTTCTTTAGCCATAGTATTTTGAGAAGACATGATTGCTTTGTTAGTATGCTTGAAGTATTATTATTTCTTATGTCACTGTAGACTTTTATCTTGAATCTTTCAGATATGAACATTCATGCCACAATTAAGAGAATTACATTGAAAAACTATATTGGTTAGCATTCCACATCAAAAATTCTTTCTTTATCATTTACCTACTCGAGGACGAGCAAGACTTAAGCTTGGGGATGCTTGATACGTCTCCGACGTATCTATAATTTTTGATTATTCCATGTTATTATTTATGAAGTCTTGGATGTTTAATGGGCTTTATCTTACACTTTTATATCATTTTTGGGACTAACCTACTAACCCAAAGGCCCAGTACAGATTGTTGTTTTTGCCTGTTTCAGGGTTTTGCAGAAAAAGAATATCAAACGGAGTCCAAATAGAATGAAACCTTCGCAAGAGATATTTTTGGAGAAAATCACGCACGGTGAACTTGTGAACCACGTCAGAAGAGCCAGGACGGGCCCTCGAGGGTGGGGGCGTGCCCCCCTTCCCAGGGCGTGCCCCACTGCCTCGTGGGGACCCGTGACTCCCCCGGTGTCCTCCTTCCTCCTATACAAGTCTACGTACCCCGAAACCATCAGCAACAGAGGGAAAACCCTAATTCCACGGCCGTAACCTTCTGTTCCCATGAGATCCCATCTTGGAGCCTGTTCCGGAGCTACACCGGAGGGGGATCCATCACGGAGTTCTTCATCATCATCATCATCATCGCCCTCGCCATGAGTTGTTAGTAGTTTACCACAGACCTTCGGGTCCATGGCTAGTATCTAGATGGCTTCTTCTCTCTCCCTGGATCTCAATACAAAGTTCTCCTTGGTCTTCGAGGAGATCTATTCGATGTAATCTCTTTTCTCGGTGTGTTTGTCGAGATCTAATGAATTGTGAGTTTATGATCAAGATTATCTATGAGAAATATTTGGTTCTTCTCTGAACTTTTTATGTGTGCTCATAATATCCTTGCAAGTCTCTTCGAATTATTGGTTTGGTTTGGCCTACTAGATCTATAGGTCTTGCAATGGGAGAAATGCTTAGCTTTGGGTTCAATCTTGCAGTGTCCTTTCCCAGTGACAGAAGGGGCAGCAAGGCACGTATTGTATTGTTGCCATCGAGGATAAAAATATAAGGTTTATATCATATTGCCTGAGTTTATCCCTCTACATCATCTCATCTTGCTTAAGGCGTTACTCTGTTCTTATGAACTCAATACACTAGATGCATGCTGGATAGCGGTCGATGTGTGGAGTAATAGTAGTAGATGCAGGCAGGAGTCAGTCAACTTGTCTCGGACGTGATGCCTATATATATACAATGATCATGCCTAGATAGTCTCATAATTATTCGCTTTTCTATCAATTGCTCGACAGTAATTTGTTTACCCGTCGTAGAATATCTCTATCATGAGAGAAGCCACTAGAGAACACTATGACCCTCGGGTCTATTCTCAACATATCAATCTACATCTACTTTACTTTTATCGTTTTTACTTTCTGTTCTTATAAACAAAAATACCAAAAATATAAACTATCATCTCTATCATATCTCACTTTCATAAGTGACCGTAAAGGGATTGACAACCCCTTATCGCATTGGCTGCGAAGTTCTTATTTGTTTGTGCAGGTGCGAGGGACTCGCGCGTGGTCTCCTACTAAATTGATACCTTGGTTCTCAAAAGCTGAGGGAAATACTTACGCTACTGTGTTGCATTGATATGTCTCCATGGTATCTATAATTTTTGATTGTTCCATGCTATTATTTATAAACTCTTGGATGTTTAATGGGCTTTATCATTCACTTTTATATCATTTTTGGGATTAACATACTAACCCAAAGGCCCAGTCCAGACTGCTGTTTTTTGCCTGTTTCAGGGTTTTGCAGAAAAAGAATATCAAACGGAGTCCAAACAGAATGAAACCTTCGCGAGAGATATTTTTGGAGAAAATCACGCACACGTAGCTTGAGAACCGCGTCAGGGGATCGAGGGCTGGCCCACGAGGGTGGGGGCGCGCCCCCCTTCCCAGGGCGCGCCCCCTGCCTCGTGTCCCCCTCGAGCGTCCACCGGTGCCCTCCTTCTTCCTATATAAGTCTACGTACCGCAGAAACTCCGTGAACATAGAGAAAACCCTAATTCCACCGCCCTACCTTCTGTTCCCGTGAAGATCCCATCTTGGAGCCTGTTCCGGAACTCCACCGGAGGGGGATCCATCACGGAGGCCATCATCATCATCATCATCACCCTCACCATGAGTTGTGAGTAGTTTACCACAGACCTTCGGGTCCATAGCTAGTATCTAGATGGCTTCTTCTCTCTATTTGGATCTCAATACGAAGTTCTCCTCGGTCTTCGAGGAGATCTATTCGATGTAATCTCTTTTTGTGGTTTGTTTGTCGAGATCCGATGAATTGTGAGTTTATGATCAAGGTTATCTATGAAAGATATTTTGTTTTTCTCTGAACTTTTTATGTGTGCTCATAATATCCTTGCAAGTCTCTTCGAATTATTGGTTTGGTTTGGCCTACTAGATCTATAGTTCTTGCAATGGGAGAAGTGCTTGGCTTTGGGTTCAATCTTGCGGTGTCCTTTCCCAGTGACAGTAGGGGCAGCAAGGCACGTATTGTATTGTTGCCATCGAGGATAAAAAGATGGGGTTATATCATATTGCTTGAGTTTATCCCTCTACATCATGTCATCTTGCTTAAGGCGTTACTGTATTCTTATGAACTCAATACACTAGATGCATGCTGGATAGTGGTCGATGTGTGGAGTAATAGTAGTAGATGCAGGCAGGAGTCGGACTACTTGTCTCGGATGTGATGCCTATATACAATGATCATGCCTAGATAGTCTCATAATTATTCACTTTTCTATCAATTTCTCGACAGTAATTTGTTTACCCGTCGTAGAATACCGCTATCATGAGAGAAGCCACTCGAGAAAACTATGGCCCCCGGGTCTATTCTCAACATATCAATCTACATCTAGTTTACTTTTACCGATTTTATTTGCTGTTCTTATAAACCAAAAATACCAAAAATACAAACTATCATCTCTATCAGATCTTACTTTCGTAAGTGACCGTAAAGGGATTGACAACCCCTTATCGTGTTGTTTGCGAAGTTCTTATTTGTTTGTGCAGGTGCGAGGGACTTGCGCATGGTCTCCTACTGGATTGATACCTTGGTTCTCAAAAACTGAGGGAAATACGTATGCTATTGTGCTGCATCTCCTTTTCCTCTTCGTGGGAATACAACACAAGCTCGAGAAGTAGCAAGAAGAATTTCTGGCGCCGTTGCCGGGGAGGCTTACGCAAAAGTCATATACCAAGTTGTCACACCCTGCATTTTGTAACATGTTATTTGTAACTTTGAAGCATGAAAATTTGGACCAGCAAATTTTTTTTAGCATCATTTGGCTTTTATTTGGAATTGAGTTTTCTTCATGTGCTTTTTCTTGTGCTCATTAAAGTCAACTATGATCTCTTGTAGATTTCATCTCCACACCCAAAACTTCTGCCCAATGATCATGCCAAGTGTTATATAACAGTATAATATTTTCTTACAAAATTAATTTGGCCAAAAAGTATTTTATAAATTTAGCTTTCCAAAAACCCCTGAATTGAGATTTGCACTGCAAGTACTTGATTTAGGGTGAGAAAATTATTTCAAAAGGTTTATTTGAGACCTAGTAGTCATAGGACTCCCAGAAACCACAAAGGTATAATTTTAAAAGTTATTTTCCTATTTTATTTAAAAGCTTTTTCTTAAGGCCAGAAATGGTCTTTAATAGGGAAAAATTATTTAACTGTTTCAAAAATATTTGCCAAAATTCAGAGAGACTCAGAAGACATATATTGTCCATATATAAGAGTTTCAACACTTGGTCATGTTCAAAATAATGGGCTAAACCCTCTAAAACCCTTTCTGGATATTTCAAGCTTTTGAAATATTTACAAAGGAAACTTTCTCCAAAAATTCCAGGGAAATTCTATCATGTCATATATGGCATATTAGATGATCTTGCCAAGTCCCATGCCTTGGGAAGCAAGAAAACATCCTCAAACCCCTTCATAACCATTCTGTCCATATTTGAAGTTTGAGCAACTTTACATTGCCAAACTTGTCCAAATGCTCTCAAACTTGGTGCACATGCTAGAATGACCTAATAAGGCATCTAGACCAAATGGCACAAGAATTTGAATAGAGCAACTTGATCAGATCACCTCAAAACCCTTTCTGTTCAAACGCAAATTTGAACAACTTTACATTACCAACTTTTTATCTGGAACTTCAAACTTTGTGAGCATGATCAATACCCCAAATTATTATGCTACACCAAGTGGTGCATCAAGGGGAGATGATTAGCTTGACTCAATCAAGATGAAACTGTTTCTGTTGATTTCTAGGGTTCACCAAAGTTACATTAGCTAGTTTCTTCAAATGAGCCCAAATTTGGTGAAGCACCCTATTTCCTCATATCTTTCAACCCTGTCAAGTGGACTTCATTTACTTGATCAAACACTGATCAAACACCTTCTGCAGAAATGCTAAAACCTCCAATTTGACCACTTTCACCTTTCTCCATGGCCTCAACTTCTTACCACAGGCTCATTGAGTTACCAGCTACCTCCAGTAACTCCCCCAGCACCTCAGCTCCATGATTGAAGGGTGAAACCCCTAATTTACCTTGTTGTACAGCCAACTTTCACCATTTCACCAGCCCTCTCCCTCTCTCTCTACATCCCCAGGGCATCCAAGGCCTTAGGGCATTTCTTTACTCCTCCTACAACGCACTAGACACTGTTGGACACGCTCGATCAGACCAAACCAGCGAGAGCACGCTGATGCCAGCAATACGCATGCTCTGGAGCGCGCGAACAGTGCCCTCCGCACGCTGGCTCCAGCCAATCGCCGATCCCCGACAACCTCGAGCCTCCCCCTCGCGCCAATCAAGGCGCCTCGACGTCCGCAACCTCCCCGGCGCTGTCCCCCCTCCTCCTGCGCCCTCCAGTGAACGTCGTCGCACGCGCACCGGCCGCCCGCTTCGGCCATTCTTCTGCTTCACACGCGCACGCTCCTCTGACGCTCCCCCGCTCCTCTCATTCCCTCAGCTGGACGTGGAGCTAGTCCACGGACCTCCCCGGCGTGTTCCCAGGCTCCAGAACCCTCCACAGCCTCGCCTACAACCTCGCCGGCGCACGGGTCCACGGTGAACCACGGGCGCGGCTATATAAGGCCCTCCTGAGCTTCTCCAACACCATCACCAGCCTCACACCTCTCCACTAAGACCCCCAGCACCCTCCACTCCTCCCCAGGACGTCCAAGTGCTCGGGATCGACCGGAGCGCCGCCGCGTCGGGCTGCCGGCGATCTCGTGGTACGGGCCTTCCCTGCCCCTCCTTCCACCCGTTTCGGAACCGCCGCACCTCACTGACTCTTTCCCCCTCGTTTCCCCTCTCTGTTGCAGTCGGAAACGGCCGCAGCAACCACCCTCCGACGAGCTTCCGCCGTCCCACCTCGCCGCCGGTGAACCAGGGCTCCCCGCCGTGCCGCACCACCACCACTGCAACCGCCACTCAACACTGAGTCCGTCCCTGGCCTCCGTTGCCGTCGCCGTGGCCGGAATCCTCGCCGGTGAGCTCGCCGCCGTCGTGGCCGTGGGGTTAGAGATGACAGGCGGGCCCCGCCTGTCATCCCCCCACCTCTCTCCCCCTCCTCTATGCCGCTGACCCACGGGCCCCGCCCGTCAGGTTTGAAAACCTGACGTGCGCGCGCGCTGGCTCCGTGCGGCTGGGCCAGTCCGTCTGGGCCGTGCACTGTGGCCTTCTCTCGCCCAGTGCACAGGACCCCTTTTTCCTTTTTTCTTTTCTGTAAATGTTTTAAACATTTCTACAGAAAAGAATATTGATCCAAATTAAATAATTCCAACTCCTAAAATCTTGTAATATTCCAACCTATTTAATGGTACTACTTTCATTCAAATCCATGAAACTTTGCTGTAGTGTTCAAATTTAAATTCAAATTTGAGCAGTATAACTCCTGTTCAAAAATCAATATATTCCATTCTGTAACTCCAAAACTCCAACTAAGATTTTTTCCCATCTTAGAAATCCCCCTAGTATTTTACAAAAATGAGTTGACATTTTTCTGAGCACTTTGATTTTTCTGTTTTATTTGTATTCTTATTTTCCCGTGGTTATTATGCGACGTATAGATCCCGTATTTGACGAAGTTGCTGTGGAAGAAGAAGGAGAAGGATTTAAAGACTTTGAAGACCAAGCCAATCCAGGCAAGCAGCCCTTTGACCATGATACACTTGTTCCTCGGAACCCGTTTGTTTCCGATGCATGATGATAGGGTTACGATGGTAACCTAGATGAACCACCACATGATGCATGCCTTATTGTTGATCTTACTATGTGCTAGATGGCATGCAAATAGTTGGTCATGATGCTTATATGATGCATGTGTGATATGAACCCTCGTAGTTGAAATCTTTGCATGAACCCATCGGGTGCCCCTAATGCCCGAGGGTGAGGATGTGTTAGGTCATCACTTGAGAAAGAAGTGATGTGCCGGTAAATCATGTGCATGGTGAAACGATGGATTAGATTTATGTGTGACTACCGTCCCAACCAAACATGTGCAACCACACTACCCCTTATGGGACGGGGCTTTATTGATTACTTAGGTCGATACTAGCATGGTGCCCGCATTACTAGTGACGGGAAGACTTGAGGTCTTTCCCGGGACGGGGTCGTGCTTGGATAGACGACCATGACTGTTTTCACAGGGCACCGGACACACCGTTGGTCCCTTCGGGTACGCGTGACATTGAAATTAGGGCAAGTCCCGTGATCTATTGTTTGTACCCGAGGGCCGTGTACCAACGAGTGGACTCTATGTTAGTGTCGTCTAAGGAAAGGTAATGACCGGGTGCTTACCCCGGGTACTTGAGGTACCGCGGGTCGTGGATGACACGAAAGTTCCCCGGATCTTGTGGGTAAAGTGCGCAACCTCTGCAGAGTGTAAAACTATTCGAATAGCCATGTCCACGGTCATGGACAGTTGGGTGGTGCTACTTAAACTATGTCTAGAATTTTACTTCCTCGGTGTTGGTATGTGTGTGACAAGTCAAGGATGGTGACTTGACTCGATGAGTTGAATCATATTCATGTTGATATCGGTAACCTGTCTTCGAGGTTACGCGAGGTTATTGATGCATAAACTTGATGATAGCATATTGTTCTAGCTTTCTGCTAGATTGTTCATTATTGTTCCATTGCATTGTTACCACATCATGGGTTGCTTGCGAGTACATTCAAAGTACTCATTGGCTTGCCACTGGTTATTTAATTGGCCAGGCATGGAAGAACATGATTATGAGGAAGAGTTCTTTGGAGACGAACATGCGAACTAGGACGCTATCCCAGTCAGAATGCCTGTAGGGTTAAGGCAGATGGCATGGGTTCTACCCGTTTATCGAAGAATTCCGCTACTTGAGTTATTTGCTATTCAGCCCGTGAGGCTCTATCGATGTAAGACTTGGCCATAATGGCCTTAATTCATGTAAGACTATTTGTATGGATGTAAGACTCTTGTTATTTCAGCTTCTGTGTGTTCAGTGAGCATTGATCTCTGGGATCACTGTACACGTGCATTCGGTGATCTCGACTTCTAAGTCGGGGTCCCCACACAAGTACCTATCACAAACCCTTATCCTTCGCGTTACATTTTGTGCCTCTCGTTTTCCTCTCCCCCAGTTCACCCTTGCCGTTTTATTTGCCCTTCTTCCGCCGTGTGATTATCGTTCGCTTGCTTTTTGTTTGCTTGTGTGTGTTGGATTGCTTGCTTGTCACTATGGCTCACAACAATACCAAATTGTGTGACTTCTCCAATACCAATAACAATGATTTTATTAGCACTCCGATTGCTCCTATTACCGATGCTGAATCTTGTGAGATCAATGCTGCTTTGTTGAATTTTGTCATGAAAGATCAATTCTCCGGCCTTCCTAGTGAAGATGCCGCTACCCATCTAAACAACTTTGTTGATTTGTGTGATATGCAAAAGAAAAGGGATACAGATAATGATATTGTTAAATTGAAGTTATTTCCGTTTTCACTTAGAGATCGTGCTAAAACTTGGTTTTCCTCTTTGCCTAGAAATAGTATTGATTCGTGGAATAAGTGCAAAGATGCTTTTATCTCTAAGTATTTCCCTCCTGCTAAGATCATCTCTCTTAGAAACGATATTATGAATTTTAAACTACTAGATCCTGAGCATGTTGCACAAGCTTGGGAGAGAATGAAATTGATGATACGTAATTGCCCTACACATGGTTTGAATATATGGATGATTATTCAGAACTTTTCTGCTGGCTTGAATTTTGCTTCTAGAAATCTTTTAGATTCGGCAGCCGGAGGCACTTTCATGGAAACTACCTTAGGAGAAGCTACCAAACTCCTAGATAATATTATGGTTAATTATTCTCAATGGCACACCGAAAGATCTACTAGTAAAAAAGTGCGTGCTATCGAAGAAATTAGTGTTTTGAATGGAAAGATGGATGAACTTATGAAATTGTTTGCTGCTAAAAGTGCTTCTTCTGATCCTAATGATATGCATTTGTGCACTTTGATTGAGAATAACAATGAATCTTTGGATGTGAATTTTGTTGGTAGGAATAATTTGGGTAACAATGCTTATAGAGGTAATTTTAATCCTAGGCCTTTTCCTAGTAATTCCTCTAATAATTATGGTAATTCCTACAACAACTCTTATGGAAAGATGCCTTCTTAATTTGAAACTAATGTTAAGGAGTTTATGATCTCGCAAAAGAATTTCAATGTTTTGCTTGAAGAGAAATTGCTTAAGGTTGATGAATTGGCTAGAAGTGTGGATAGAATTACTCTTGACGTTGACTCTTTGAAACTTGGATCTATCCCACCTAAACATGATATCAATGAGTCTCTCAAAGCCATGAGAATTTCCATTGATGAATGCAAAGAAAGAACCGCTAGGATGCGTGCTAAAAGACAAGATTATATTAAATCGTGTTCTTCTAGTTATCATGAAAATAAAGATGAAGATCTGAAAGTTATTGATGTGTCTCATATTAGATCCTTG
>LR738715.1:338302519-338341706 GCA_902687465.1 Secale cereale
CCTCTAATAATTATGGTAATTCCTACAACAACTCTTATGGAAAGATGCCTTCTTAATTTGAAACTAATGTTAAGGAGTTTATGATCTCGCAAAAGAATTTCAATGTTTTGCTTGAAGAGAAATTGCTTAAGGTTGATGAATTGGCTAGAAGTGTGGATAGAATTACTCTTGACGTTGACTCTTTGAAACTTAGATCTATCCCACCTAAACATGATATCAATGAGTCTCTCAAAGCCATGAGAATTTCCATTGATGAATGCAAAGAAAGAACCGCTAGGATGCGTGCTAAAAGACAAGATTATATTAAATCGTGTTCTTCTAGTTATCATGAAAATAAAGATGAAGATCTGAAAGTTATTGATGTGTCTCATATTAGATCCTTGTTTTCTAGTATAAATCTTGATGAAGATAGGATTGGAGATGATTCTGCTATAAGGTGTCCCAATGATTCAGAATTTTTAGATCTTGATGCTAAAATTGCTAAAAGTGGGAGTGAAGAGATTAAAACTTTGCATAGTGATGAACCCACTACTTTGGATTTCAAGGGATTCAATTATGACAATTGCTCTTTGATTGATTGTATTTCCTTGTTGCAATCCGTGCTAAATTCTCCGCATGCTTATAGTCAAAAAAAAACTTTCACCAAACACATAGTTGACGCTTTGATGCAATCTTATGAAGAAAAACTTGAGTCGGAAGTTTCTATCCCTAGAAAGCTTTATGATGAATGGGAACCTACTATCAAAATAAAAATAAAAGATCATGAATGCTATGCTTTGTGTGATTTGGGTGCAAGTGTCTCCACTATCCCAAAAACTTTGTGTGATTTGCTAGGGTTCCATGAGCTTGATGATTGTTCTTTAAATGTGCATCTTGCGGATTCCACTATTAAGAAACCTATGGGAAGAATTAATGATGTTCTTATTGTTGCCAATAGGAATTATGTGCCCGTAGATTTCATTGTTCTTGATATAGATTGCAATCCTTCATGTCCTATTATTCTTGGTAGACCTTTCCTTAGAACGATTGGTGCAATTATTGATATGAAGGAAGGAAATATTAGATTCCAATTTCCGTTAAGGAAAGGCATGGAACACTTTAGTAGAAAGAAAATTAAATTACCATATGAATCTATCATGAGAGCCACTTATGGATTGCCTTCCAAGGATGGCAATACCTAGATTTATCTTGTATCGTGCCTAGCTAGGGGCGTAAAACGATAGCGCTTGTTGGGAGGCAACCCAACTTTATATTTATTTTTCTTCTGTTAGGGAATAAATATTGCATCTAGCCTCTGATTAGATGTGGTTTCATGTTTTGTTTAGTGTTTGTGCCAAGTAGAACCTTTGGGAAGACTTGTGTGAAGTTTATGTGATCTTGCTGTGAAAAACAGAATCGTTACCGCTTGCTAAAGTAGTCTTGAGATTTTACTGGAGTATGATTTTTAGTTGATTCTTTTTGCAGATGATTGGTAGACAAATTCCGCAAATTTACCAATTTAGTTTGAATTTGTTGGAGTTCCATAAGTAGGCGAAACCTGCAGATTACTACAGACTGTTTTGTATTTGACAGATTCTGTTTTTCGTGTGTTGTTTGCTTATTGCGATGCATCTATGAGTAGTATTGGAGGATATGAACCATAGAGAAGTTGGACTATAGTAGGTTTAACACCAATATAAACAAAGAATGAATTCATTGCTGCACCTTTGAGTAGTGGTTTGCTTTCTTATACTAACGGAGCTCACGAGAATTTTTGTCTAAGTTTTGTGTTGTGAAGTTTTCAAGTTTTGAGTATTGCTTTGATGGACTATGGAACAAGGAGTAGAAAAGGCCTAAGCTTGGAGATTCCCATGGCACCCCAAGAAAATTCAAGATAATAAAAATCCTAAGCTTGGGGATGCCCCGGGAAGGCATCCCCTCTTTTGTCTTCATCCATCGGTAACTATACTTGGAGCTATATTTTTATTCGCAACATGATATGTGTTTTGCTTGGAGCGTCTTGTATAATAATTTGAGTCATTGCTTGTTAGTTTGCCACAATCATCCTTGCTGGACACACCTATTTGATAGAGTTAAATATGGCCTAGAAATTATTAGAACACTCTATGTGCTTCACTTATATCTTTTGAGTTGAATAGTTTTTGCTCTAGCGCTTCACTTATATCTTTTAGAGAACGGTGGTGGTAATATTTTGTAGAAATTGTTGAACTCTCATGCATCACTTATATCTATTTGAGAGTTTATTAAAACAGCATGGTAATGTGTTTAGGCTAAAGAAACTAGACTTCACATGATAGACATCCAATGTCAATGTTGTAAAAAAAAATCACACCAAGTGCATTGAATAGAATGAGATGTTGGATGCTTGATAATTGTTTTGAGATATGAGGATAGTAATATTAGAGTCATGCTAGTGGAGTTATTATGAAATTGAGAAATACTTGTGTTAAGGTTAGTGATTCCCGTATCATGCACGTATGGTGAACCGCTATGTGATGAAGTTAGAGCATGAGGTATTTGTAGAGGGCCAACCTTTGTGTGGAGGTCGGGGGCGCGCGATGGTTAACTCCTACCAACCTCCCCCCTAGGAGCATGCGTTGATTGCTTTGTTTTGATGACTCGTAGATTTTTGCAATAATTATATGAGTTCTTATGACTAATGTTGAGTCCATGGATTATACGCACTCTCACCCTTCCGCCACTGCTAGCCTCTCTTGTACCGCGCAACTTTCGTCGGTGCCATAAACCCACTACATATCCTTCCTCAAAACAACCACCATATTGTTCCTCAAAACAACCACCATACCTACCTATCATGGCATTTCCATAGCCATTCTGAGATATATTGCCATGCAACTTTCCACCGTTCCGTTCATATGACACGCATCATATTGTCATATTGCCATTGCATGATCATGTAGTTGACATCGTATTAGTGGCAAAGCCACCATGCATAATTTTTTTATACATGTCACTCTTGTTTCATTGCACATACCGGTACACCGCTGGAGGCATTCATATAGATTCATACTTTGTTATTGTAGTATCGAGTTGTAATATCAAGTTGTAATGAAAGTGTGATGATCATCATTATTAGAGCATTGTCCCATGGGAGGAAAGGCTAAATCTATAAAGCCCCTCCGCAAAAAAAGAAAAAAAAGAAAGGCCAAATAAAAGATAAAGAAAGGCCCAAAAAAAGGGACAATTTCTACTATCTTCTTTTCCACACTTGTGCTTCAAAGTAGCACCATGTTCTTCATTGTAGAGAGTCTCGTGCTTAGTCACTTTCATATACTAGTGGGAACATTCGTTATAGAACTTGGCTTGCATATTCCAACAATGGGCTTCCTCAAATGCCCTAGGTCTTTGTGAGCAAGCAAGTTGGATGCACACCCACTAGTTTCTTTTGTTGAGCTTTCATTCATATTTAGCTCTAGTGCATTTGTTGCATGGCAATCCCTACTCACTCACATTGATATCTACTGATGGGCATCTCCATAGCCCGTTGATACACCTAGTCGATGTGAGACTATCTCCCTCTTTTTGTCTTCTCCACAATGTAATGCCCAGGATGGAGTTATACCTCCTACGTGTCGAGGCACGACTTAAAGGCATAAGTCCATCCTAGAATGATCTCAAGTCTGGTAATCTTTGCACAACTCATGTAAAAGAGGGGAAAGTAAACTGAAAATAGTTGGCTTACACTCGCCACGTCACAGAATTACAGTACAAGTCTCAAACATCATACATTAAGAACACTACAACCCTCTAAGGGCAAAAGCCAAATGTCAAAGTACCAAACTCAGATAAATAAACCACAGGCGGATCGAATCCTAGTAAGAGACTCCACTACTAATCGTCCGGGTAGCGCACGTAGTACCGACTACGTTCCTCGTCGTACTCCCAATCCAGCTCGGTGCCATCACCTGGATAGCTCACAGCTGGACCTGCATCTGGTGTGTGAAGTAACTGTGAGCCACAGAGGACTCAGCAATCCCGTTCCCGGGTAACAGAACTATTTAAGCCTTTAGGAGAGGAAAAGGCTGAAGAAAGAACAAGTCTGCAGCAGCAACTAGCATCTAGCTTACGCAAGTGAGAGCGAGAAGAGAAGGCATCGGCGAGAAGTGATCACGAAGTGATCCTAGCTACAAGCTCACAATCATAACCCCTCCGTGTTCAACTCCCGAATCCCTATTCGGAAATTGACAGTCACGGAACACACGCTGGTAGTGTATTAGAAACATTGTGTCAAGTTATCTACAACCGGAATTAACAAGCTCCCATCTGCCACATAACCGCGGGCACGGCTTTCGAAAGTTCAAACCCTGCAGGGGTGTTCCAACTTGACCCATTACAAGCCCACGATCCGCGGAGTCGCAACTCCAAAGTGGGAAGACTCGAGTATCCTCGGAATCCCGTGCTCAAGATATACCGAGCTAAGGTAAGGCTAATCCAGCAAATCCTCCCGGCGTGCCGACACCCTGATAGTAGCCGCGCGTATCTAGTCTCAGGCCACGACCGGATGAGCACAGCGTACAGTGGCCGAAATACCCAAGTTGCCAAGGGGGGCCCCGCACACGACTCTAGTTTGGACCAACACTCAAATCGAGCACTGGCCCAGGGGGGTTGAATTAATTAAGCCTCGGGTTAATTACTCCCTCGGAAAGTTTTAGTTGTGTTAGGCGAATAGTACCAATGTTGGGACTTGCTGGAAAAGACTTAGCACTTAGCGGTTTATCGAGGGGGTCCCATACACCCCAACCGTGTTAGGAACGCATAATCAAGGAACATAATACCGGCTTATACGGATCCTAACGGCATGAGTGGAACAAATCACCAAGCAAAAGGCTTAGCCTTCCACCCTTGCCAATATATAGGTGATTTCATTTTTAAGCAATTATATAGTGTGATATAACCCAACCAAACTTCAACATGAAGCAAGCATCTTCACTTCACCTGCAACTAGCAACTATAAGAAGGGCTGAGCGAAGCGTACTTAGCCAAGCAACGGTTTGCATAGGTAGGGTTGGTTAAACATGGCAATTGGTTACAAGTAGGAGGCTGACAAGAAGAACATGGGCATCGAGGCAAAACTATAGATCGAGACTACTAGCAATAGGCAAAGATAGTAATGTTATCGAGGTTCGGTCATCTTGCCTGAAGAGAAGTCGTTCGGATCGTAAGAAGGGTCCTCGTGCTCAACCTCGTTGGAAACCTCGTGCTCAACTTCGTACTCGGTCTCAGCTTCCGGCTCTAAACAAAACAATCACACCAAGCACCAATCAACAAGATGCAATGCGCACTCGAAAAAACATGAATGCATGATGGATGCACTAAGGATGCACATGGAGCACGTACAACATCACTCAAGCAAAACACCTCAAAACAAGATAACAAACTGATATTATTAATCTACACAGAAAATCACCCAAGTTTGATATAAGATTCGCTGAAATCGGAGTTACGGGCTAAAAGTTATGCCCGAAACAAGATTTGAGCGAAAGCTGAAAATTACAGCAACATAGCAACTTTGGAGCTCAAAATAATTAAGCTACAGCACCCAACAAGCATGGCAAAGGACTTGAACACAAACTAGACATATAGTACAGCAACTAGGTCCAAAGTGCACCCCCAACGGAGTCACGGATCAATAGCAATGATCTTGGACATATTGAACTTTACAATAAAATTCTGGCAGCAGAATTTTATTGAAACTTTAGAGCAAAAGATAAACATGCTACAGCCACTCAAATGGACATGCGAGGACATGAATGGAAAGACAACAATATATACTACAAGGAACAATCGAAATCCACCCCAAAACTATCATGCTTTTTCCTAGAACATCACACGAACATGGCATCGGAACGTTATAGATTTCAGACTTAGTGAAAAATCACTAAGTCCTAAAACAGCAATAACATCATAGCACCAAAAAGAGCATGTTTAAGTCACCTCGAAACTAAACATGGCAAAGGGTAAGCACCTCATCAACATACACATGAAGGTGATCCCGAAACACACAAGCATGCTTCATAGAGGTGAACACAACGATTACAACGAGCTCAACAAGATGGCATTTCATAACAAGTGAAAACACAACATATGAACATGGCACTTTGCAACGATGATAACAAGGCAACAATAAATCTACCATGCAACCTATCACAAGCAGCACGTAGTTCGTGGCGAGACGAACACGTGGACATGTCATTTGCATCGTTTGGACAAACGAGCTAAAAGATATCACATGTCAAAGGTGGCATGAAAATAACACATAACAGCAGTTTATATGATGATGCACTCTTGCAACAGCAAAACAAGTGTCTAGATGATCTCTAACATGCATGACAACAACAGGTAAAACGTAGAGCACATCTCCACGAACGTCTGGACATATCACACGCGCAAAACGGAGCATCAGGCAAAAAGTTATAGCAGGTCAAAGATAGCATTTCAGACTGACAGATCTGGGACTTAGTGGGGAAAAGGAGTCAACCTCGATGAACAGTAACGGGCTCGGCCTGGGTTGAAGCAGATCTGGGCCGCATGGAGGCGAGCGCTGGTGCGATGGCGGCCCGCGGTGGATCTGGCCTGCGACGGCTGCGGCGGCGCGGCCCGGCCTGGCGGAGTCCGGTGCGGGGCCTGGTAGGGGAGGAGGAGGCCCGGTGAGGCGGGCCCAGGCGGCGGGGATGAGAGGGCCGGCCCGAGCCGGGGCGCTGCTGGCCTGGCCTGACGCTTGCGGCGGCGGTGCGGTACGGGCCTTGGCCCAGGCGGCGAGATCCACGGGGAAGCGGCGGCGGTGCGGTACGGGCCTTGGAGGGAGGGGCCCAGCCAGGGAAGCGGTCGTCGAACGGCTCCCGACGAAGCGGTCCCCCCTGGCGCGGGATCCAGGCGCGGTCGAGGAGGGCCGGTCGGGACGCTGCGGAGGCTGGGCGGCGTTGACCTCGCCCAGATCGAGGTCCGGTCGGCGGTGCTGGAAGGATCCGATGGATCCCCTCGGGATCCGGCAGAATTTCGGATCTGGAGTAGAAAATGAAAAAAAAAGAGGGGAGAGAGGAGGAAGAAGAAGGGGATGCCCAAAATAGACTAGGGGTCTATAAATAGCAGTTTTTAGGGTTAAGAGGGGATTTAGGGGCGCTAGGAGCCCTCCGATCGTGATCCGACGGATCCGATCGCGGGGATAGTTCTAGAGGGCCTAGACGGAGATAAAAGAATGCAGTAGGGGTGTTTCCGGGACACGAAGTGAAGGCACTTCGGGCCCACACGAACAACGGATGGAAAAGTCAACGGAGTCCAAACGAGACGAGATTTGAGAGGCGGGTTGCACACAACAAAACAACAACACACACAACAACCTCGCGTTACACCGGTAACGTAAAACGCCCGAACAACAAAGTAGGCCTACGGGACGTCACGGACACGTGAGGGAGCTCCGGAACGCGAAACGGACAACAGGAAGAAACACGACGAACCGGATGCAACCCACAACACAAATGCAATGCAATGCACATGTCTACATGATATGAATGAATGCCACACACTCACAACAACACGACGAAAGCCCGAAAGACAAAGAACCCGAAATGGAAATAGATGAAGCCGAAGATATATTATAAGCCCAAAAGGGAAAGTATTACATCCGGGGCATTACAAACTCTCCTCTACTACAAAAAGATCTCGTCCCGAGATCTAGGACTGGAAAAAGGAAGGGTACTCGGAACGAAGATGATCTTCTCGTTCCCAGGTAGCTTCTCGGTCTGTGTGATGTGACCACTTGACTTTCAGAAACTTGATGGACTTGTTGCGAGTCTTGTGTTCGGTTTCTTTGAGAATTGCAACTGGATGCTCTCGGTAGGAAAGGTCTTGTTGAAGATCAATCTCCTCAAACGGAATCATGCGCTCAGGTGCCTTGAAGCATTTGCGAAGTTGAGACACATGGAAGACATCATGAACATTTGCAAAGTTGGAAGGGAGCTCGAGCTGATAGGCTAGATCGCCTCTTTTGCCAAGAATATTGAAAGGCCCGACGTATCTAGGAGCAAGCTTTCCTTTGATACCGAATCTTTGGGTTCCTTTCATCGGAGAAACTCGAAGATAGACATGATCACCGATGTCGAAAGCCAAATCACGATGCTTTCCGTCATAGTAGCTCTTCTGACGGGACTGAGCGGCCTTGAGATTCTCACGTATGACTTTGCACATTTCTTCGGCTTCTGAGATCAAGTCATTGCCAAGAAGTTGGCGTTCGCCTGTTTCAGACCAGTTGAGAGGGGTACGGCACTTTCTGCCATAGAGAATTTCAAATGGTGCTTTGCCTGCACTTGCTTGAAAGCTGTTGTTGTAAGAGAACTCGGCAAATGGAAGGCAGTCTTCCCATTTCATGCCGAAGGAGATGACACAGGCTCTGAGCATATCTTCTAGGATCTGATTCACACGCTCGACTTGACCACTAGTCTGAGGGTGAAAGGCAGTGCTGAACCTGATCTTCGTGCCCATGGCGGACTGAAAGGAGTCCCAGAACCTTGATGTGAACAAGCTGCCACGGTCTGAGGATATCACTTGAGGAATGCCATGTAGGGACACAATTCTGGAAGTGTACAGCTCTGCAAGTTGAGCTGCATTGATTGATTCTTTGACAGGAAGAAAGTGAGCGACTTTGGTAAGCTTGTCAATCACCACAAAGATAGCATCATTGCCTCGCTTGGATTTAGGAAAACCAGTGACGAAGTCCATTTCAATGTGGTCGAACTTCCACTCGGGAATAGGAAGAGGTTGGAGAAGACCGGCTGGACGTTGATGTTCTGCTTTCACTCTTCTGCATACATCACATTCGTTCACGAATTGGGCAATTTCCCTTTTCATGCGTGTCCACCAGTAAGATTGCTTGAGGTCTTGATACATCTTGGAACTGCCAGGATGAATGGAAAGGAGAGAATCATGAGCTTCTTCCATTATGAGCTTCCTGAGATCACCTTTGGGAACAACGAGTCTGTCCTCGAAGAACAAAGTATCTCTCTCATCAACACGGAAGCACTTGTATTTTGGAGTGCCCTTTGCAATCCCATGTTTCACCTTCTTCACCATGGTATCACTGAGCTGGGCCTCACGGACTTGATCTTCCAAGGTAGGAGCAATTTGGAGATTTGCAAGAAAACACTGCGGAACAACTTGAAGGTTGAGCTTCCTGAATGCTTCACAAAGCTCAGGCTGGTACGGCTTGATAAGAAGGCTGTTGCAATATGCCTTTCTGCTCAAAGCATCTGCAATCACATTCGCCTTGCCTGGAGTGTAATCGATGCTGGGGTTGTACTCTTGGATCATCTCGACCCAACGAGTCTGGCGGAGGTTCAGATGCGGCTGTGTGAAGATGTACTTCAAGCTCTTGTGATCAGTGAAGATGTCGACCTTTCTGCCCAACAACAGATGTCTCCACGTAATCAGAGCATGTACCACAGCTGCTAGCTCGAGATCATGTGTGGGATAGTTCTTCTCACTTGGCTTGAGCTGCCGAGAAGTATATGCCACAATTTTCTTATCTTGCATAAGCACACCACCAAGGCCTTGAAGAGAAGCATCACAGAACACTTCATAGGGCTTGGTTTCATCCGGAGGAGTCAGAACTGGAGCAGAAACAAGCTTCTCTTTGAGGGTTTTGAATGCCACTTCACATTCGGGAGACCAAAAGTATTTGACATTCTTCTGAAGCAGGTTGGAAAGAGGCTTGGCAATCTTGGAGAAGTTTTCAACAAACCTTCTGCAATAGCTGGCAAGACCCAGAAAACTGCGGAGCTGCTTGACGTTCTGCGGAGCTTCCCAGTTGACAATTGCTTCAACTTTCTCGCGATTAACCGCAATACCGTCAGCTGAGATGATGTGGCCCAGGTACAAAACCTTATCGAGCCAAAACTCGCACTTGGAGAACTTGGCATAGAATTTATGCTCTCGGAGTCGATCAAGAACCAGACGCAAGTGCTTTTCGTGATCTTCTTCATTCTTGGAAAACACCAGAATATCATCCAGATACACAAGCACAAACTCTCCAGTATAGGGGTTGAAGATGTAATGCATCATCCTTGAAAAGGTAGGAGGAGCATTGGCGAGACCGAAGGACATGACGGTATACTCGTATGAACCGTAGCTCGTTCTGAAGGCCGTCTTGGGAATGTCTTCCTCGCGAATGCGAATTTGATGATAGCCCATTCGGAGGTCAAGCTTAGAGAACACTTTAGCTCCTTTGAGCTGCTCAAAGAGTTCGTTGATGTTGGGGAGCGGATACTTGTTCTTAATCGTCTTCTTGTTCAATGGCCGGTAGTCAACACAGAGACGCTCCGTGCGATCTTTCTTCTTGACAAATAAGACACCACAGCCCCACGGAGACGTACTAGGCCTGATGAGACCCATACTCTCCTGCTTATCAAGCTGCTTCTTCAATTCCTTCAATTCATCCGGAGAGAGCTTGTACGGACGCCGGCATGCTGGCTCAGTACCCGGCTCGAGTTCAATAACGAACTCCACCTGACGGTGTGGAGGCATGCCTGGAAGATCTTCTGGAAAGACGTCTTGATATTCGTTCACCACTGGAATTTGCTCTATGGCATTAATTTCGCCCTTATCATTAAGAGAGAAAAGCCGAATAGTATTATCCCTGGAGGCGAAGATAATCACATCATCATCAGAATGAGTCAACTTGACTTCCTTTTGAGCACAATCAATGTGAGCATCATGCTGAGAAAGCCAATCCATTCCGAGGATGAGGTCGATGTCAGAATGACCAAGAACCACCGGATTAGCCAGAAATCGATAATCACCCATGCGGATAGAAACATTTGGAACAAAGTTGTTGGAGTTCATGAGCAAACCCGGAGAAAGCACAGACATCGGACTCGGCAAAGCTTGCAATGGCATATCATGTGACAATGCAAAAGGTCTTGACATGAAAGAATGTGAAGCACCTGAATCGAACAAAACTTTAGCTGGAAAAGAGTTTACTGAGAGGTTACCCAAAATGACATCAGAAGAAGCCTCCGCTTGTGCTGCATTCATCAGATTGACCCTAGCAGACTTTGGATCATGCTTGACAATCGCTGTACTGACAGGCGGAGGAGGAGGAAGGCGCTTCGGATTCGGACATCTGTTGGCATAATGACCCTTCTGGCCACATCTGTTGCACACCACTTCAGAGAGAGGACGGAAATGAGAGCCACTGGACTTGGAGCCTTGAGACTGAAACTGCTTCTTCGACTGGTTGCTTGGGTTGGGTGGGTGGGAGAAACCACGACCACTAGAGTTCTTATTGTTGGAGTTGTTGTATGGAGCTCGAATCACTAGAGGAGGAGGAAGCCAGAATTTCTGTTGTTTCGCAGCCAACTGAGACGATGAGGAAGAGTGAACAGCATCTCGAATTCTCTTCTTAGAAGCCTCCATCTTGAGCTGAGCTGCTGCTTGTTTCAAAGCCATGTTATAGAACTTATCGAATTCGTCTGGCTCGAACAAAGTGAGAGCAAGCTGAAGTTCATCTTTGAGACCTCCACGGAACTGATAGATTTTACTCTTTGCATCAGGAATGTCTTGCTTTGCATAACGAGCGAGGTTTTGAAACTTGACATTATACTGATAGACTGTCATGGAGCCCTGCTTGAGGTTGCGGAATTGCTCACGCATACCCTCGATGACACTTGTAGGAATGTGATGCGAGCGGAAATCCTTGCAGAAATTCTCCCAAGAGAACACTTGACCCGGCCTTGAGTCTTTGTACTGCTGCCACCAGTCAGCTGCTTGATCTTTCAGTTGGAAGGCTGCAAACTTCACATAGTCATCTTCTTTCACGTTACTGCACTCAAAATGCTTCTTTATGTCGGTCAGCCAATCCTCAGCATCAAGAGGGTCGACACAGTAACTGAAAGCTTTAGGATTGTTAGCCAGGAACTGGTTGAGAGTAGCATGGTGCTGCTGGAAGAAGTTGCCTTGATTCCCTGGAACACCCTGATTAGCTTGATTAGCTTGATTAGCTTGCATCAGCTGCATCATCTGCATCATCAACTGAGTGTTCTGAGCAGTAGTCTGCATAATTGCTCTCCAAGCCTCAGGCGGAGGAGGAGGGGAAGGAGGACGTTCTGGAACCTCTTCACCCTCTGGGTTAGCATTCGGAACCCTTTTCGGAGCCATCCTGTAAGAGATGACCACGAATCAGCAATTGATTGACAAAAGGAATAAGCTGAATCAGTGGAATGAATTGCAACAAGTCTTCACAATAATCATTCGAACAATAAGAACGAATGAAATCATCCGAACAAGAGGAACGAATGAATTTCTCAGTTAATTGATAACATCAGTCTTCACGAGAAGCCACATAGGGAACAAAAGGATAAAATAAGAAAAACAACAAGGTACGGAAAGGAACAAACACAAGAGAGGAGTTTCGTTCTAACATCTTTGTGCTGAAAGCATATGAACGCGTTACGAAAAGGTTTTGCAATCCCCGGATCAGCATAGCCAAGGACCCTTTAAGATGCAACTCCTGATAGTAACCTCGGTCATATAACCTCTTCACTCAATGTCGAACCCCGAACTCTCTAACCTGCATTCGTTGGAAGAATGCCTACGATCTACTGGATAAAACCCACCTATAGTTTTCCGAAAGATTCCAGTTATGCAATCAGGTGTTGGGGATACACGGGAAGCACCGCGCAATCAACTCTAACCTACATCCAGGTGTATCCATCCTTCAACACATAACCAGTCTTTCTCGGAAACTGTGTACCTCGGACCTTCGAAAAGCATCCACTATAACAAGCTATGGCAATACTCCCGAACTACCTCCCCAGTACTGGGTGATGTCGGGGTTATCTTGCCACTGGCCGTATAGGGGAGATTTTCGATGTCGGCCGTCTTAAGTATTTAGTACTGCCGCGATATGCTTGTTACAATGATACCCCGAAGCTCAACTCCTCAGTAACAGGAGGCATCGAGAACAATATCCTTGTCACAAGAACATCGAAACAATCCCAGAATACTCGCGGGATTCCTAAAAAAAAATTGTGCAAATTTTGAAGATAGAAGAGACAAGAGTAGGCGTCAGGAGTCCTCACCAGAGAGAAAGGGGATGAGAAGCAAAGAAATCCTACTCTCCGATATAATATAGGACTCAAAAAGTTTTTAGTGTGTGCCTAGACTCAACCGTCAACGGTTCGATCAAACAGTGGGGGCTCCTAGGTCGGAGAAGGCTCTGAATACCAACTTGTAATGCCCAGGATGGAGTTATACCTCCTACGTGTCGAGGCACGACTTAAAGGCATAAGTCCATCCTAGAATGATCTCAAGTCTGGTAATCTTTGCACAACTCATGTAAAAGAGGGGAAAGTAAACTGAAAATAGTTGGCTTACACTCGCCACGTCACAGAATTACAGTACAAGTCTCAAACATCATACATTAAGAATACTACAACCCTCTAAGGGCAAAAGCCAAATGTCAAAGTACCAAACTCAGATAAATAAACCACAGGCGGATCGAATCCTAGTAAGAGACTCCACTACTGATCGTCCGGGTAGCGCACGTAGTACCGACTACGTTCCTCGTCGTACTCCCAATCCAGCTCGATGCCATCACCTGGATAGCTCACAGCTGGACCTGCATCTGGTGTGTGAAGTAACTGTGAGCCACAGAGGACTCAGCAATCCCGTTCCCGGGTAACAGAACTATTTAAGCCTTTAGGAGAGGAAAAGGCTGAAGAAAGAACAAGTCTGCAGCAGCAACTAGCATCTAGCTTACGCAAGTGAGAGCGAGAAGAGAAGGCATCGGCGAGAAGTGATCACAAAGTGATCCTAGCTACAAGCTCACAATCATAACCCCTCCGTGTTCAACTCCCGAATCCCTATTCGGAAATTGACAGTCACGGAACACACGCTGGTAGTGTATTAGAAACATTGTGTCAAGTTATCTACAACCGGAATTAACAAGCTCCCATCTGCCACATAACCGCGGGCACGGCTTTCGAAAGTTCAAACCCTGCAGGGGTGTTCCAACTTGACCCATTACAAGCCCACGATCCGCGGAGTCGCAACTCCAAAGTGGGAAGACCCGAGTATCCTCGGAATCCCGTGCTCAAGATATACCGAGCTAAGGTAAGGATAATCCAGCAGATCCTCCCGGCGTGCCGACACCCTGATAGTAGCCGCGCGTATCTAGTCTCAGGCCACGACCGGATGAGCACAGCGTACAGTGGCCGAAATACCCAAGTTGCCAAGGGGGGCCCCGCACACGACTCTAGTTTGGACCAACACTCAAATCGAGCACTGGCCCAGGGGGGTTGAATTAATTAAGCCTCGGGTTAATTACTCCCTCGGAAAGTTTTAGTTGTGTTAGGCGAATAGTACCAATGTTGGGACTTGCTGGAAAAGACTTAGCACTTAGCGGTTTATCGAGGGGGTCCCATACACCCCAACCGTGTTAGGAACGCATAATCAAGGAACATAATACCGGCTTATACGGATCCTAACGGCATGAGTGGAACAAATCACCAAGCAAAAGGCTTAGCCTTCCACCCTTGCCAATATATAGGTGATTTCATTTTTAAGCAATTATATAGTGTGATATAACCCAACCAAACTTCAACATGAAGCAAGCATCTTCACTTCACCTTGCAACTAGCAACGCTATAAAAAGGGCTGAGCGAAGCGTACTTAGCCAAGCAACGGTTTGCATAGGTAGGGTTGGTTAAACATGGCAATTGGTTACAAGTAGGAGGCTGACAAGAAGAACATGGGCATCGAGGCAAAACTATAGATCGAGACTACTAGCAATAGGCAAAGATAGTAATGTTATCGGGGTTCGGTCATCTTGCCTGAAGAGAAGTCGTTCGGATCGTAAGAAGGGTCCTCGTGCTCAACCTCGTTGGAAACCTCGTGCTCAACTTCGTACTCGGTCTCAGCTTCCGGCTCTAAACAAAACAATCACACCAAGCACCAATCAACAAGATGCAATGCGCACTCGAAAAAACATGAATGCATGATGGATGCACTAAGGATGCACATGGAGCACGTACAACATCACTCAAGCAAAACACCTCAAAACAAGATAACAAACTGATATTATTAATCTACACAGAAAATCACCCAAGTTTGATATAAGATTTGCTGAAATCGGAGTTACGGGCTAAAAGTTATGCCCGAAACAAGATTTGAGCGAAAGCTGAAAATTACAGCAACATAGCAACTTTGGAGCTCAAAATAATTAAGCTACAACACCCAAAAAGCATGGCAAAGGACTTGAACACAAACTAGACATATAGTACAGCAACTAGGTCCAAAGTGCACCCCCAACGGAGTCACGGATCAATAGCAATGATCTTGGACATATTGAACTTTACAATAAAATTCTGGCAGCAGAATTTTATTGAAACTTTAGAGCAAAAGATAAACATGCTACAGCCACTCAAATGGACATGTGAGGACATGAATGGAAAGACAACAATATATACTACAAGGAACAATCGAAATCCACCCCAAAACTATCATGCTTTTTCCTAGAACATCACACGAACATGGCATCGGAACGTTACAGATTTCAGACTTAGTGAAAAATCACTAAGTCCTAAAACAGCAATAACATCATAGCACCAAAAAGAGCATGTTTAAGTCACCTCGAAACTAAACATGGCAAAGGGTAAGCACCTCATCAACATACACATGAAGGTGATCCCGAAACACACAAGCATGCTTCATAGAGGTGAACACAACGATTACAACGAGCTCAACAAGATGGCATTTCATAACAAGTGAAAACACAACATATGAACATGGCACTTTGCAACGATGATAACAAGGCAACAATAAATCTACCATGCAACCTATCACAAGCAACACGTAGTTCGTGGCGAGACGAACACGTGGACATGTCATTTGCATCGTTTGGACAAACGAGCTAAAAGATATCACATGTCAAAGGTGGCATGAAAATAACACATAACAGCAGTTTATATCATGATGCACTCTTGCAACAGCAAAACAAGTGTCTAGATGATCTCTAACATGCATGACAACAACAGGTAAAACGTAGAGCACATCTCCACGAACGTCTGGACATATCACACGCGCAAAACGGAGCATCAGGCAAAAAGTTATAGCAGGTCAAAGATAGCATTTCAGACTGACAGATCTGGGACTTAGTGGGGAAAAGGAGTCAACCTCGATGAACAGTAACGGGCTCGGCCTGGGTTGAAGCAGATCCGGGCCGCGCGGAGGCGAGCGCTGGTGCGATGGCGGCCCGCGGTGGATCTGGCATGCGACGGCTGCGGCGGCGCGGGCCGGCCTGGCGGAGTCCGGTGCGGGGCCTGGTAGGGGAGGAGGAGGCCCGGTGAGGCGGGCCCAGGCGGCGGGGATGAGAGGGCCGGCCCGAGCCGGGGCGCTGCTGGCCTGGCCTGACGCTCGCGGCGGCGGTGCGGTACGGGCCTTGGCCCAGGCGGCGAGATCCATGGGGAAGCGGCGGCGGTGCGGTACGGGCCTTGGAGGGAGGGGCCCAGCCAGGGAAGCGGTCGTCGAACGGCTCCCGACGAAGCGGTCCCCCCTGGCGCGGGATCCAGGCGCGGTCGAGGAGGGCCGGTCGGGACGCTGCGGAGGTCCGGTCGGCGGTGCTGGAAGGATCCGATGGATCCCCTCGGGATCCGGCAGAATTTCGGATCTGGAGTAGAAAATGAAAAAAAAAGAGGGGAGAGAGGAGGAAGAAGAAGGGGATGCCCAAAATAGACTAGGGGTCTATAAATAGCAGTTTTTAGGGTTAGGAGGGGATTTAGGGGCGCTAGGAGCCCTCCGATCGCGATCCGACGGATCCGATCGCGGGGATAGTTTTAGAGGGCCTAGACGGAGATAAAAGAATGCAGTAGGGGTGTTTCCGGGACACGAAGTGAAGGCACTTCGGGCCCACACGAACAACGGATGGAAAAGTCAACGGAGTCCAAACGAGACGAGATTTGAGAGGCGGGTTGCACACAACAAAACAACAACACACACAACAACCTCGCGGCACACCGGTAACGTAAAACGCCCGAACAACAAAGTAGGCCTACGGGACGTCACGGACACGTGAGGGAGCTCCGGAACGCGAAACGGACAACGGGAAGAAACACGACGAACCGGATGCAACCCACAACACAAATGCAATGCAATGCACATGTCTACATGATATGAATGAATGCCACACACTCACAACAACACGACGAAAGCCCGAAAGACAAAGAACCCGAAATGGAAATAGATGAAGCCGGAGATATATTATAAGCCCAAAAGGAAAGGAAATTACATCCGGGGCATTACACACAACCACCTCTATTCCACCCATAGTGCTATATCCATGGCTCACGCTCATGAATTGCGTGAAAGTTGAAAAGTTTGAGAAGATAGAGTATGAAAACAAATGCTTGGCTGAAATCGGGGTTGTGCATGATATGAATATTTTTGTGTGATAACGCATAGCCAACACTATATGATTTTGTAGGGATAACTTTCTTTAGCCATAGTATTTTGAGAAGACATGATTGCTTTGTTAGTATGCTTGAAGTATTATTGTTTCTTATGTCAATATAGACTTTTATCTTGAATCTTTCAGATCTGAACATTCATGCCACAATTAAGAGAATTACATTGAAAAACTATATTGGTTAGCACTCCACATCAAAAATTCTTACTTTATCATTTACCTACTCGAGGACGAGCAGGAATTAAGCTTGGGGATGCTTGATATGTCTCCAACGTATCTATAATTTTTTATTGTTCCATGCTATTATTTATGAAGTCTTGGATGTTTAATGGGCTTTATCTTACACTTTTATATCATTTTTGGGACTAACCTACTAACCCAAAGGCCGAGTCCAGATTGTTGTTTTTTGCATGTTTCAGGGTTTTGCAGAAAAAGAATATCAAACGGAGTCCAAACGTAATGAAACCTTCGCATGAGATATTTTTGGAGAAAATCACGCACGCGGAGCTTGAGAACCATGCCAGGGGATCGAGAGCTAGCCCACGAGGGTGGGGGGCGCTCCCCCCTGCCTCGTGGCCGCCTCGAGCGTCCCCTGCTGCCCTCCTTCTTCCTATATAAGTCTACGTACCCCAGAAACTCCGTGAACAGAGATAAAACCCTAATTCCACTGCCGTACCTTCTGTTCCCGTGAAGATCCCATCTTGGAGCCTGTTCCGGAGCTCCACCGGAGGAGGATCCATCACGGAGGCCTTCATCATCATCATCATCGCCCTCACCATGAGTTGTGAGTAGTTTACCCTAGACCTTCGGGTCCATAGCTAGAATCTAGATGGCTTCTTCTCTCTCTCTGGATCTCAATACAAATTTCTCCTCGGTCTTCGAGGATATATATTCGATGTAATCTCTTTTTGCGGTGTGTTTGTCGAGATCCGATGAATTGTGAGTTTATGATCAAGGTTATCTATGAAAGATATTTGTTTTTTCTCTCAACTTTTTATGTCTGCTCATAATATCCTTGCAAGTCTCTTCGAATTATTGGTTTGGTTTGGTCTACTAGATCTATAGTTCTTGCAATGGGAGAAGTGCTTGGCTTTGGGTTCAATCTTGCGGTGTCCTTTCCCAGTGACTGTAGGGGCAGCAAGGCACATAATGTATTGTTGCCACCGAGGATAAAAAGATGGGGTTTATATCATATTGCTTGAGTTTATCCCTCTACATCATGTCATCTTGCTTAAGGCGTTACTCTATTCTTATGAACTCAATACACTAGATGCATGCTGGATAGCGGTCAATGTGTGGAGTAATAGTAGTAGATGCAGGCAGGAGTCGGTCTACTTGTCTCGGACGTGTTGCCTATATACAATGATCATGCCTAGATAGTCTCATAATTATTCGCTTTTCTTTCAATTGCTCGACAGTAATTTGTTTACCCGTCATAGAATATCGCTATCATGAGAGAAGCCACTAGAGAAAACTATGGCCCCCGAGTCTATTCTCAACATATCAATCTACATCTACTTTACTTTTACCGCTTTTATTTGTTGTTCTTATAAACCAAAAATACCAAAAATATAAACTACATCTCTATCAAATCTCACTTTCGTAAGTGACCGTAAAGGGATTGACAACCCCTTATCGCGTTGGCTGCGAAGTTCTTATTTGTTTGTGCAGGTGCGAGGGACCTGCGCGTGGTCTCCTACTAGATTGATACCTTGGTTCTCAAAAACTGAGGGAAATACTTACGCTATTGTGCTGCATCTCCCTTTCCACTTCGAGGGAATACAACGCAAGCTCGAGAAGTAGCATGCATCTCTCTTTCCTCTTCGAGGGAATACAACGCAAGCTCAAGAAGTAGCAGTGCTCTCTTTGCGAGCCATTAGTTTCATCGAACCGCACTCTACAGTTTCAACCACTTTATAGTGAAAGAGATTGAAGACCCGGTAGGTGTGTGAATCCTTTCCGTAACCGAGCATAAAACCTTCATGTGCTTTCGGGGAAAATTTGGAAGTGTGATGCGGATCCTTGATCTAGCACTTAGCACCAAAGACTCTGAAATAGCTGACGTTTGGCTTCTTACCAGTCAGAAGTTCATATGATGTTTTCATGAAGAACTTGTGAAGATAGACTATGTTTATGATGTGACATGCAGTATCAATAGCTTTAGGCCAGAACCTTCTTGGTGTCTTGTATTCATCAAGCATAGTGCGTGCCATCTCAATGAGAGTCTGGTTCTTGCGCTCGACGATGGCATTCTATTGAGGTGTGTACGGAGCGGAGAACTCATGCGTGATGCCCAACGTGTCAAGATAGGTGTCGAGCCCAGCATTCTTGAATTCAGTTCCATTGTCACTTCTGATGTGCTTGATCTTGATGCCATAGTTGTTCATGGCTCGATTTGCAAATCGTCTGAAGACATCCTGCACTTCAGTCTTAAATAGGATTATGTGCACCCAAGTGTATCTAGAGTAGTCATCAACAATCACAAAACCATATAAGCAAGCAGTAGTAGTGAGATTAGAGTAGTGAGTAGGGCCAAATATATCCATGTGAAGCAGCTCAAAGGGACGAAATGTAGTTATGATTGTCTTTGAGGGATGCTTGGCTCTAGTCATCTTTCCAACTTCACAAGCCCCACACAGATGATCTTTCTTGAACTTGACGCCCTCGATGCCTATGACGTGCTTCTTCTTAACGAGAGTGTGTAGGCTCCTCATGCCAGCATGACCAAGTATTCGATGCCAAAGCCAGCACTCTGAAGCTTTTGCTAGAAGACATACTGCGAGCTCTGGCCCTGCAGAGAAATCTACCATATACAGATCACCTTTTCGATGTCCTTCGAAGACTAGAGATTTGTCATATTCCATAAGCACAAGGCAACGATATTTTCCAAATATCACAATCATATTTAGATCACATAGCATGGAGACTGGCATTAAGTTGTATCCAAGGGATTCAACAAGCATTACATTGTCCATGTGTTGATCCTTTGAGATTGCAACTCTGCCAAGTCCCAGTACCTTGCTTTTACAAGTGTCAGCGAATGTGATGTGACTTTTGGGAGAAGGACGTAGAGTTGAGTCCATGCGAAGACGTCGATCACCAGTCATGTGGTTGGTACATCCACTGTCAATTATACATTCAGTGGCTTCCAAAGCAGTACCCTACAAATCAGTTAGCGGCATAGTCTTCACAAAGAGAAGTGTGAAGCATAAACATTTGACGAACAAGCATGCTATCAAAGTTTAGGTCCTTGTTAGCCAATATAGGAAGCTTTTCAAGAAACCATGGGACGAAATACATGGTTAAACCATTTGGACATTTGATCTTGCATCCTACAAGATGTTTAAGGTCCCCAGCATTGGCGTCAGAAAATAATTTTCAGCTGGAGACCCTTCCCTGCAAGAGAAGTTAATTCTTCTTAACCACCCACATCTTTAGGGGTGGCTTAGAAGCAATAAGTCTAAGTGCAGCATCTGAGAATTTTGGCTTATGAGCCCTAGCAAATAGCCTTGCAGGAGGTGGGGGGCGCGCCCCCCTTCCCAGGGCGCGCCCCCTGCCTCGTGGCCCCCTCGAGCGTCCACCGGTGCCCTCCTTCTTCCTATATAAGTCTACGTACCGCATAAACTCCGTGAAGAGAGAGAAAACCCTAATTCCACTGCCCTACCTTCTGTTCCCGTGAAGATCCCATCTTGGAGCCTGTTCCGGAACTCCACCGGAGGGGGATCCATCACGGAGGCCTTCATCATCATCATCATCATCGCCCTCACCATGAGTTGTGAGTAGTTTACCACAGACCTTCGGGTCCATAGCTAGTATCTAGATGGCTTCTTCTCTCTCTTTGGATCTCAATACAAAGTTCTCCTCGGTCTTCGAGGAGATCTATTCGATGTAATCTCTTTTTGCGGTTTGTTTGTCGAGATCCGATGAATTGTGAGTTTATGATCAAGGTTATCTATGAAAGATATTTGGTTTTTCTCTGAACTTTTTATGTGTGCTCATAATATCCTTGCAAGTCTCTTCGAATTATTGGTTTGGTTTAGCCTACTAGATCTATAGTTCTTGCAATGGGAGAAGTGCTTGGCTTTGGGTTCAATCTTGCGGTGTCCTTTCCCAGTGACAGTAGGGGTAGCAAGGCACGTATTGTATTGTTGCCATCGAGGATAAAAAGATGGGGTTATATCATATTGCTTGAGTTTATCCCTCTACATCATGTCATCTTGCTTAAGGCGTTACTGTATTCTTATGAACTCAATACACTAGATGCATGCGGATAGTGGTCGATGTGTGGAGTAATAGTAGTAGATGCAGGCAGGAGTCGGTCTACTTGTCTCGGACGTGATGCCTATATACAATGATCATGCCTGGATAGTCTCATAATTAATCGCTTTTCTATCAATTGCTCGACAGTAATTTGTTTACCTGTCGTAGAATATCGCTATCATGAGAGAAGCCACTAGAGAAAACTATGGCCCCCGGGTCTATTCTCAACATATCAATCTACATCTAGTTTACTTTTACCGATTTTATTTGTTGTTCTTATAAACCAAAAATACCAAAAATACAAACTATCATCTCTATCAGATCTTACTTTCGTAAGTGACCGTAAAGGGATTGACAACCCCTTATCGCGTTGGTTACGAAGTTCTTATTTGTTTGTGCAGGTGCGAGGGACTTGCGCATGGTCTCCTACTGGATTGATACCTTGGTTCTCAAAAACTGAAGGAAATACGTATGCTATTGTGCTGCATCTCCTTTTCCTCTTCGAGGGAATACAATGCAAGCTCGAGAAGTAGCAAGAAGAATTTCTGGCGCCGTTGCCGGGGAGGCTTACGCAAAAGTCATATACCAAGTACCTATCACAAACCCTTATCCTTCGCGTTACATTTTTTGCCTCTCGTTTTCCTCTCCCCCACTTCACCCTTGCCGTTTTATTTGCCCTTCTTCCGCCCGGTGATTATCGTTCGCTTGCTTTTTGTTTGCTTGTGTGTGTTGGATTGCTTGCTTTTCACTATGGCTCACAACAATACCAAATTGTGTGACTTCTCCAATACCAATAACAATGATTTTATTAGCACTCCGATTGCTCCTATTACCGATGCTGAATCTTGTGAGATCAATGCTGCTTTGTTGAATTTTGTCATGAAAGATCAATTCTCCGGCCTTCCTAGTGAAGATGCCGCTACCCATCTAAACAACTTTGTCGATTTGTGTGATATGCAAAAGAAAAGGGATACAGATAACGATATTGTTAAATAGAAGTTATTCCCGTTTTCACTTAGAGATCGTGATAAAACTTGGTTTTCCTCTTTTCCTAGAAATAGTATTGATTCGTGGAATAAGTGCAAAGATGCTTTTATCTCTAAGTATTTCCCTCCTGCTAAGATCATCTCTCTTAGAAACGATATTATGAATTTTAAACTACTAGATCATGAGCATGTTGCACAAGCTTGGGAGAGAATGAAATTGATGATACATAATTGCCCTACACATGGTTTGAATATATGGATGATTATTCAGAACTTTTCTGCTGGCTTGAATTTTGCTTCTAGAAATCTTTTAGATTCGGCCGCCGGAGGCACTTTAATGGAATCTACCTTAGGAGAAGCTACCAAACTCCTAGATAATATTATGGTTAATTATTGTCAATGGCACACCGAAAGATCTACTAGTAAAAAAGTGCATGATATCGAAGAAATTAGTGTTTTGAATGGAAAGATGGATGAACTTATGAAATTGTTTGTTGCTAAAAGTGCTTCTTCTGATCCTAATGATATGCATTTGTGCACTTTGATTGAGAATAACAATGAATCTTTGGATGTGAATTTTGTTGGTAGGAATAATTTTGGTAACAATGCTTATAGAGGTAATTTTAATCCTAGGCCTTTTCCTAGTAATTCCTCTAATAATTATGGTAATTCCTAAAACAACTCTTATGGAAAGATGCCTTCTGAATTTGAAACTAATGTTAAGGAGTTTATGATCTCGCAAAAGAATTTCAATGCTTTGCTTGAAGAGAAATTGCTTAAGGTTGATGAATTGGCTAGAAGTGTGGATAGAATTACTCTTGACGTTGATTCTTTGAAACTTAGATCTATCCCACCTAAACATGATATCAATGAGTCTCTCAAAGCCATGAGAATTTCCATTGATGAATGCAAAGAAAGAACCGCTAGGATGCGTGCTAAAAGACAAGATTATATTAAATCGTGTTCTTCTAGTTATCATGAAAATAAAGATGAAGATCTGAAAGTTATTGATGTGTCTCCTATTAGATCCTTGTTTTCTAGTATAAATCTTGATGAAGATAGGATTGGAGATGATTCTGCTTTAAGGTGTCCCAATGATTCAGAATTTTTAGATCTTGATGCTAAAATTGCTAAAAGTGGGAGTGAAGAGATTAAAACTTTGCATGGTGATGAACCCACTACTTTGGATTTCAAGGGATTCAATTATGACAATTGCTCTTTGATTGATTGTATTCCTTGTTGCAATCCGTGCTAAATTCTCTGCATGCTTATAGTCAAAAAGAAAACTTTCACCAAACACATAGTTGACGCTTTGATGCAATCTTATGAAGAAAAACTTGAGTCGGAAGTTTCTATCCCTAGAAAGCTTTATGATGAATGGGAACCTACTATCAAAATAAAAATAAAAGATCATGAATGCTATGCTTTGTGTGATTTGGGTGCAAGTGTCTCCACTATCCCAAAAACTTTGTGTGATTTGCTAGGGTTCCATGAGCTTGATGATTGTTCTTTAGATGTGCATCTTGCGGATTCCACTATTAAGAAACCTACGGGAAGAATTAATGATGTTCTTATTGTTGCCAATAGGAATTATGTGCCCGTAGATTTCATTGTTCTTGATATAGATTGCAATCCTTCATGTCCTATTATTCTTGGTAGACCTTTCCTTAGAACGATTGGTGCAATTATTGATATGAAGGAAGGAAATATTAGATTCCAATTTCCGTTAAGGAAAGGCATGGAACACTTTAGTAGAAAGAAAATTAAATTACCATATGAATCTATCATGAGAGCCACTTATGGATTGCCTTCCAAGGATGGCAATACCTAGATTTATCTTGTATCGTGCCTAGCTAGGGGCGTAAAACGATAGTGCTTGTTGGGAGGCAACCCAACTTTATATTTATTTTTCTTCTGTTAGGGAATAAATATTGCATCTAGCCTCTGATTAGATGTGGTTTCATGTTTTGTTTAGTGTTTGTGCCAAGTAGAACCTTTGGGAAGACTTGTGTGAAGTTTATGTGATCTTGCTGTGAAAAACAGAATCGTTACCGCTCGCTAAAGTAGTATTGAGATTTTACTGGAGTATGATTTTTAGTTGATTCTTTTTGAAGATAATTGGTAGACAAATTCCGCAAATTTACCAATTTAGTTTGAATTGTTTAAAGTTCCAGAAGTAGGCGAAACCTGCAGATTACTACAGACTGTTTTGTATTTGACAGATTCTGTTTTTCGTGTGTTGTTTGCTTATTGCGATGCATCTATGAGTAGTATTGGAGGATATGAACCATAGAGAAGTTGGACTATAGTAGGTTTAAAACCAATATAAACAAAGAATGAATTCATTGCTGCACCTTTGAGTAGTGGTTTGCTTTCTTATACTAACGGAGCTCACGAGAATTTTTGTCTAAGTTTTGTGTTGTGAAGTTTTCAAGTTTTGAGTATTGCTTTGATGGACTATGAAACAAGGAGTAGAAAAGGCCTACGCTTGGAGATTCCCTTGGCACTCCAAAGAAAATTCAAGATAATAAAAATCCTAAGCTTGGGGATGCCCCGGGAAGGCATCCCCTCTTTCGTCTTCATCCATCGGTAACAATACTTGGAGCTATATTTTTATTCGCAACATGATATGTGTTTTGCTTGGAGCGTCTTGTATAATAATTTGAGTCATTGCTTGTTAGTTTGCCACAATCATCCTTGCTGGACACACCTATTTGATAGAGTTAAATATGGCCTAGAAATTATTAGAACACTCTATGTGCTTCACTTATATCTTTTGAGTTGAATAGTTTTTGCTCTAGCGCTTCACTTATATCTTTTAGAGCACGGTGGTGATAATATTTTGTATAAATTGTTGAACTATCATGCTTCACTTATATCTATTTGAGAGTTTATTAAAACAGCATGGTAATGTGTTTAGGCTAAAGAAACTAGACTTCACATGATGGACATCCAATGTCAATGTTGTAAAAAAAATTCACACCAAGTGCATTGAATAGATAATTGTTTTGAGATATGAGGATAGTAATATTAGAGTCATGCTAGTGGAGTTATTATGAAATTGAGAAATACTTGTGTTAAGGTTAGTGATTCCCGTATCATGCACGTATGGTGAACCGCTATGTGACGAAGTTAGAGCATGAGGTATTTGTAGAGGGCCAACCTTTGTGTGGAGGACGGGGGCGCGCGATGGTTAACTCCTACCAACCTCCCGCCTAGGAGCATGCGTTGATTGATTTGTTTTGATGACTCGTAGATTTTTGCAATAATTATATGAGTTCTTATGACTAATGTTGAGTCCATGGATTATACGCACTCTCGCCCTTCCGCCATTGCTAGCCTCTCTTGTACCGCGCAACTTTCATCGGTGCCATAAACCCACTATATATCCTTCCTCAAAACAGCCACCATATTGTTCCTCAAAACAACCACCATACCTACCTATCATGGCATTTCCATAGCCATTCTGAGATATATTGCCATGCAACTTTCCACCGTTCCGTTCATATGACACGCATCATATTGTAATATTGCCATTGCATGATCATGTAGTTGACATCGTATTAGTGGCAAAGCCACCATGCATAATTTTTTATACATGTCACTCTTGTTTCATTGCACATACCGGTACACCGCTGGAGGCATTCATATAGATTCATACTTTGTTGTTGTAGTATCGAGTTGTAATATCAAGTTGTAATGAAAGTGTGATGATCATCATTATTAGAGCATTGTCCCATGGGAGGAAAGGCTAAATCTATAAAGCCCCTCCGCAAAAAAATGAAAAAAAAAGAAAGGCCAAAGAAAAAAAAAGGCCCAAAAAAATTAAAAAAAATAAAAGAAAAAGGGACAATTTCTACTATCTTCTTTTCCACACTTGTGCTTCAAAGTAGCACCATGTTCTTCATTGTAGAGAGTCTCGTGCTTAGTCACTTTCATATACTAGTGGGAACTTTCGTTATAGAACTTGGCTTGTATATTCCAACAATGGGCTTCCTCAAATGCCCTAGGTCTTCATGAGCAAGCAAGTTGGATGCACACCCACTAGTTTCTTTTGTTGAGCTTTCATTCATATTTAGCTCTAGTGCATCCGTTGCATGGCAATCCCTACTCACTCATATTGATATCTACTGATGGGCATCTCCATAGCCCGTTGATACACCTAGTCGATGTGAGACTATCTCCCTCTTTTTGTCTTCTCCACAACCACCTCTATTCCACCCATAGTGCTATATCCATGGCTCACGCTCATGAATTGCGTGAAAGTTGAAAAGTTTGAGAAGATAGAGTATGAAAACAAATGCTTGGCTGAAATCGGGGTTGTGCATGATATGAATATTTTTGTGTGATAACGCATAGCCAACACTATATGATTTTGTAGGGATAACTTTCTTTAGCCATAGTATTTTGAGAAGACATGATTGCTTTGTTAGTATGCTTGAAGTATTATTGTTTCTTATGTCAATATAGACTTTTATCTTGAATCTTTCAGATCTGAACATTCATGCCACAATTAAGAGAATTACATTGAAAAACTATATTGGTTAGCACTCCACATCAAAAATTCTTACTTTATCATTTACCTACTCGAGGACGAGCAGGAATTAAGCTTGGGGATGCTTGATACGTCTCCAACGTATCTATAATTTTTTATTGTTCCATGCTATTATTTATGAAGTCTTGGATGTTTAATGGGCTTTATCTTACACTTTTATATCATTTTTGGGACTAACCTACTAACCCAAAGGCCGAGTCCAGATTGTTGTTTTTTAAATGTTTCAGGGTTTTGCAGAAAAAGAATATCAAACGGAGTCCAAACGTAATGAAACCTTCGCATGAGATATTTTTGGAGAAAATCACGCACGCGGAGCTTGAGAACCACGCCAGGGGATCGAGAGCTAGCCCACGAGGGTGGGGGGCGCGCCCCCCTGCCTCGTGGCCGCCTCGAGCGTCCCCTGCTTCCCTCCTTCTTCCTATATAAGTCTACGTACCCCAGAAACTCCGTGAACAGAGATAAAACCCTAATTCCACTGCCGTACCTTCTGTTCCCGTGAAGATCCCATCTTGGAGCCTGTTCCGGAGCTCCATCGGAGGGGGATCCATCACGGAGGCCTTCATCATCATCATCATCTCCCTCACCATGAGTTGTGAGTAGTTTACCACAAACCTTCGGGTCCATAGCTAGTATCTAGATGGCTTCTTCTCTCTCTCTGGATCTCAATACAAATTTCTCCTCGGTCTTCGAGGAGATCTATTCGATGTAATCTCTTTTTGCGGTGTGTTTGTCGAGATCCGATGAATTGTGAGTTTATGATCAAGGTTATTTATGAAAGATATTTGGTTTTTCTCTCAACTTTTTATGTCTGCTCATAATATCCTTGCAAGTCTCTTCGAATTATTGGTTTGGTTTGGTCTACTAGATCTATAGTTCTTGCAATGGGAGAAGTGCTTGGCTTTGGGTTCAATCTTGCGGTGTCCTTTCCCAATGACTGTAGGGGCAGCAAGGCACATATTGTATTGTTGCCATCGAGGATAAAAAGATGGGGTTTATATCATATTGCTTGAGTTTATCCCTCTACATCATGTCATCTTGCTTAAGGCGTTACTCTATTCTTATGAACTCAATACACTAGATGCACGCTGGATAGCAGTCGATGTGTGGAGTAATAGTAGTAGATGCAGGCAGGAGTCGGTCTACTTGTCTCGGACGTGATGCCTATATACAATGATCATGCCTAGATAGTCTCATAATTATTCGCTTTTCTTTCAATTGCTCGATAGTAATTTGTTTACCCGTCATAGAATATCGCTATCATGAGAGAAGCCACTAGAGAAAACTATGGCCCCCGAGTCTATTCTCAACATATCAATCTACATCTACTTTACTTATACCGCTTTTATTTGCTGTTCTTATAAACCAAAAATACCAAAAATATAAACTATCAACTCTATCAAATCTCATTTTCGTAAGTGACCGTAAAGGGATTGACAACCTCTTATCGCGTTGGCTGCGAAGTTCTTATTTGTTTGTGTAGGTGCGAGGGACTTGCGCGTGGTCTCCTACTAGATTGATACCTTGGTTCTCAAAAACTGAGGGAAATACTTACGCTACTGTGCTGCATCTCCCTTTCCACTTCGAGGGAATACAACGCAAGCTCGAGAAGTAGCATGCATCTCTCTTTCCTCTTCGAGGGAATACAACGCAAGCTCAAGAAGTAGTAATGCTCTCTTTGCGAGCCATTAGTTTCATCGAACCACACATCTACAGTTTCAACCACTTTATAGTGAAAGAGATTGAAGACCCGGTAGGTGTGTGAATCCTTTCCGTAACCGAGCATAAAACCTTCATGTGCTTTCGGGGAAATTTTGGAAGTGTGATGCGGATCCTTGATCTAGCACTTAGCACCAAAGACTCTGAAATAGCTGACGTTTGGCTTCTTACCAGTCAGAAGTTCATATGATGTTTTCATGAAGAACTTGTGAAGATAGACTATGTTTATAATGTGACATGCAGTATCAATAGCTTTAGGCCAGAACCTTCTTGGTGTCTTGTATTCATCAAGCATAGTGCGTGCCATCTCAATGAGAGTCCGGTTCTTGCGCTCGACGATGGCATTCTATTGAGGTGTGTACGGAGCGGAGAACTCATGCGTGATGCCCAATGTGTCAAGATAGGTGTCAAGCCCAGCATTCTTGAATTCAGTTCCATTGTCACTTCTGATGTGCTTGATCTTGATGCCATAGTTGTTCATGGCTCGATTTGCAAATCGTCTGAAGACATCCTGCACTTCAGTCTTAAATAGGATTATGTGCACCCAAGTGTATCTAGAGTAGTCATCAACAATCACAAAACCATATAAGCAAGCAGTAGTAGTGAGATTATAGTAGTGAGTAGGGCCAAATATATCCATGTGAAGCAGCTCAAAGGGACGAAATGTAGTTATGATTGTCTTTGAGGGATGCTTGGCTCTAGTCATCTTTCCAACTTCACAAGCCCCACACAGATGATCTTTCTTGAACTTGACGCCCTCGAGGCCTATGACGTGCTTCTTCTTAACGAGAGTGTGTAGGCTCCTCATGCCAGCATGACCAAGTATTCGATGCCAAAGCCAGCACTCTGAAGCTTTTGCTAGAAGACATACTGTGAGCTCTGGCCCTGCAGAGAAATCTACCATATACAGATCACCTTTTCGATGTCCTTCGAAGACTAGAGATTTGTCATATTCCATAAGCACAAGGCAACGATATTTTCCAAATATCACAATCATATTTAGATCACATAGCATGGAGACTGGCATTAAGTTGTATCCAAGGGATTCAACAAGCATTACATTGTCCATGTGTTGATCCTTTGAGATTGCAACTCTGCCAAGTCCCAGTACCTTGCTTTTACAAGTGTCAGCGAATGTGATGTGACTTTTGGGAGAAGGACGTAGAGTTGAGTCCATGCGAAGACGTCGATCACCAGTCATGTGGTTGGTACATCCACTGTCAATTATCCATTCAGTGGCTTCCAAAGCAGTACCCTACAAATCAGTTAGCGGCATAGTCTTCACAAAGAGAAGTGTAAAGCATAAACATTTGACGAACAAGCATGCTATCAAAGTTTAGGTCCTTGTTAGCCAATATAGGAAGCTTTTCAAGAAACCATGGGACGAAATACATGGTTAAACCATTTGGACATTTGATCTTGCATCCTACAAGATGTTTAAGGTCCCCAGCATTGGCATCAGAAAATGATTTTCAGCTGGAGACCCTTCCCCGCAAGAGAAGTTAATTCTTCTTAACCACCCACATCTTTAGGGGTGGCTTAGAAGCAATAAGTCTAAGTGCAGCATCTGAGAATTTTGGCTTAGGAGCCCTAGCAAATAACCTTGCAGGAGGTGAATAATACTCATATGAATAAGCAGAAAAGTACTTAGTTTTATGAACATAGCGGTTTGAGGAAACACGCTCATATTCATAGGTCTGAGTATGATTTCCCTGCAAAACATTGGCGTTAGGGTGACTTTGTTGAGTCCTCTGTCTGTATGAATCCTTTGGACCATATGAAGCCTTTGGTCTGGGGTTTGTCTTCTTCCCAGGTGGTGTCATGATGACATTCACAGGAAGATTCTCAAGACAACTTTTGGGCACCCAGATCTTCTTCATAGGTGGCCCATTCTTGCAGTTAGTACCAATATACCTGGCAAACACTTCACCATTCTAATTCTTAAACAGATTATAGTTTGCATCAAATGATTCATCAATAATAATCGGGTTAGCACAAGTGAAACCAGATAAATTGGATGGATCTACTGGTGGACCCTTTGCAGCAGCCCATGTGGTTTTGGGATGCTGCTCAGGCTTCCAGTAGGAACCATCAACATTCATTTTCCTTTCGAACACAACACCCTCTTTCCTAGGGTTTAGGTTCAGAATCTGTTTCTTTAGGACATCACAAAGTGTGTGATGCCCTTTAAGACTTTTGAACATTCCTGTCTCAAGCAATGTCTTCAACCTGGCATTCTCATCAGCAATAGTAGTGGTATCCTCCTTAGAGGGGTTAGTCACCACATCAGCAGTTGAAGATATTGCAGCAGTAGCAGCAGTAGAACATTCAGCAACATAGGTAGCGTTATCACGCTCAAGGCATTTTAGACATGGTGGTTCAAATCCTTCTTGAGTGGCACTGATCTGTTGAGCACGAAATGACTCGTTCTCTATTTGAAGATCTTCATGAGCCACTCTCAATTTCTCAAGTTCTTGCTTCCTTTGAAGATAATCATAGGAACGCTTTTCATGAGTAGTTGAGAGCGTTTCATGACGACTTTCAAGTTCCTTGTACTTATCATGAGGATTTTTTATGTCTTCAATTAAGGACTGAGACCGGGTCATTTCCGCGTCCAACAGATCATCGCTTTTGTCTAACAGTTTTTGAATATGTTCCATAGCTTTCTGCTGTTTAGTTGCAATTTTAGCAAGTGTTTTGTAGCTAGGTTTGGATTCACCTTCAGGGTCATCTTCACTTGAGGTTTGAAAGTAAGCATCGCGTGAGTTTACCTTGGCACCATGTGCCATGAAGCAGAAGGTGAGAGTACAGTCATCCTCATCCTTGGCATTTGTGTTCGTGACGAGGCCATGGTCTTCAGTGTTGAAGATGGACTTGGTGACATATGCTGAAGCCAGAGCCAGGCTTGCAACGCCTGAATCGGACTCCCCCTCAGACTCCACCTCTGCCTCCTCAGAAGCAGACTCCTCCTCTGAATCCATCTCTTTGCCAACAAAAGCACGAGCCTTGCCAGACGAGCTCTTCTTGTGTGATGAAGACTTTGACGAAGACTTGGAAGAAGACTTTGGGATTTTCTTTTTCTTCTTGTCATCAGAATCATATTCCTTTCTCTTCTTATTCTTGTTGTTCTCGTTGTCCCACAGTGGACACTCAGAGATGTAGTGACCTGGTTTCTTGCACTTGAGGCAAGTTCTCTTCTTGTAGTCACGAGAGGAAGCTTCATCATTTCTTGAGCTGGATCTTGAAGACTTTCCGAAGTTTTTCTTCCTTGAGAACCTTTGGAACTTCTTCACGAGCATCGCTAGTTCTCTGCCAATGTCTTCAGGATTGTCAGAACTGCAGTCAGATTCTTCTTCGGATGAGGAAACAGCCTTTGCCTTCAAGGCGCGAGTTCGGACATAGTTGGGTCCATAGATGTCTCTTTTCTCAAATAGCTGAAACTCATGTGTGTTGAGCCTCTCAAGTATGTCAGACGGATCGAGAGTCTTGTAGTCAGGACGTTCTTGAATCATTAGGGCTAGGGTGTCAAATGAGCTGTCAAGTGATCTCAGGAGTGTCTTGGCTATTTCATGCTTTGTGATATCAGTGGCGCCGAGTGCATGAAGCTCATTGGTAATGTCAGTGAGGCGATCAAATGTGAGTTGGACGTTCTCATTGTCGTTTCTCTTGAAGCGGTTGAAGAGGTTGCGAAGAACAATGATCCTTGAGTCTCTCTTGGTTGAGACGCCTTCGTTGACCTTGGAGAGCCAGTCCCAGACTAGCTTCGACGTTTCCAGAGAACTCACACGGGCATACTATCCTTTGGTCACATGACCACAGATGATATTCTTGGCAGTTGAATCCAGCTAAATGAACTTCTTGACATCAGCAGGAGTGACACCTTCACCGGCCTTGGGAACACCGTTCCTGACGACATACCAAAGGTCGACATCAATAGCTTCAAGATGCATGCGCATCTTATTCTTCCAGTAGGGGTGATCAGTGCCATCGAAGACATGACACGCAGCAGAGACTTTGACTATCCCTGCAGTCGGCATAGCTAAAACTCCAGGTGGTTAAACCGAGTCACACAGAACAAGGAAGCACCTTGCTCTGATACCAATTGAAAGTGCAAGTTATCGACTAGAGGGGGTGAATAGGCGATTTTCATGAAAGTCTTGAAAACACGGGGGCTTTGAAGACAAATGATAGAAATGAACCTATATGATAAGCAGTGGGAGATAAACGTATCCAGGCACTCAATAGTCAAGCAAGCATCATGAAGATAATACGAAGACTATTGATAGCTAGGTAACATGGATCAAGATGGAAGATATAACTGAAGCTAAATAGTGAGCCGTCTTCACACAGTGAGGTCAAACAGATTAGACTAACAAGCAATAACTTCACAAAGACAAATTGAAATGTAAAGGAAGTTCAGGATAGAACCAGTTGCTTGATGGAGACAGGGATTTGGTAGGCCAGTTCCAGTTGTTGTGTCAACTGTACATCTGGTTAGGGCGGCTAGGTATTCAAACCTGAGGACACACAGTCCTCACCGTATTCCCCTTGAGCTAAGGACAGACAGTCCTCGCCCAATCACTCTGGTAAGTCTTCAAGGTAGGCTTCCGAACCTTCACAGATTTTGTTCACTAGTGATCCACAATCACTCTAGGACGCTCAGAACGTGACGCCTAACCGGCTGGAGGAAGCACAGTCCTTGATGGCTTCTCGGCCCTCATTGGTTACCCCAAGTGGAAGGTTTGAGATGTAGCATAACGGCAAGTTTCCCTTGGCAAAGATACCAAGGATCGAATCCCGTGAGACTCCGAGGGTCGACAAGAAGGTGTCAATAGCGTCAGAAACTTCTGCTTGACAGGACCTGCACACAGATACAAATAACGTTGCTCCCAACGAGTACAGAGAGGTTGTCAATCCCTCCGGCCTTGTCGTTTACAAAGGATCAAACGCAAGAGGTAATAGTGATAGATATGACTACAACTAGGAAATAAGAACAGGAAGTAAATAGCGGGTGTGATCAGTGATGGTAATATGGACCGGGGTCCCATGATGTTCACTAGTGATGTCTCTCTCCCAAAAGACGATAAAACAGCTAAGCGAGGTAAACAAATTACAGCTGGGCAATTGACAGGATTATGTGCGCAAACCAATGCTAACTATGCTGTACAGAAAGGTAGAGGCTCAAAAGCATGGGCGGTACGCCAAGGCAAGTAGACCGAAATCCATCTGCATCTACTACTAATCATCCACCTTGAGATATCTATCCAGAACATCTCGCTGGTATTAAGTTGCGAGTCCCACCCATAGTGTAAACTCAAAGCAACAGACAACTGCATTAAAAGAACTTTGCGTAAAGTAAACAATCCTTGCACCCGCAAGTACAAGCACCGTTGTTTTCCCCCTTGTGGCAACAGCACATCCCCTAGACTCATGTTTCTGTCACTCAAGCTAGTCATCGAGGGGCATGAACCCACAATCAAGCATAACGTTCCCTCTTGGAGTTACTACCTACTACTCGGCCAAAGCAATAAATAGCAACGGAGAACATGCAAGAATTACTCAAGAACATAAATATAAAAGAGGTTAATCAAATATATTACTCACACACAATCTGAACATAATCTCATAATCCATCGGATCCCAGCAAACTCAACATAGCAACAGCATAAAGATTACATATGTGCCTCGATCATGTAGGGCAGCTCACGAGGTCTAATCCATGAAGAACAAAGAGGGGAGGAGAACATCACATAGCTACTGGTCATGGACCCATGGTCCAAGGGGGACTACTAACAACTCATCCGGGAAGCGTCCATGGTGGTGGAGAAGCTCCCGGTGGTGATCCTCCCCTCCGGCAGGGTGCCGGGAAGAGTTCTCCTGGTGCTCCCGATCTTGGAAGCGCGGCGGCGGCGGAACAGAGATGAGATCGCGAAAAAGGGTTTTGTCCTCGAGGGTTTCGGGACGCGATGTAAATATATGCCAAAGGGGGCACCAGAGGAGGAGGTGGGGCCCCAGGCGCCCTATGGGCGGGGCCAGGGGCAGGCCGCGCCGGGTGGCTGCCTGGGCCCCCCCAGGCTCCCCTCTGGCCATGCCTTGGTTTTTCCGGAAGCTCCCGATACGCTGATTTTTCCTGTATTTTTCCCGGAATTTTTAGGGCACTTTTAATATGGGGGAAACCTGAAATAGAAAAACAGCAGAAAATAGGAACTGGCACTGGGGTGCACTGAGTTAATAGGTTAGTCCAAATATGATCAAAAGTGTATGGAAGTGCATAAATATCATAGCAATATCACACAAAAGAGGCATGGAGCAAGGAGAAATTATAGATACGTTTTGGACGTATCAACATCCCCAAGCTTAATTCCTGCTCGTCCTCGAGTAGGTAAATGATAACAAGCATAATTTCTGTGGTGACATGCTATCAACCATATAAGAACTTTTAAGTAAAGCAATCAAGGCATGTTATTCAATTCAAGTCATAACAAGCAAGAGTCTATATTAGCATTGTAACAAGTAACATAAGAACTTAAAGGTGCAAGAGCTCTCGCTGTCCGTGACTCGAATGTCTCCAAATGGTGTTTGCATGCAAGAAAGGGGATAGGGATATATGAGAGAGTAAAACATAGTTTTTGTATTGTTGAGAACTTAATCTACTAAAGTTTCACACTTGGTCTTCTTTGGAATCTTATCTTGACTCATCCCCAGACCGTCAGCCAGGTACAAGTCAAAATGATCCACTCCCTTTCGATATTTTGAGCACTCATGCAATGGATGAGCGTAAGCAAGAAAGTCGACACTTAGGATGGCAAAGAGAGAAAAATGGTAGAGGGGGGAGACAAAAAGGTGTGAAAGGCTCACATCAATGAGGACAATCATCGGCGAGAGAAAGCCAAATGATAGATATGATGCGAGGAGTAGGGATTGCCATGCAACAGATGCACATATGAGCTAAGGTAAGCTCTCCAATGGAACTAGTGGGGGTGCATCCAACTTGCTTGCTCAAGAAGACCTAGAGCTCTTTTGAGGAGGCTCATCATTGGAATATACAAGCCAAGTTCTATAGTGTAAAGGTCCCCACATAGCTATATGCATGAATGATAATCTCTATGGAGCACAAGGTATAAGATGGAGTACGAGTGTGGATCTCTCAAAAGAAATAGTAGTGTGACCCTTCTCTCTTTTTATTTCTTTTTCTCTTTTTTCTATTTTTTTTATTTTTTTGTGGCCTCAATGGCTCTTTCTATTTATCTCTCATTTGTCCTCTTTGGGATCTTTTGATTTTGTCCTGTTTGGGATCTTTTGATTTGTCCTCTTTGGGATCTTTTCCTCACTTTAGGGGCAACACTCTATGTATTACAAGAAGTATAGAAGATCTTTCACACTTTACAAAAGTACTCAACATAAAGAAAATGAAACTATCATGATGTATGCAAATGTATGCCTCTGCCAGTGTAGCAGGATATGCAATGATACTAGCGCGTCATGTAGCAATGATTAGGGCAAGGCCCAACTAGCATGCGGCTCATCGATCAAGCAAAAAAGCATGTATGACATGAAGATCAAGTCATGAGAGGATGGTTGTTGCATGGCAATGTATCTCGGAAAGGCTATGGAAATGCCTTAATAGGTAGGTATGGTAGCTGTTTTGAGGAAGGATATAATGAGGTTTATGATGACAGAGCGTATCATGCCAAGGATTTGGATGCACCGGCGAAGTCTGCGCCAACTCTCGAGGTGAGAAAGGGCAATGCACGGTACCGAAGAGGCTAGAAAAATATGGTTAGGTGGAAGTGTCAACCTTCGAATACTCACATTAGTCCGAAGAACTCATGCACTTATTATCGGTAACTCTCAATCTAATTAGGAGGTTCTCAAAGAGACAAGTACCCCGAGGAGGAGTGTATGGGGATTTGGTTATCCTTGCGCATCCTCGACTCATGATACGTGAGTGTACTCTAATATTCGATCCCTCCAAAGATTAGTGGTCCATTTAGTAGCTAAAGTTCTCAACTATTTTGTAGGTTTTCGAAAATAAACACGGATTGCCCAAAATACGACATCTATCACTAATAGGCTAAAGCTCTTGACACCAAAAGTTCAAACATTACTCATGGCAACACCTCAAAACTATTGCAAGTTACTACTAAAATTAAATAGCAACCTCAATTACCTACTTTAAGTTAAGACACACAACTCAGTGCAACAGACAAACTCTCTTAACAAGATAAACATGAAAACTCAAGAGAGTTCAACAACCAACTAAACAAAAGCTCTTTAAAAAGAAAGGCATGAAAACTAAGAGCTAAACATGATAGTAGCTATGGAAAGACAAAGAACACACACAGCAAAGATAAGCATGAAAATCCTATGTTGTGTTCTAGGTTGAAGTGGAGCGTGTTTCTCTCCCACACAAAGAAAGCTGGGTTCTAACTCGTTATGAACAGCAAGCAAAGCTAAAGAAAACTAAAAAGGAAACTAAAAGCAAGACGCTCCAAGCATAGCACATAACGCATGAAGTGATTAAAATATAGTGGAACGAAAGACGAAATGATAATTGTTGATGGAGAAGGGGATGCACGGGGGCATCCCCAAGCTTAGACGCTTGAGTCTTCTTGAATATTTCTTGGGGGTGCACGGGGGCATCCCCAAGCTTGAGCGTTTGACCCTCCTGAATCTTTTTATCATCTTCCCTCGCACACTTGAAAACTCCCTTCATACATAACTCATCATAATCTGATTAGCGAGGTTAGTACCCATAATAAAATAATTTTTCCTTGCTAGAAATAAAGATAATCTTGAAGAGCTACTGTTTCTCAAGATTGCCAAAAGGTTTTTGCAAAGAAAAAGCAAGCTCAAGGTTTGCAAAATGAATAAAAGACAAAACAGGACAGAATATGTGAAAAACAGACCAGCAGGTAGTAAATAATTTTTTCGGGGCATTTGTGCAACTCAAATCAAAAAACTCAGAACAGACGCATGAAAGCCAATTGTATAGAGCACGTTGTCAAAAAAATTCAGATCAAAGATGATCTGGTGATTTTATACGAATTTTTCTGTCGAAGGACAGAATCTCTTTTCTGGACTACACGTCACAACTTTTGAACTTTCTTGCAATCAGAGGCTAAACTTGGCACAAAGCTGAAAAGGAAAGATACAATGATGATGCTACTGTAGTAACAGCCATCAAGACACAACAAAAGCAAAATAAAACTTTATTCATTGTGGACTGCCTCCCAAAAGCGCTTTCTTTTATGCCTTTAAGCTAGGCATGATGCAAAAAGAGAGGATCAAGTTTTATCAAGAGTAAAAGAATAGCTAGCCCGTATAACGGACTCAAAAGGTAACTTAATCTTCTTTCTAGGGAAGTGTTCCATCCCTTTCTTGAGAGGAAATTGGAATTTTATATTCCCCTCTTTCATGTCAATGATAGCACCAACGGTGCGAAGAAAAGGACGTCCCAAAATGATTGGACATGAAGGTTCACATTCAATATCCATAATAGTAAAATCAACGGGAACATAATTGTCATTGACAATGATAAGAACATCGTCGATCCTCCCCAAAGGTTTCTTTATGGAAGAATCAACAAGACGAACACCAAAAGAACAAGAATCAAAAGATTTGAATTTAAGCATATCATATATTCTTTTGGGCATAACGGAGGTACTAGCTCCAACATCACATAAAGCATAGCAAGAGAAGTTATTCAACTTAATTTTAATCATAGGATCCCAACCATCTTCTAGCTTCCTAGGTATGGAGGCTTCTACCCTAAGCTTCTCCTCCCTAGCTTTGATGAGAGCATTAGTGATATTCTCTGTGAAGGCAAGGTTAAGTGTGCTAGTGTGGGGATCTCTAGACATTCTTTGTAGAAAGGTGACAACTTCTGAGAGACTACAATTATCAAAATCAATTTTATCATTATTGAGCAGAATTGTAGTGTCATCTTCTTTGTTTGAATTGCTCTCTATTATAGCAGTTTGAATGTCTTCCCAAGTTTGGGGAAGCGTGGGAGCAACTTTAAACAGAGGCTCATACTTTTTTCCTGGGAGACCATGCCATGGGCATAACTCTCCATTAAAACTAACATAATCACAAGGTTTATTACTTTTGTAGATCCCGACAGTGGTGATTGGTGTGATGGAAGAAGGGGTGTACTCCTCCCACTTAGTGTTTTTGGTGGAACCCATAGCAGCA
>LR738715.1:338346361-338371705 GCA_902687465.1 Secale cereale
ACCACTTCCAACACACATCGTCACCCCGCCCTTAACTAGTCTATGTTTATTCTTTAACTCGTGTTTCAAGTTACTCCCTCCGATCCATATTACTTGTCGCTCAAACGGATGTATCTAGCACTAAAATACGTCTAGAGACATCCATCTGAGTGACAAGTAATATGGATCGTAGGGAGTACTAATCTTAGCAACTGAACCAGTATTAAATACCCATGGGCTATTACGAATACTAGTAAGGTACACATCTATAACATGTATATCAAATATACATCTGTTCACTTTGGCATCCTTCTTATCCGCTAAGTATTTTGGGCAGTTCCGCTTCTAGTGAAAATTCCCTTTGCAGTAGAAGCACTCAGTTTCAGGCTTAGATCCAGCTTTGGGCTTCTTCATGGGAGTGACAACTTGCTTGCTGATGTCTACTACACAACCTTCTTCTTGTAGACTCGTGTTGGGCCTCCAAGTGCATAGTTTTGTAGGACAGTAGCAATTTTCCCTCAAGTGGATGATCTAAGGTTTATCAATCTATGGGAGGCGTAGGATGAAGATGTTCTCTCTCAAACAACCCTGGAACCAAATAACAAAGAATATCTTGTGTCCCGAACACACCCAATACAACAGTAAATTGTATAGGTGCACTTGTTCAGCGAAGAGATGGTGATACAAGTGTAATATGGATGGTAGATATAGGTTATTGTAATCTCAAAATATAAAAACAGCAAGGTAACTAATGATAAAAGTGAGCACAAACGGTATTGCAATGCTTGCAAACAAGGCCTAGGGCTCATACTTTCACTAGTGCAAGTTCTCTCAACAATGATAACATAATTGGATCATATAACAGTCCCTCAACGTGCAACGAATAATCACTCCAAAGTTCGTATCACGGAGAACATAAGATGAAACTACTTGCAGGGTACGAAACCACCTCCAAGTTATTCTTTTTGATCGATCTATTGGGCTATTCCTATAAGAGCCACAAACAACCCTATAGTTTGTACTAAAATAACACCACATGACACATATCAATCAACCCTAATGTCACCTAGCCACTCCAATGTCAACACAAGTATCTGTGGGTTAATTATACACTATGCATCACACAATTTAAGATTCATAATATTCAATCCAACACAAAGAACTTCAAAAGCATCCAGAGATTTCTATCAGAGAAAGGAATATGAAAATGCGTTCCAACCCCTATGCATAGATTACCCCAATGTCACCACGGGAATCCGCAAGTTGATAACCAAGACATACATCAAGTGGATCAATAGAACATCCCATTGTATCCACGGATACCCTATCGCAAGACATACATCAAGTGCTCTCACATCCAAAGATTCAATCTGACATAACAAAACCTCAATGGAAAAGACTCAATTCATCACAAGGTAGAGAGCGGGAGAAACACCATATGATTCAACTATAGTAACAAAGCTCGTAGTACATCAAGATCGTGCCAAACCAAGAACATGAGAGAGAGAGAGAGAGATCAAACACATAGCTACTGGTGCATACCCTCAGCCCCAAGGGTGAACTACTCCCTCCTCATCATGGTGGCCGCCGGGATGATGAAGATGGCCTTCAGTGATGATTTCCCCCTCCGGCAGGGTGCCGGAACGGGCTCCCGAGAGTTTTTTCATGGCTACAGAGACTTGCGGCAGCGGAACTTCCGATCTAGGTTTCTTTTCGGGGTTTCTCTATTTGTAGACATTTTTGGTGTCGGGGACTAGAGGGGGGTCCACGAGGCGATGACAAGGCAATCGGCGTGCCCCCACCCTTGTCAATGCCTCATGGCTCCTCTGGTCCATCTCTGATACTCCGTGGGCTTCTCCTGGTCCATAAAAAATCGTCATAAAGTTTCAGCTCATTTGGACTCCGTTTGGTATTCCTTTTCTGTAAAACTCAAAAACAAGGAAAAAACTGGCACTGGGCTCTAGGTTAATAGGTTAGTCCCAAAAATAAAATAAAATAGCATATTGATGCATATAAAACATCCAAGACAGATAATATAATAGCATGGAACAATCAAAAAAATTAGATACGTCGGAGACGTATTAAGCATCCCCAAGCTTAATTCCTCCTCTTCCTCGAGTAGGTAAATGATAAAAATAGAATTTTTGATGTGGAATGCTACCTAACATATTTATCAATGCAATCTTATTTATTGTGGCATGAATATTCAGATCCATAAGATTCAAAACAAAAGTTTAATATTGACATAAAAACAATAATACTTCAAGCATACTAGAATGCAAATCATTAAGCTTCAAAAATAACATGGCTACAAAAAGTTATCCCTACAAAATCATATAGTCTTGTTATGCTCCCTCTTCTTAATACAAAGTATAAATCATGCCCACCTGAGTGTCAGCCAAGCAATTGTTTCATAGTTTTTAATGTTCTTCATCTTTTTCAACTCTTCACGCAATACATGAGCGTGAGCCATGTACATAGCACTATGGGTGGAATAGAAGGTGGTAGTAGACAAAGTAAGGGAGAAAGTCTCACATCAACTAGGCAATATCAATGGACTATCGAGATGTCCATCAATTGATATCAATGTGAGTTAGTAGGGATTGCCATGTAACGGATGCACTAGAGCTATAAGTTTATGAAAGCTCAAAAGAAAACTAGTGGGTGTGCATCAACTTGCTTGCTCATGAAGACCTAGGGAATTTGAGGAAGCCCATCATTGGAATATACAAGCCAAGTTCTATAACAAAATATTCCCACTTGTAATATATGAAAGTGAAAAATAGGAGACTCTCTATAATGAAGAACATGGTGCTTTTTTTTGAAGCACAAGTGTGGAAAAGGATAGTAACATTGTCCCATTTCCTTCTCCTCCTCCTATGGTCTTATAGGGCGCACCAGCCCCTTGTGGGCTGGTGTTCCTTCACAAGGCCGATATGGCCCATAAGATTGTCGGGGGTACCCGAAACACCTTCTGGTAACCCGATAAGTACCTGATACCCTCCGGAACACTTCCGATGTCCGAATACCATCGCCCTAAATATCAATCTTTACCTCTTGTCCATTTCGAGACTCCTCGTCATGTCCGTGATCTCATCTGGGACTCCGAACAACATTCGGTCACCAAATCACATAACTCATATAACACTATATCGTGAACGAACGTTAAGCGTGCGGACCCTACGGGTTCAAGAACTATGTACACATGACCGAGACACCTCTCTGGTCAATAACCAATAGCGGTACCTGGATGCTCATGTTGTCTCCTACATATTCTACGAAGATCTTTATTGGTCAAACCGTTATGACAACATACATAATTCCCTTTGTTTGTCCGTATGTTACTTGCCAGAGATTTGATCGTCGATATCTCTATTCCTGGTTCAATCTCGTTACCGGCAAGTCTCTTTACTCGTTCCGTAATACATCATCCCGTGACTAACTCATTAGTCATTTGCTTGCAGGGCTTATTATGATGTGTATTACTAAGAGGGCCCAGAGATACCTCTTTGATACTTGGAGTGACAAATCCTAATCTAGATACACGCCAACCCAAGAAGACACCTTCAGAGATACCTGTAGAGCATCTTTATAATCACCCAGTTACATTGTGACGTTTGATAGCACACAAGGCATTCCTCCGGTATCCGGGAGTTGCATGATCTCATAGTCAAAGGAATCTGTATTTGACATACATGAAAGCAGTAGCGATAAACTGAACGATCAAATGCTAAGCTAACGGATGGGTCTTGTCCATCACATCATTCTCACAATGAAGTGATCATTATCAAATGAAAACTCATGCCCATGGTTATGAAACCTTAACCATCTTTTATTAACGAGCTAGTCTAGTAAAGGCTTATTAGGTACACTGTTTATGTATTCACACATGTATGTAGGTTTCCGATCAATACAATTCTAGCATGAATAATAAACCTTTATCATGATTAAGGAAATATAATAATAACCATATTCTTATTACCTCCAAGGCATATTTCCATCAAATAGACCCCATCTTTTTATCCTTAATAACAACGATAGATGTGTGCCTTGCTACCCCTTCTGTCACTGGGAAAGGACACCGCAAGATCGAAACCATTACAAAGCACCTCTTCCCATTGCAAGATAAATAGATCAAGTTGACCAAACAAAACCCAAATATCGAAGAAGAAATACGAGGCTATAATAATCAAGAATGGATATTAAATCAAGGCCAATGTGATCATAAACTCACAATTCATCGGATCCCAACAAACACGCCGCAAAAAGTCATTACATCAAATAGATCTCCAAAAAACCATTGTATTGAGATACAAAGAGCGAAGAATACATCTAGCTACTGGCTACGGACCCGTAGGTGTATGGCAAACTACTCACGCATCATTGGAGAGGCACCAATGAGGATGATGAACCCCTCCATGACTGTGTTCCCCTCCGGTGGAGTGCCGAAAAAGGGCTCTAGATTGGATCTCGTGGTTCTGGAACTTGCGGCGGCTGGAATAAAATTTCGTCAACTCCCATAGGGTTTCTGTAATTGTCGGGGGAAACTGTCCGCCACGAGCACCTATGGGACCGGAGCCCCTTGCTTGTGCGGTAAGAGGGCGGAGGGAGCACGAAGAGCGGATCGTAGTGAACACGCGGGCAGTTTACCCAGGTTCGGGCCGCGGTGGACGCGTAAAACCCTACTCCTGCTTAGCTTGTATTGAGTTGGGGAGCTCGGGAGCTTGAAGAACTAGCTACACCGAGCGTATGAGCGATCTAGGTTCCGAACCCCCTCCACGTTGTGCAGGGGCCTCCTTTTATAGTGCAAGGGGTCACCGACAGGTGTCAACGTAGGAGAAAGGGTAAAAATGTAAAAGAGGTGGTAGTTGTAACAGTGCGGGAATAGTGGTCGCTACCTACTTTGACAGTGGGGGACAAGAGCATTTAATGCCCGTCGCCGTCGACCCCAAAAGCGCTCGCCCTTGCGTCTCCGTTTGCCACGGCGATGGCTTTACCACCGTGGAGCGCCACCGTGTCCCCCAGGCTGCACAGCCATCCGCCACGCGTCCCTGGATTGGCCCCAGGGCGACGCGTGGTTCGATGAGCTGGAGCGCGGGCACACAGCGCAATCCTCCCCGACAAGTACCTTGCCGGGGTCTTGACCTTGCCGGGCCCGGGAGCTTGCCGGGCTCTGAAGCTTGTCGCTCCCCGGGCCCTGCCGGGGCGCATATAGCGCCGAGGCATGTCTGCTGTGATATAATCTTCTAGTCTTCCTGGCAAGCTCCTCTTGCCAGGGTCTTGTGTTAGCGAAGTAATCTTGAGCCTGGAACGGCCTTCCCGGCAAGCTCCGCTTGCCGGGGTCTCGATCTTTTGTCTTGTATACTTTGTTTTTGAATGGTTTTATATAGAGCAGGAAGGTCTCCGACGAGCGCGTGGTAGGCCCTGCCGCGGGAAGCTGCTACTGCCCGTGCACAAGTTGGGGTACTGAGGTACCCCTACCTTAGTACACCGACAGGAGCCCCCGGGCCTGGGCCACACACGGTGCCGAGCGCTGTTGGGCCAGGCCCAAAACAGTGCACGGGCACGCGCGGCCCACGGCACGCCGAATCCACTTCCGCATCCGCCGCGTCCCCCCGTAACGGCACGCGTCGATTGCGGCGTCGTGGGATGGGACGTGGCCACGTTCTTTTAATGGAAAAAGCGAAACGCCCCCCCACTTCCCCATAAAAGCAGAGGAAGCAGGAGCGGTTCCCCTCCTACGCTTTCATTGCATCTTCTTCCATCTCCAGAGATCCCCTCTTGCGCTCCGCCTCCACACCTCCTCCGCCGCCGTCCGCATCTGCGGCGCCGCCGGACCCTTCATCCCCCTCCCCTCGCCGCCTCCGCCATGGCCCCGAAGACCGAGAAGGCGAAGGTGGAGAAGACCAAGAAGGAGAAATCGGAGCAAGCGGCGAGGCTTACCTTGTTGCGGAAGCGGAACCTCGTCTTCTCGCCGAGGCTCAGCGCGCGGGAGCTCTGGAACAAGTACTACTTGTTCTGGGCCAAGAAGACCAAGGCGTATCCCCGCACCCGAGCCTATCCGGCCGCCGCCAAGGACAACTACCCCGGCGGGTACTATTTCTTCGCAGCTTTCTTCCACTGCGGCCTCTGTCCCCCTTTTTCTGATTTCTTCTGCGACATAATGCACACCTACGGCCTCCATCTCCTAGACTTCACTCCCAACGCCATCCTCACGATGGCGGTTTTCGCACATATGTGCGAAAACTACATTGGGATATACCCAAACGTAGCGCTGTTTAGGCACTTCTTCACCCCTAGAGTAGAAGCCAGAGCTCCCCTCTCCGGGGGGATTTCTTGGGTCTTCCGCTTGAACAAGAAGGAGTCCTACTTGCCGGGGGAGCTCCGCGGCAAGTGGGAGGAGTGGCGCGCAGACTGGTGTTGGATTGTCGAGGACCAGCCGCAATCTTTCACCGCGCCGCGCACAACACCTATCGTGCGCGGCAGGGACTGGAGCGAGCTGGATTCGGACGACAACAAGCTCGACGTCGCCCTCATCAGGATTCTTCGTCTCCGGGTAGCAAGATTGTCTGTCGGAGAAGTAGGCACAGATTTCCTCCGCCGCCGCATCGCCCCTCTTCAAGATAGGAAGAGGTCGGCCTGAGAGTACGGCAACTCGGCGGATATAATGTGGCTGCGCCCCGGGCTCAACTTCAACTTCACGTCGCTGGAGCTGAAGGGGATGGTCCGGGAACTATTTAAGCATGACCCGGCCCACCCAGAATGGTTCAGGGGCCCCCGGGGAGTGGTGCCTCTCTGCAACAGCACGGCCCGGGATTCCCTTCGCGCCATGATGCCCGCGTGTGACTCGCACGGCGTCGACCGCACGTGGATTCCGCCCAAGCCAGACGTCGTCTTGAACTTCTTCGACAACCTGGTGGAGGTGGCGAAGAACAAGAACGAGGTCCGGGAGCTGACACGGGACACCACCGACCAGGAGATAGCGTACATAGCTTCTCGGGTTGAAGAGGCCGCTGCAGCCGCAGCGGCAGGAGAATTTGGCTTCACGCCGGAGGAGGCAGAGGCTGCGGAAACGTCCTGCCAAGCAGAGGAGGCGGAGATCCGCAGGCTGCTGAAGCTGCCTCCCGACGAGCTCGCCGGGGTCCCTTCCTTGAGCCACTCCGGGATCCCCGGGATCTTGACCGAGGCCGCGGCGAGAGGCAACGCCGCCGGAGGAAACAGAGGTGCCGCAGGGAGCGGAGGCGCCGGAGGGAGCGGAGGCGCTGGAGGGAAAGCGGCCACAGTGCAGGACGTAGGGCCCAGCAAGCCTGCCGGGGAGGAGGAGGAGGAGGAGGACGCCGGGGCCGACGGAGACTCCGACGGATCCCTGGGGCTCTACGCCGACGACCTCTCCTCATCGTCGGAGACCTCCCCGCCCCGGGCAAGCCCTAGGCGTTCTCCGCTGAAGCGTCTCCGCAAGACGGCGACAGGGACGAGGGCGCAGGCGCCTCGGCAACAACCAGCTCGCCGGGTGCCCCGAGCCACCCGGGGGAGCCAAGCTGCGACGGGGGCGCCTGGCGCACCAAACACGGAGGAGGCGACCCGCACACAGGCCACGGCGGAGGCGACCCGCACACGCGCTGCGGCGGAGGCGCCCCGCACAACAGCGCCAAGCGGAGGAAGGACTTCGCAGAGCGGAGCGGCAGCTCCGCCCGCTCCCCGGGCCTCGGCTACCACAGGGGCTGGGTCTTCGCAGCCCCCAGCCCCGGGGACCGCCAAGCGCCCGAGGGAGTCTTCGCCTCCTGCTCCTCGCGCGGACGCGCCTCAGGTGGCGTTTGACTTCTCCGCCTTGAGCGACGACGACGACGAGGAGGAACAGGAGTAAGAACTTGAGATCTCGCATCTTCTTTAACATTATCTTGATTCTTGTTGGTGCTGATCTTGCTTTTTGTTTTAATTTCAGGACCTTGGCTGAGCGAGTGGCGAAGAAGGCCAAGGTGCCCGTAGTCGAGGTCGCGGACGACTCGCCCGTCGCGGCGACAGGGGACGTGCCGGAGCCGAGCCTGCCGGACCCGAGCGCTGCTCCGAGGAGCAGCCCCCAGCGCAGCCCCCAGCGTAAGTCTGGGTTCCATACTTCCGCTCGTCGGGCGCGCTTGAAGATTTTGTCTTGTGCTAATATCCTGATGCTTTTGTCTTGTCTTGATTGTCTTGTGCAGAGGTGGAGCCGCAAGCTCAGGAGCATCCGGAGGTCGCTCCCGAGGAGCCGCGGGCCCCGCCGTCCCCGCCAAGGCCGAACTCCCCGGCGAGGGAGAGCACTCCGCCAAGGGCGGGTACTCCGCCAAGGGCGAGTACCCCGCCAAGGGCGAGCAGCCTGGCGAGGGTGGCCACTCCGCCAAGGCAGAGCTCCCCGACGAGGGAGCCTGCCGCTGACGACGTCCGCCAAGGTAAGTTCCGTAACTTGTCTTCTTGGATTCGTCTCTTTTTGGATATTTGCTTGAACTTCTTTTGCTTTTTCTTCTTCTTCTAGATCCTCCTCCCCCCGAGCAGACGGAGACGGAGGTCATTAACGTCGAGGAGGAGGGCGCGCAGGGCGGCGGCGGCGACGCCCCTGTCGCTGAGGACACGGCGGGAGCCGCCAAGCTGGCTGCGGAGGAGACCGCTCCGGCTGCGGACGCAGCGGCCGGGGAGGGGGACGGCGACCGCACTGCCGGCCCGGAGGCGGCAGGAGCATCAAGTGCTGCACCGGCCGCCGACCCCTCCGCCGAAAAGGAGCAGGCGGGCTACTATCTTGAAGCTCCCAACGGCGTCTTCATCCAGATGCCGTGGGGTTCTTCGTCGCGAGCCCCCGCGGAGGGCGAGGCCTTCGATGGAGAAGTCCTCGCCTCCGCGGGTTTGAAGATCGTCGAGGCGCCCGGCGGAAGCGATGGGCCTGAGGAGGAGAAGCTGCTTCATCAGCTCCTGGCCCTTTACCGGGCCAGGCAGGCGAAGCTAGCGTCTCGGGAGGCCCTTGCCGCCAAGGCCGCCATCGAGATGGAGAAGCGCGCGGCGGAGCTCCGCGCCGCCAACCAGGCTGCCCTCCGCGAGGTGGCGGAGGAGCGCGAGAGGCTCGCCGGAGAATACCAGGAATGGTTGCTGGAGAAGGCCGAGGCCGAAGAGCAGCAGCGGCTCGCCGGGGAGGAGTTGTCCCGGCGAGAAGGAGAGCTCGCCCAACGCAAGGTCAACCTCGACTTCCACGAGGAAGACCTTGCCGCTCGGGAGCAGGCCCTTGGCGGGGAGCTGAAGGAGGCGAAAGCCGCCGCGGCTGCCGCGGAGACCGCCAAGGAGGAGCTTGCCGCCAAGGTCGCGCAACTGGAGGAGTCGTTGAAGGCGAGTGTGGAGAGGGTCGCCGCGCTCAACACGGAGCGCGAGAAGGACGCTCATACGAACTCTGAGCTCCAGGTGCGTCTTTCCAAGAAGGGCGACGAGTTGAAGGCCGCCAAGGACTCCATTGAGGATCTTGAGCTGAAAGTTTCCACGCTGAAGGACTCGCTCGACGCCGTCCGGAATCGGGAGACTAAGCTGAAGGAGGAACTCCGCAAGGAGCAAAGCTTGGTGGAGAGCGCCAACACTGCGGCCGAGAACTTCCGCCGGACCGTCGAGGTATGGACCGAGGACTTGGTGTCTTCTGCATCCAACATCGACCAGGAGCTGCTGGCGCTGAAGTTGGAGCATCTCATCTACTCTCCGGACCCAAACCTCCCTCACAGCGCCAAGCTCAGCCTCTTCTTCAGGGGAATCACGCCGGCTCTCGCAGATCTTCGGAAGAAGATTCCCGCGCAACTGGCCGAGGAGTCGCGCCAGCTCTGCACGGGAACCCTGGAGCGCGTACTGACGAAGATTGTATACCGCAATCCCAGTATAAACCTCACCAACGTTCTCCGCAGCTTGCCGGCCGACGCGAACATGGAGGCGCTGAAGGAGCAGGTCGCCCACATCATCGCCAAAGTGAACAAAATCTCCAGGATCGAGGGCGACCGCGTAGATTAGCCATCCTTTATCTTTATCTCTTTTGTTGCTGCATAGGGTGTTAAGGACTCATTAATCATTGCGACAAGTTATCCTTTGTAAGATATTTATCTTATTTTAATCAATCAGTGCAATGTTATCTTCCTTGTCTTGGTCATCTACTTTGTATGTTTTTCACCCTACGCTCCCGGGGAGCTCGCCGGCAAGGGGCCTTTGCCGCGAGCGCTGAGTGCTGGACTCTGAGCAGCCTGCTGGCCAAGGCCTTACCGGCAAGCAACCTTGCCGCAGCTAGTCGCAACGCACTTAGCTTGCTGAGCGAACTCGAAAACGAAGTAAGGGCGCGACACTTGTCGCAGCTCACTTAAATCGTTGAGCGTACTCGGAAACAAGACAAGGGTGCGGCTAGCTACGGGTAGGTTCCTCCGCGCACAGGTTTTCCAAACAAAGTGTGATTGTTCAAGGAAGACAACTTAAAATTAAAAATTTGAACTGATCAAATTCTAATAACTTAGCTTTCATATATCGCTTGCTTCTCGCTAAGGCTTCTCTTTCTTGAACAGCACTTGGTTCCTCCTCCATCTCCTTCCCCCCCGGCAAACTTGTGCGCGAGGAATATTCCTTCTGCTTAAGAGGCAAGGAAAAAGAAGAGGGAAACAAATATATGGCCTTTCGGCGTGCTAGTGCTTACCGGATATGTACGTTGCACAAGATGCCAAATAACACATGCAAATAGCAGAGAAAAGCATGTAAAAGGCAAATAGCGCAAAACACAAAAACTTTACTGATGCACGGGGTCTGCGCCCGGCTTTGTACAAAGGGTTACATGCAACAGCGGCAAAGCTTGTACAAAAGGTGGTTGCCGGAGCGGATCACGGCAACCGCGCCTTATGGGTGAAACTTGCGAAGATGCTCTATGTTCCAGGAGTTGCTCACCGGTAAGCCTTCTTCGGTCTCAAGGCGGACAGCGCCGGGCCTTGTGACTTGTCTCACCCGATAAGGGCCTTCCCACTTCGGCGTCAACTTGTTGGAATTCTTGGCGGACTGAACACGCCGAAGAACAAGGTCGCCTTCCTCGAGACTCCTGGCCTTGACCTTGCGGCTATGGTAGCGGCGCAAGGCTTGCTGGTATCGAGGAGCTCGTACAGCAGCCTGGAGACGTTCCTCCTCGAGGAGCAATGCATCATCTTGCCGCAGTTGCTCTTGCTCGAGCTCATCATAAGCGAGCACTCGAGGAGATCCGTATACGAGTTCCGTGGGGAGAACTGCCTCCGCTCCATAGACTAGAGCAAAGGGTGTCTGTCCGGTGGCTCGACTTGGTGTCGTTCTGATTGACCAAAGAGCCGCCGGTAGCTCCTCTATCCAATTTTTTCCGCACTTGCGTAGCCTGTCAAAGGTCCTCGTCTTGAGTCCGCGCAGCACTTCAGCATTTGCCCTCTCCGCTTGACCGTTGCTCCTCGGGTGAGCAACAGAAGCGAAACAGACCTTGGCGCCAAGATCTTGGACGTACTGCATGAAGGTGCGACTAGTAAATTGTGTACCGTTGTCGGTGATGATCCTGTTGGGGATTCCGAAACGGCAAACAATTGACCTGAAGAACCTGACCGCTGACTGTGCTGTCACCTTTCTCACTGGCTCCACTTCTGGCCACTTTGTGAACTTGTCGATTGCAACGTACAAGTACTCAAAGCCCCCGACAGCTCGGGGGAAGGGGCCGAGGATGTCGAGCCCCCAGACCGAGAAGGGCCAGGACAAAGGAATTGTTTGGAGAGCTTGAGCTGGCTGATGAATCTGCTTTGCATGGAACTGGCACGCTTCACACTTGGTTACTAGTGCAGTTGCATCTTGGAGGGCTTCCTGCCAGAAGAACCCTTGCCGGAAAGCTTTCCCGGCAAGCGCCCTTGCGCCAATGTGGTGGCCGCATATGCCTCCGTGTATTTCTGCCAACAGCTTCTGTCCATCTTCCCTGGAGATGCACTTCAACCTGACACCATTGAGTCTCCTTCTGTACAGCTCGTTATCCACGAACTGGTACATACTTGACTGCCTGGTTATCTTCTCTATTTCTTCTGGTTCGTCGGGAAGTTCTCCAGTTTGCAGAAAACGGACGATCTGCTGCGCCCATGCTGGAGCTTGAGGCTCAACGGCAAGGACTAAAGGCATGAGGGCCGCTGCGGGGACCTCAGCTTCTACGGCAAGAACCTCCGGTCCCGCCGGAGCTGATGATCCCCCGGCAAGCTCGCCGGGGCGAGGCTTGTCGGGAACACTTGCTTCAACTGCACAGATCCTTGGATCTGCAGGAGCGGACTGTTCCTCAGCGTTCTGATTGTTGATCTTGGGGACCTTGACGGCGGTTTTAGGAAGATCCGCCGGCAAGTAGTCGCCGGAGACCAACTTTCTTTTCTTGGACTGCCCAATTGATGGTGTAACGGATGGTTGAGTCAGCTTGAGCAAGAAGGTCCCTGGTTCCACAGGTAACTTCATCGAAGCACACTTTGAAAGGCCATCTGCTATTTCATTCTGAGCTCTCGGGACGTGCTCCATTTGCAGACCTTCAAAGTGCTCTTCAAGCTTCCTCACTTCATCTACATAAGCTTCCATCAAAGGGCTCTGGTAGCTCTTGTTGACTTGTCGGACCACCAACTGATAATCTCCCCGCACAATCAGCTTCCTGATCCCAAGTTCGGCCGCAATCCTGAGGCCGGCAAGCAAGCCTTCATATTCAGCAGTGTTGTTTGTCGCTTGCTCCCTGGGAAAGTGCATCTGGATAACATACTTGAGGTGTTCTCCGGTGGGCGCGATGAGTACCACGCCAGCACCGGCGCCTTGCAGCGAGAAGGCGCCATCAAAATACATTACCCATTCACTTGTCGCCTCTTGCACGGGTGCACTTGTTTCTCGGACTTCTTCATCGGGAGTTGGGGTCCACTCAGCTATGAATTCTGCCAAAGCTCGGCTCTGTATGGTTGAGGTACTTTCAAACTTGAGCCCAAAGCTCGACAGCTCCAGTGCCCACTCAATGATCCTCCCTGTTGCTTCTGGATTGTGCAATATCCTCTTCAGGGGAAAGCGAGTGACCACTGTTATCTCATGTGCCTGGAAGTAGTGGCGCAGCTTTCTCGAGGCCATGAGGAGGCCGAAAAGCAACTTTTGCACACCAGAGTATCTTGATCTAGCCCCCTGGAGAAGGGAACTTACAAAATACACTGGGCGCTGCACCATCTTCTTCCGCACTTCTTCTTGTCCCTGCGCAGAGTTGTCCTTGTCGGGGCCAGAGCTTGTCGGAGCAGCCCCCTGCTTGTCGCTGGATTCGCTTGCCGGTGGTGTATACCCCTCGTCGGCCTCCCTCTCCGCTACTAACGCAGCACTAACCACCTGGTTGGTTGCCGCTAGGTACAGCAGCAACTTCTCCTGTGGTCTAGGTGCGACAAGTATCGGAGTAGAGGATAGGTACCGTTTCAAGTCTTGCAGCGCTGCCTCCGCTTCCGGAGTCCACTTCATGGGACCTGCCTTCTTCAGGATTTTGAAGAAAGGTAGGGCGCGTTCTGCAGACTTTGAAATGAACCTACTGAGGGCAGCCACACAACCTGCAAGCCTTCTGACATCCTTGACGCGCTTCGGGGCCTCGATCTGCTCAATGGCTTTAATCTTTTCGGGGTTGGCTTCAATCCCCCTCTGTGACACAAAGAACCCGAGAAGCTTGCCGGAGGGGACTCCGAAGACGCACTTCTCGGGGTTCAACTTAAGCTGTATCTTGCGCAGGTTCTGAAACGTCTCTTCCAAATCTTGGACCAGGGTATCCTTGCTCTTACTCTTCACCACGATGTCATCCATGTAAGCCTCTACATTTCTGTGGATCTGTGGCTCGAAAGCAGTGTGCACTACCCTTGCAAATGTTGATCCCGCATTCCTCAGTCCAAATGGCATGCGTATGAAGCAATAGGTGCCACATGGAGTGATAAATGCAGTCTTCTCTTCATCTTCTTTGGCCATAAAGATCTGGTGGTAGCCTGAATATGCATCAAGAAAAGAGAGTAGCTCACATCCGGCAGTGGAGTCAACAATCTGGTCAATGCGCGGCAAAGGGAATGGATCCTTGGGACATGCTTTATTCACGTCGGTGAAGTCTATACACAGTCTCCACTTCCCATTGGCCTTGCGCACGACGACTGGGTTTGCTAACCACGTCGGATGGATCACACCTCTAACTAGGCCTGCAGCCTCTAGCTTCTTGATCTCTTCGTTGATGAATTCTTGGCGCTCCACGGCTTGCTTCCTCACCTTCTGCTTGATGGGCCGCGCATGAGGACAAACAGCAAGCTTGTGCTCAATTACCTTCCTGGGAACACCGGGGATGTCAGATGGTTGCCATGCAAACACATCGACATTCGCCCGCAGGAAGGCAACGAGCGCGCTTTCCTATTTGCTGTCAAGCGTGGCACTGATGGTGAAGGTACCACCAGTGCCGTCCTCCTTGGCGGACACCTTCTTGGTTGCCGGAGGAGCGGCCATCCCCTTCTTATACTTGCCGGTGGAGCTCGATGGAACGTCCTCGACGGCAGCGCAGCACTCCGAAGAGGTGCGGTTGCCGGAGTGGGCCCCAGAGCACTTGCCGGACTTGGTCTTCGTCTTCTTCCCCCCGGGAGCTTCAGCGGCAAGTGTATCCTTTTCTGCCGCAGCTGCTGCATCCCGGTAGATCTTGTCGGCGCAGACAAGCGCATCCTTCTTGTCGCCATGGACAGTGATGACGCTTATCGGCCCCGGCATCTTGAGTACGTTGTAGGCATAGTGGGAAGCTGCCATGAACTTGGCGAGGGCGGGACGGCCGAGTATCCCATTGTATGGCAATGGGATATCGGCGACGTCAAAAGTGATGCGCTCAGTTCTGAAGTTGAGCTCCCCGCCAAAGGTCACCGACAGAGTTATCTTCCCCTTGGGCTTGCTCCTTCCCGGGTTGATTCCTTGGAAAGAACCGGTCTCTTCGAGCTCGCCATCTGGGATTTGGAGTTTCTTGATCACAGCAGAGGAGATCAAGTTCAGCCCGGCCCCGCCGTCAACCAACATTTTAGTGACCTTGAGGTTGCGGATGGTGGGTGAAACCAACATCGGCAAGCACCCGACCGCAGTGGTGCGGTCAGGGTGATCCTCAAGATCAAAAATGATGGGCGTGCTGGACCATTTGAGGAGCCTGCGCGACTCCACGGGCGGCTCTGCTGCATTCACCTCACGCAGCCACTGCTTGAGCTGGCGGTGGGAGGTGTGCAGAGAGGCACCACCGTCGACGCACAGGACCTCCGTGGCCTTCTGGAACTCCTGCTCGCTGTTATCCTCATCCTCCATGTCTTCGTCGTCGTCCTCTTCATCCTTGTCACGGCCCCGGGGAGGTCGATCACCTTGCCGCTGCTTGGCCTTGCCGCGGCGTCCCCCCCGGCTGTTGAATGGCCGCTTCTTGCTCGGTTCTCCACCTCCACCTTGGGCCTTCTCCTTGTCGCGCCTCTCGTACTCAGCTTTCTGCTGCTCGACGAGGTACTCGACGAGCTTGCAGTTGGAGAGGTCGTGGCCCTTGGTGCGGTGGATCTTGCAGTATTGCTTGTCGGAGCCGTCCTGCTTGCCGGCTGCCGCTACAGGGGCAGGCTCCTTGCCGGAGCCGCCAGCCTGTGCTTGCTTGGCGGGAGCCTCCTTGCCGGATTTCTCGACGGCAAGCACTTCCTTCTTGTTCTTCCTTCTATTGTTCCGCCGCCGGCTCTTCTTTGCCGGGGCGGCGTCGTCGCTGTCGCTTCCTCCTGCGCCAGCATCCTCCCCGGGGAGTTTCCTCCCCTCTTCTGCGCGTGCGCACTTATCAGCCAGAGCATAGAGCTCGCTGACATCCCGAATCTTGGTCATGGCCATCTCTTCACGCATGCGGCGGTTACGCACGTTCTGGTGGAACGCGCTGATAACCGCGGCAGGGTGGACGTCGGGGATGTTGTGCTGCACTCGACTGAAGCGTTGGATATACTTGCGCAGGGATTCTCCTTCCTTCTGGGCCAGAATGTGGAGATCGCTCTCCTGGCCGTGGGGTTTGTGGCCGCCCGTGAAGGCGCCAACAAACTGGTGGCAAAGGTCTGCCCAAGAAGAAATGGAACCTTCCGGCAAGTGCATAAGCCAGGAACGAACGTTCGGCTTTAGCACGAGCGGGAAGTAGTTCGCCAAAATCTTCTCGTCGCGCCCCCCGGCAGCCTGCACCGCGATGGTGTAGACGCTGAGGAATTCCGAGGGGTGCGTCTTGCCGTCGTACTTCTCCGGTACGTCGGGCTTGAAGTTCTTCATGCTGGGCCACTGGACGCGCCGCAGCTCACGGGTGAACGCAGGGCAACCTGCCGCGTACGGCAAGTCGCCTGGTTCACCAGGCGCGCGCGTGTCGACAGCGTTCCCAGCTCTCTGGTCTGATTGTCGCCGAGCTTCTCGGCGGCGCTCGATCGTCGTTCGAGCGTCTTCTTGTCGCCGGTCGTCAAGGACCTGGCGCTGGTCCCGACGAGCCCGCGGATCCGACGACGTCGTAGAGCCGTCGTCGGCGTTGTTCCTGCGGGGCGGCGTCTTCTGCTTCCGCGGCGGGGAGTGCACGGTGGTTGCACCCCCGACGGTCTTGTCGCCGTCGGCCTTCGTCTTCTCGACTTGCCGCGGCCGCGAGGTTGTCGGCTGCTGCGGCGTGTCGTTGTTGGCGAAGGCGATCAGGCTCTGGATGGTGGCCCTCCAGTCTTCGGCCTTGTCTGCCGCTGGAGGGAAGTCAAGGAGCAGTTGCGCCCTTGCGAGCGCTTCTGCTGGAGTGGAGGGGAGCGGGGGCGAGCGACGCGAGGAGCGGGATATGCTCGGACTCCTAACAGCGTTAGAAGGAGCAGGGTCCCACCCCGGCGTCCGCGCTTTGCTTGCGCCCGGACGGTGGTCCGGAGCATCCCGCGAGCCTCCGGTTTGCCCTTGGCCCAGCAAGCGGATGCCACCTCCTGTGACATGGCGCTGCTGGGTTGTCGTTTGCTGAGACGGACGTGGCGCGTCTACGGAGACCGAGGCTCGGTCGTCCGTTCTATCCTTGGATTTGGTGGCGCCGCGAGTGTCCTCGCTGGCGACCACCCTTCCGACGGCGTCTCCCCCGCCCACCCTCGGCTCCGGTGGCGGCGGGTGAGACGCAGACGGGCCTGCGAGCTCCGAAACCTTCTTCTTCGGGGCCATGGCGCAGTTGCTGATGAGGTTGCTGATGAAACTGGAGAGGTTGATGAAGAATGCGCCCGCGTGAACGCCGGATCAGGTTCGCACAACCTCGACGCCCCCTACCTGGCGCGCCAAAGATGTCGGGGGAAACTGTCCGCCACGAGCACCTATGGGACCGGAGCCCCTTGCTTGTGCGGTAAGAGGGCGGAGGGAGCACGAAGAGCGGATCGTAGTGAACACGCGGGCAGTTTACCCAGGTTCGGGCCGCGGTGGACGCGTAAAACCCTACTCCTGCTTAGCTTGTATTGAGTTGGGGAGCTCGGGAGCTTGAAGAACTAGCTACACCGAGCGTATGAGCGATCTAGGTTCCGAACCCCCTCCACGTTGTGCAGGGGCCTCCTTTTATAGTGCAAGGGGTCACCGACAGGTGTCAACGTAGGAGAAAGGGTAAAAATGTAAAAGAGGTGGTAGTTGTAATAGTGCGGGAATAGTGGTCGCTACCTACTTTGACAGTGGGGGACAAGAGCATTTAATGCCCGTCGCCGTCGACCCCAAAAGCGCCCGCCCTTGCGTCTCCGTTTGCCACGGCGATGGCTTTACCACCGTGGAGCGCCACCGTGTCCCCCAGGCTGCACAGCCATCCGCCACGCGTCCCTGGATTGGCCCCAGGGCGACGCGTGGTTCGATGAGCTGGAGCGCGGGCACACAGCGTAATCCTCCCCGGCAAGTACCTTGCCGGGGTCTTGACCTTGCCGGGCCCGGGAGCTTGCCGGGCTCTGAAGCTTGTCGCTCCCCGGGCCCTGCCGGGGCGCATATAGCGCCGAGGCATGTCTGCTGTGATATAATCTTCTAGTCTTCCTGGCAAGCTCCTCTTGCCAGGGTCTTGTGTTAGCGAAGTAATCTTGAGCCTGGAACGGCCTTCCCGGCAAGCTCCGCTTGCCGGGGTCTCGATCTTCTGTCTTGTATACTTTGTTTTTGAATGGTTTTATATGGAGCAGGAAGGTCTCCGACGAGCGCGTGGTAGGCCCTGCCGCGGGAAGCTGCTACTGCCCGTGCACAAGTTGGGGTACTGAGGTACCCCTACCTTAGTACACCGACAGTAATATTGGGTATTTATAGAGCGAAGAGGCGGCACGGGAGGCCACCGAGGAGGGCACAACCCGTGAGGGCACGCCTAGGCCCCCAGGTGCGCCCAGGTTGGTTGTGCACCCCTCGGGGCACCTCACTCGTACTTCTCTAGCCCACTAGATGTCTTTTGGTCCAAAAAAAATCACCAAAAAGTTTCACTGCATTTGGACTACGTTGGGTATTGATTTTCCGCAATGTAAAAAACAAGCAAAAAACAGCAACTTGCACTAGGCACTATGTCAATAGGTTAGTCCCAAAAATGATATAAAATGATTGTAAAACATCCAAGAATGATAACATAAGAGCATGGAACAATAAAAAATTATAGATACGTTGGAGACGTATCAGCATCCCCAAGCTTAATTCTTGCTCGTCCTCAAGTAGGTAATGATAAAAACAGAATTTTTTATGTGGAATGCTGCCTATCATGTTCATAACATACTCTTTTCTTTTGTAGCATGGACAATTGGAGTTTTATATGATTCAAAGCAATAATCTTTTTTTGACATGAAGACTTACTCAAGCATACCAACAAACAATCATGTCTTTTCAAAATATCAACACTAAAGCAAGTTATCCCTAGCCCATTATGCGCAACCATTGATCCATTCATGCAACACATCCAAATATTAAGTACATCCAATGCTCAAGTGTGATAATAGTGTTCCGTAGTTGGTGCTTTAAAAGAGAAGACCCAAATAAAAAAATTGCATAAAGTAAAAGATAGGCCCTTCGCAGAGGGAAGTATGGATTTGTAGAGGTGCGAGAGTTCAAAGCTTAAAAATTGAGAGATAATTTTTTTTGGGAGGCATACTTTTCCCATCAACGAAAATGACTTAGAGTTCCCAACACTTTCCATGCTAGATATACCATAGGTGGTCCCAAACAGAAAATAAAGTTTATTCCTTTTTCCACCATTTTTCACAATCCATGGCTATCCGTATCCACGGGTGCCCTCCATACCAACATTTTCCAAGGAATTTATTATTTGACAACATAAAGTAAATTTCTTTTTCATTTCAGGACTGGGAATCCCTATTGCCGCCATACTCTCATGCAATGACAAGTGAATAAACACTCATCTTTAGAATAACACATCTAGCATGAAAAATATTAGCCACCCCATCGCCCCTTCATGAGTGGTATGGGCACACAAAAGAGAAATTTACTTTGAAATTAAAGTTGGCACATACAAATTTGCTTAGAATGACATGAAAATACCGCATATAGGTAGGTATGGTGGACTCATTTGGCACAACTTGGGTTTTAGGATTTGGATGCACAAGTAGTATTTCTACTTAGTACAACGTGGAGGCTAGCAACAGACTGAGAAGTGACCAACCAAGGAACGAAAACCATCATAAGAGAACATTAAACATAACTAACACCGAATAATGCAACACAATTAGGATGTAATTTCATTGCATGACTATTGACTTTCATGCTTGCATAGGGAATCACAAACCTTAACATCTATATTCTTACTAAAACATAATTACTCATTAAAATGGCTCTCATATCACTATCATCATATCTCAAAACTATTACAAAGAATCAAGTTTATTTTGTCCAATGATCTTCATGAACGTTTTTATTATATCCCCCTTGGATATCTATCATATTGGGACTAGTTTCATGTGTTCCTTTTGATAAGCTCAAACAAATATAAGTGAAGCACATGAGCATAAAATTTCCTTCTCTCAAATTAATCTAAGTGAAGCATGAGAATTTTTTTTCACAAATTTACTAACTCTCGAATAAATCTAAGTGGAGCATGAGAGCATCTCTCCAAAAATAACAAAGCACACCGTCCTCAAAAAGATATAAGTGAAGCACTAGAGCAATTTCATAGCTCTAAAAAATTTAACTGAAGCATAAAGAGCAATTCTAACAAATCATAGCATAATTTTGGCTCTCTCAAATGGGTGTGTACAGCAAGGATGATTGTGACAAAATAGCAGACAAAGCAAGCAAAGACTCATATCATACAAGACGCTCCAAGCAAAACTCATAATATGTGACGAACAAAAATATAGTCTCAAGTAATATACTAATGGTCGTTAGAAGAAAGAGGGGATGCCACTCGGGAGCATCCCCAAGCTTAGTTGCTTGATACTTCTTGAACATTATCTTGGGGTGCCTCGGGCATCCCCAAGCTTAGCCTTTTCTAATCCTTATTCCTTTATCCATCGTGGTCTTACCCAAAACATGAAAACTTCAATCACAGAAAACTCAACAAAACCTCGTGAGATCCGTTAGTATACAAAACCAATCTTTACTTTAAGTACTATAGAAAACCAATTCATATTTTGTAATTGTTTTATATCTATTGTATTCTAACTTTTCCATGGAAAATACTCTTCAAAAGAAATGATAGATGAATCAAAATAAGCACATAACACAACAAAAAAATAATTTGTCAAAAAACAGAATAGTCTATCAAGACGTGATTTTTTATAATACTTCTATAACTCTGAAAATTCTAAAGAATTAGTACAACGTGGACAATTTGTATCCAGATAACGTGTAAAAAATTCAAGAATTTATTGCGCTCCAGTCATCGTCAGAAATTCTAACTCTGGACACAAAAGTTTTTTGAATTTCACCACAATCAAATCAACTATTAACCAAATCATCTCAAAGGCTTTGCTTGGCATAATCACTTATTTAAACCACAAAAATAGATCAAACCATAGATATAATTGGGTAATTTATTGAGACGGCAAGAAAACCAAAAAGCAAAAAGATACAAGTTGGGTTGCCTCCCAACGAGCGTTATCATTTTAGGCCCTTAGCTAGGAAAAACACATAGATCTCAAGTGTTGTCATCTTAGTTTCCAATTTTTTGGATTATGCATACTCTCATATTCTCTTCTTTCTACAGCAAGATTTCTAAGTGGAGAAAAAATGTAGTTAAAGGGACTAAACTTAAAAGGGTAAGGATTTGCAAGGTTAAGATTGGGTGGAATAAGATCCTCTTTCGGTCCTTTGCAAGTTATGACTATTTATTCATTGTACATATTTCTTTCAATATGTCCTTTTAATTTTCTCTCAAGAATATGTCCCAACCCATTATTTTCTATAGCAAAATTAACGTTTTGTTCGGAAATCTTATCTAGCAAAACGTTTGGAGGAACCCTTTTTATAAGATTTACATTATAAGCATCATAATCTGGAGATTATAATTTCCCAATTTCCTCTTAATTGTAAAGGATTTCCACTATGGGAGGGCTACCACAATTTACATTATAATAAGCAAATATCTCCCTAGCTTCTTTCATAATATGATTAAACTCGTAACCCAAGAATATAGTGACTATGCGCTTAACGGAAGGATCACGAGTATTTGAAAATTATAGAAGTATTCGTTGTATAGCAGGATGCATATGCACAAATTGTCTCTCAAGTTCAACTATAAGCAAAGCAATAACATCCGAGAAACTAGAAGTTTTATTAAGAATCGATCCTCCCAACATGGGCAAAGTTCCGTCACAAGTAAAGAAATCTTGAATAACCTCCTTCCCAGTAATAATTCCACTACCAAAGCGTAATTTTTTTGTACACATGATACTAAATCCATCTTTATTGGGGTCGTCATTGGTAAGATTGTCAAAAAAAATCTTAGTAGCCTCATGAGAATCACATTTTTTATAAGTTTCCTCAAAACAGACGGATCATCATGAGAACTTGAGAAAAAATGCTTGCTATTCTTTTCAACATTAGACATGGTAACAAGTGAAAAAGAGATTTGGCAAACGAAAAAGAGGGCAAATAAAACGACATTTTTTTGTGAAGTGGGGGAGATGAAAACGAGAGTCACAAGGCAAATAATGTAAATTGCAAGGAGATAAGATTTGTGATTAGGAACCTGGTAGATGTTGATGATGTCTCCCCGGCAACGACGCCATAAATTCCTTTTGATGTCGCTTAAAGCTACGTCGGTATTTCCCCAAAGAGGAAGGGATGATGCAGCACAACTACGGTGGGTATTTCCCTCAGTGATGATACCAAGGTTATCAAACCAGTAGGAGAACCACGCAACACTATGTAAACGGTACATGCACACAAAGAACAAATACTTGCAACCCGACGTGTTAAAGGGCTTGTCAATCCCTTTTGGGTAACAGAGCCAGAAATTGTCAAGTTAACGGGATAAAATTGTAGTAGATTAAAAGATGCAAATAAAAGCAAATAAATTGTAGCAAGGTATTTTTGTGTTTTTGATAATATAGATCTAAAAATAAAAGTTTCAAATATAGGAAAAAGCAAATAGCAATACAGATCTGAAAGTATGTGATAGGAAAATAGACCTGGGGCCCGTAGATTTCACTAGTGGCTTCTCTCGAAAAATAGCAACGATGGGTAGTAGAAAAGCAAATAATTATGAAAATATCCAAGACAATGGTAATGTATATAGGCATCACGTCCAAGATTAGTAGACTGACTCATGCCTGCATCTACTACTATTACTCCACACATCGACCGCTATCCAGCATGCATCTAGTGTATTAAGTTCATGCAAAAACAGAGTAATGCAATAAGAATGATGACATGATGTAGACAAGATCTATTCATGTAGGAATAGACCCCATCTTTTTATCCTTAATAGCAATGATACATGTGTGCCTTACTGCCCCTTTTGTCACCGGGAAAGGACACCGCAAGATTGAACCCATTACAAAGCACATATTCCCATTGCAAGATAAATAGATCAAGCTTGCCCAACAAAACCAAAATACCGGAGAAGAAATTCGAGGGTATAATCAAGAACGGATATTAAATCAAGGCAAATCTGATCATAAACTCACAATTCATCGGATCCCAACAAACGCGCCGCAAAAAGTCATTACATCAAATAGATCTCTAAGAGACCATTGTATTGAGATACAAAGAGAGAAAATGCCATCTAGCTACTGCCAACAGACCCGTAGGTCTGTAGTAAATTACTCACGCATCATTGGAGACACACCAATGAGGATGATGAACCCTTCCGTGATCGTATTCTCCTCTGGCGGATTGCCGGAAAAGGGCTCTAGATTGGATCTCGCGGTTCTGGAACTTCCGGCGGCTGAAATAAAATTTCGTTGACTCCCCTAGGGTTTCTGGAATATTGGGGTATTTATAGAGCGAAGAGGCGGTGCGGGAGGCCACCGAGGTGGGCACAATCCACCAAGGCACGTCTGGGCCCCCAGGCGCGCCCAGGTGGGTTGTGCCCCCATCGGAGCACCCCACTGGTACTTCTCCGGCCCACTAGATGTCTTTTGGTCCAAAAAAATCTCCAATTTTTTTTGCTGCATTTGGACTCCGTTGGGTATTGATTTTCTGCGATGTAAAAAACAAGTAAAAAACATCAACTGGCACTGGGCACTATGTCAATAGGTTAGTCCCAAAAAATGATTATAAAATGATTGTAAAACATCCAAGAATGATAATATAACAGCATGGAACAATCAAAAAATATAGATACATTCAAGACATATCAGCGGAGGGAAGGTCCTCCTGGATAGTCATTTTCTTGATTCGGTCTAGCGCCTCATTTAACATAGTGAGGGTCGCTGAATTTCGGGGCTCTAGGCCAAATTCCGTCGTAACGGGGTGGGAGGCAATCAGTGCCCTGGCCGGTCCTTCGTTTCCATAGGTCGAGCCGAACTCGGGGTACGGTGCCAGAACCTTGAGGGGGGCAGATTGTCACTGGGGACTGAGGACGGGCTTTGATTTTTGCGTGTAGTTTTCACGTCGGGATTCAAGATCGAGCTGCTTCGAGCCGCGGGTGACCCTTGGTCGTTCGTCGCCGGTTCGTCGTAAGGGCTTAAGGACAGAGGAGTGTTGTGATGGAGGGGTTCGGTCGAGATTGACTCTTGGCCTCAGCGTCCTGACTCTGCCTTGAAGGCTGAGGATGGGCCCTCAGCAGACATAATGGATCCGGCCGAAGGTGGAGTCTGGCCCCCGCTTGAGGCAAAGCCTTCCTGGCTCGAAGCTGTTCGGAGGGCGGGGGGTGATCTATAGATCGAATCGGAGGGGGGCTTTAGAGCGGGTGTGGCGTGGCCTGCGAGGGTGCGGGAGGATGTAGTGAATCCGACGAAGGTCAGATCGCCCCGCGTATCTGCAACGTATTCCAGATTGCCGAATCGAATTCAGTGTTCAGGAGCGAAATTGTCGATCCGACCCAAACGACCGGTCGGATCGGCGTGCATCACGATGCTGCCCAACGCGAAAAGTTGGCCCGGTACAAAGAAGTCCTCGGATTCGATGCCTTCTCCTACGATCAGGCGAGCTATCGATCCTTTGGCCGACCCCACAGCGAAACTCTCAGTGAAAGCACCAATGTCGGTGTCAAAACCGGCAGACCTCGGGGTAGGGGGTCCCGAGCTGTGGATCTAGGATCGATGGGGAACAAGGGACGATGAACACGGTGTTTACCCGGGTCCGGGCCCTCTCCAAGAGGTAATGCCCTACATCCTACTTGATTATATTGGATGTGTATATGATTACAGAGTGGATTTACCTCGAGATCGGCATGAGCTAAACCCTAAGGTGAAGAGGTGATATGGGAAGCTCTAGTCCGAAAGACTACAACCCTCGGTTTATATAGACACCGGTAGGGTTACAGTTTCCGGAGATAGATTGCAATAAGGAATAAAGATATCCTGCCTATCCTTGACTTGGAAGGCACACCATGGCTTCATAGGTCTCCCGTCACCATACGGCTTCACCAGTTCGGCCCATACTCGATGGGTCGATGCCCCGAGGACCCCTTAGTGCATGACTCCCTCACATGCAATTACAGTCGGGGCGACGCTTGCAGTTGCGTGCCTACCAGGGCCGAGCCGGCAAAATCGGAGGCCCTATGCAAAACTCTAAAATGGGCCCTATCTTGCTTAAAAATACTACATAAAACTTTAGTAATATAAAGATCACAATATCTTACATGCCAATCGGAAATAGCAAGAAACATACCTATTCTTGGTAAACAACATCATATTTCGGAGACCGAGTTAAATCCTCTATTTTGTGTTTCTTCAAACGCTTTTGGTAACCAGATTCATGAAGACATGACTTGCCATTTGGATG
>LR738715.1:338374504-338416253 GCA_902687465.1 Secale cereale
AAAAAAAAAAAAAAAACATAGGCACATACTCGAATTGATTGTCTCCCCATCAACACGGCGCACTCACATCAGCGTCAAGCATCGCTGCCGGCGGATACGAACTCGCGAACCAGCGCGAACATCTCCTCGGCCTTCTCTGGCACGAAGAGCTCCGCAGCGTGGAACCCGGAGCCGTCCGTCTTGGCGACGACCTCCACGCCACTGTCCCGCAGCCACGTGACGAACCGTCTCTGCCTGTCGATCAGCGGATCGCCGTCGCTCCCGGACACCAGGCACCGTGGCAGGCCGATCACGGCTTCCTGTGCCACCGCCTTCTCCGGATTGCTAAACTCGTGGTCGCGGTCCGCGCCCAGCGGCAGTGCGAGGCCCCAGAGCTTGTCGTTGGCCTCCAGCGGCAGCATGAAGTCGTCCTCCGACCTCTCTTCCGACGGCGTCCGCTCGACGCCGCCGAGGTATGGCTGGTGCAGCAGGAGCCCACGCACCGCGGCGGGGCTCAGATCGATGCCCTTGGTCCGGACGCCGGCGTTGAACGCCATGTTCCCGCCGGAGCTGCTGCCCATGACGAAGCACCGGGCGACGTCGCCGTGCGCGGCGATCCAGGGGTCCTGGGGCGCCACGTCACGGAGCCACATCACGGCCGCGACGGCATCGTCGTAGGCGGCCGGCAGGCGGTGCTCGGGTGCGAGGCGGTAGTCGAGGGAGGCGACGATAGCCGGTACGGCCGCCGCCATGGCCTCGCAGGAGGCGTGGTAGAAGGCGGTGTCGGCGGAGAAGACAACGAAGCCGCCGCCGTGGAAGTAGAGGATAACGGGGAGCTTCGTCGATGGCGGGACGGGGTTGGGGAGATATAGCCGGATGTACGTGCCGGGAGAGGTGTCGAGGGGCACGTCCCTGCTGAAGACGGCCGCCCCGCTGCCGGCGCCGGAAGCCGGGATGGCGGGGACGACGGGCCGCGTGATGGCACCGTCCGGGTGGACGGCGATCTGCATGAAGAGGTTGTCCGACTTGGACGGCGGCGGCGGCCGCGCAGCCGCGTCAACGTCCGCGACCGTGAGATCGCCCATGGGTTCCTCGCGGCTTTGCTTTGTGTCGTTGGCTCGTTGCACACTCGGTGCGACTACAGCGTTTGCGAGTGGGATGATGGACATGCAACAGATAGTGAATAGGAGTAGTAGGCGCGCACGGTTTTTATGCTGCGCGCTGCGCAACCGTGAACCCCGCAACCATCAGTGCATCCGATAATTCTAAACGATCCAAAGAAATTAGCCCGTGTGTGATGGAGTGCGCGTAACGATCCAAACAAGTTTGTTTTTCTCTAATTCTTTTCCTGTCGCCACTGTGTTATACATGGGCGCTTAAAGTCTCAAAGCATCTGCACTAATTGCTCTGCAGGGTCTAATAAACTCCCCCTTTGGCTCCATGCTTTCTGAAAAGCGAGTGTATCGATGCATCCACCGCTGGCCGCCAGCAGATAGGCCCAGCGCGATTTGATTGCCTTGAAACTGTACGAGCGACAAGGACCCGGTACTGTGCACGCACTAGCAGCCTAAGAGCATCCCCGCCCCGTCCCCAACACGTCCTACCCAGAAGATTTTTCACGCCGACGCACAAAAATCGACCCAGCCACGTCCTAGATATCCAATTTTCGCCAGCTTGGGCCGAATTTGACGTTGGCAGACCCAAGCCGAACCCGGCACGCTGGGGACGCTCGGGGCGTCGGGAGAAACTGTTTTGGCGCGAAAGAGCCGCGGGCTCGTCGAGTCAGCGACACTCGCCTCGTCGTCCTCAGAACGCCTCGGTTTCCCGCGGGGAATCAATGCCAAGACTGCCGTCGGTCAGCTTTTCATTGATTCCTCACCATGGGGCGGCTCTTCACGGGCAGCGCGGCGACGCCTCACTCCCCGCCACGCGTACACACGTCTCCACGGCGGCTATAAAAAGCGGCGTCCCCCTCCCCCGCCGCTGGCCACACATGCCGTCCTCTCTGCATCTCTCTCTTCGCCGTCGGCGCACCTCTCCTCTCTATCCAGCCCAGCCGCAATGATGTGCGAGCGGTTCCCCGGCGACGGAGCAGCGGCCAACAGCTTCGGCCGCCGCTCGCTGCACGCGTGGGAGACGCACCTGCTTTTCAAGGCCAACATCCCGGCGCCTCCAGACATGCGCGTTGGGCCGACATGATGGAGGCTCAGCGTCGGAGGCGTCCCCGTTCCCCCACTGCCGGACGCCGACGCGCGTCCCGACTACTTCGCCGGCGAGGTCGATCGCGTTCGGTCGTCGCTGATCGAGAAGCAGCGCGCCTTCCCGCAGTACTTCGCCGACAACCACGGGGCGTGAACGGCGTACTTCCAGCGCCGGCAGGAGCAGCGCCTCGCCTCCACCAACGGGGCGCCGGTGGTGGGGTGCCGGTGGAACTGCGAGGGGCGACGCCTGTGGTGGGCCTCAAGCTGGCAATGGTTAACCGTTATCCGTGTCCCCGTGGGTAATTACTTTATTAGTGGACGGGGATGTGCCAGCTTTAATACCCACGAGGAAGCTTGTGGGTCAAATACCTTACCCAGCGTGTATGACGGGGATGGGATGAGATAGCATTACCCATGCCCGTTACCCGCCTTACCCGTGTAGGCCATACACGCAGGCTCAAAAATTAGTAGACCCCATGTAATTCATGCCCTTACCCACTAATTTTTTTCACCCATCCCACCCCTTTGGCCAAAAAGCCCGAGGAAAACCCTAACCTATACACAACATACTATTTATTGCGCTGAAATGCTATTTTCCCTACTAAAATGCTATATGAGGTTATTGCTGATAGCGTATATGGGTTTCCCCACGGGTATAAAAAACCCGACGGGGATGGGGATGGGAATATTTTTATCCCCGCAGACGGGTATGGGGACGGGGAAGGGCATGGTAAGACTGTCGCGGGGACGAGGATGGGAGTCCAATACCCGCCTGGGTAATCCCCATTGCCAGCCTGAGGTGGGCGCCCCCGGCCGGACGCTCCACGAGGTTCTCGCGTACCTCGAGGGGGGCAACAACCCGCCGCTCACATATCGGTCGCCGCCCCGGTCCCCCTCCGCGGCACCGGGCAGTGGATGCCTAGGAGGTTCGTCTCCGGCTCGTCATCCTCGTCCCGCTCCTCTTCCCATTCCTCCGGTTCTGCGGTGGTGTTCGGCGTCAAGGCCGAGCCTGCAGCGGAGACCCCGTTCGGCCGGCATCGTCATCAACGAAGGCGGGCACGCCTCCTCCTCGGCTCCTCCCCGCTTCGTCAAGCCGAAAACGGAGCTGGGGCTCGCCGCCGTGAAGAAGGAGCCTGGGCTCGCTCCCGTGAAGACGGTGCCCGGGCTCGCTGGCGGCGAGAAGGAGGCGCTCGACGACGCGGCGGCATTGAAGTGGGCGCGCGACAACTGGGCGCGGACAGAGATGGAGTGCTAGCACCGCGCCTATGAAGAGCTCGCCGCACGGCATCGGCGAGGCCGCGACGAGGGAGGCTTTGTCGTCCTCGATGACGACAGCGACGACAACGCACCACTGGCACCGGTCCGTCAGGGCGACGCCGCCCAGGGGTCCAGCAGGGGCGGCGTCCGCGTCAAGAAGGAGAAGGCCGCCGACGACGGCGACTTCGCCGCGCTCACCGCGTTCTTCGCGTCTTAGAACGGCATTAAATTGTTTATGTAATAAAAACTATGCTATAAATGTCTTTTTCGCCGTACTTTAGGTGAATTCCTATTTCGTATTAAAAAATGTCACCTCCTGGCGATCCAGGGGCCGACGGCTGGGAGCCTGAAAGCCCCCACGCTGATTTTAGTGCCGGCACGCCTCCAGGCGGCGATTTTAATTGCCTCCTGAGGGGCCAACGGCTGGAGATGCTCTAACAAATACATGTTACTACCTCATTTTCGGTTTATAAGGCTTGCACGTATATCTAGGTTTATAAATAAACCAATGTAATACCAATTATCTATCACACAAAATATATCAATAGAAACTTCATATCTTGTACTTTCTAATGATGTAATTTTTAGACTATACAACTCATATTATGTTAATCAAATTATAGACGTAGGGATACGCGCAAGCGTTATAAACCGGAAAAGAGGTAGTATGTATGTAGATTATTAGAGGCTAACAAAGGTGCAATCAGCATAGGGGACGTCAAGGCCAATATCGGAAGCAATCTCAACCCATGAGTGTCACGGGCAATCATGCCTTATTTTTATATAGATTAGAAGATTGATTATTACATGTTTAACTGAATTATGTAAGCTTTTTTGTCCTGTGCAAAGGCCGCGCTAGTTGACTTGCTCTGCAGATGACTTATCTCATTTGAGCAGCGAATCTATATTTTTAGCAAAAACAATTACTACCTTCGTCCGGGTTTACAAGAGGCTGTTTGGTTTTGATGTGCGCTGGCCCTGTCAATGCGTGGGCATGCCAAAATATAGGCATAGCTTTTGCCGCCCGTATCTCGCCATCCATTGGCGTGAAAGTGAACTAAGAAGACTAGCGTAGGTAGGTGAGGCGGTTGTGGATTTGGAGTTCTTGGGTGTCTCGGCTACTGAAGGTGGATCGGACTGATGGGTTGTGAAGATACTCCCTTCGTCCGGTGAAAAGTGTATATCTAAAAAATTTAGGAAAAATTATGGAATTGAGTAAAAAATGTATTGGAAATGTGCAAGCCATCATCTCTCTCCTATTTAATTACCCAACCCCCAATGAGCTAAATGCATGTACTCCCTCCGTCCAGAAATACTTGTAGCAAAAATGAATGTATCTAGAACTAACATACCTCTAGATACATTTATTTCTCCGACAAGTATTTTCGGACTGAGGGAGTAGAAATTAAAAATACCATGTGTACATTGCTATTGGTCTTGATTACCGTGTGTTGAGAGAGAGGTATTTTTTTACATTTTAAAGTGCATTGGGAAGATAGAACTACACTCTTTTGTGGACAAATTTTGGAGCAAGATGTACACTCTTCACCGGACGAAGGGAGTAAAGCAGAAGACCACCCTCCGTATCCTGGTAGGACTCCTATGTATGTAGAAATGGCAAATTTTGATGTCCGGATGTAATGATTCCTTCCTCCTCAAGTCAACTTTGTACAACCCTAGGCCCCCTCCGGTGTGTATATAAACCTGAGGGTTTTAGCCCGCACGGACTAACAGAATAATCATAGGCTAGACATCTAGGGTTTAACCACTACGATCTCGAGGTAGATCAACTCTTGTAATCTCCATACCCATCAGGATCAATCAAGCAGGAATTAGGGTATTACCTCCATCGAGAGGGCCTAAACCTGGGTAGAAACATCATGTCCTTGTCTCCCCCTGCTACCATCGATCATCAGATACGCAGCTTGGGCCCCCCTACCCGAGATCTGTTGGTTTTGACACCGACAATGGTGCTTTCATTGAGAGCTCCGCAGTGTAATCGCAAGAAGCGATCGGTGGCTTATCTCGTCACCAACGACAACATCACCTCCGGAAAAGCCTGACTTTTGGTCAAGCCCTCCAGCTCGGCGGGTTCACCATATGCGCCTGCATGGCTGTTAAGCCAGCCGCGTCCCCTGCGGTCACCGAGCATCACTCCTACATAGGCCTCGAACACTCTGAAAAAGCGGATCCGGTGGATACCTCGTCCTTAAATGAGCTGCTAGATCTCATCGCCACCTTAGGGCTTTCAGTTACCAATGATCGGACCGGGCCTAAAACCGACCAGGGGGAAGACAATTCCTCCCCGATCACTCATCTGGTGGCGGCCGTTGAGGACCGAGCCGAAAACACTTCCCCTCTCGAATCGGAGATCAGCTGTGTTCGGGTCTCCGAACCCATTGAGTCGGATACCCTTCCTTCGGGCGGGACTTTACATCTCTCGAGCTCGGGGTCGGACACAGAGCTTTGGGAGCGCTCAGATCCTCTCGGGCCCGAGTCATCAACACCGGAGACTTTGCGAACTCCAGATACTATATTGGGTCGAGATTCAAATATTACCACACCCACTCACCACAAAACAATACTCTCCAAGCAATTCTGGACCTCCAAACATATGCGATTTGATGTATGTGCGGCAGAAACCTCGGGAGACGGTCCATCACTTCTGGGCCAGGTTCCTACTTGTTAAAAACAAGATTAAAGACCTCTGCGGCAACGATGTGGTTCCGGTCTTTCATCACAATTGCATGGACAAGGGAGTCTTGAACGCCCTCAACCGCCGTCGCGTACAGAGTTTCACGGAACTGTCACACTTGGTGCGGAAGTACTACGCGATGGAAAGTACATGGAAGGCCCAAAACACCCATCTGGAACAATCCGACTTCGGGCAATATGTTGTTAAAGCAAAACAGACATACCCTAGCGGGGCATCCGACCATAAGCCCGTCGGCAAGAAAAACAAACCCTTTATAGGATACAAGTCCGTCCTTGACGAACTCCTAGACAAGCCCTGCCCGATACAAGTGGTCTCTGGCAGGATCCCAACTCACAGCCTTCGAGCATGATGGGTACTCCGGCAGGTGGCTAAAAGTGGCGAAGCCATCCTTGCCACCGCAACTCCATAGGAGGACGATCTTAATGTCCTCATGGTCTTCGAGACCTTCTCTTCAAATAATCGGCATAAAAGAGCACTTCGCGAACTCGCCGAGGTTCACCAAATATCCACGGTGAGCCCATGGAACGACACGGCAATTACCTTCACCGCGGACGATGAACCACGGGTCTGACTAGTCCGAGCTCCAGCCGCTCTTGTGCTAAACCCAATAGTGGATGGCTTTTGCAAGACCAAAGTGCTCATGGAAGGCGGCAGTGGACTTAACCTCATTTACAAGGACACACTCGACAAAATGCAGGTCGATAAAGCCCATATTGAGCAAAGTAACACAACCTTTCGGGGAATTATCCCCAGCAGGGAGGCCCGATGTTCGAGAAGTATTAAATTCGACGTAGTATTTGGCACACCTGAAAACTATAGGTCAGAATGTAGCGACCTCGATCCCAATGGACCGGAGTCTCTGTGCTCAGTGTCATCCCTGGATCGGTATGCTGACACACACAGTACTGCGGGGATTTATAACAGAGTTTCAATCACACTTTATTAGATCGAAGAATCCTCATAGAGAGTCTTATTACAAAAATAAGGCTGAAGGCCATCTAACAATAATAAAATAATACGAATGTGCGGAAGCATCGAAGATAATATGAGTCCATCCAACTCCACGACAAAACATTGAGTGCATGACAACGACCTAATCGCACCTTATTCTTCGGCAGAAAACTCTACAACATGAGACGTTGTAGCCGTGTAGGTCAGCACATTGAATATGCTAGCAAGAACACACTGTAGCAAGTAATGATGAACAAATGTCTACAACTATATGCATATTTGGCTGATGGAGGATGTATGGTTTATTTTTGCATAAGGCTAATTTTTTCCTACAACAAAGGAATAAATTTTATTTACTACTCAATTGAGTTAAGAAATATTGAGAGTGGTTCCTCCATCTCAATGCCAAAATAACCAATGTCATTAAAACCCATCAAGTTAATTAATAGAGTGTTGAGATCAGTCCATAATTCAAATACCAGGATACTCTAGATGTCCATAACCGGGGACACGGCTACTCATGAATAGATTGTACACTATGTAGAGGTTTGCATACTTTTCCCCACAAGACTCGGCCTCATCCATGATCGGAAGATCGAGACATAGTCTTTCAGAAACCTAAAAAAATAGATCTAGGGTTTTCTGAAAAAACCCGAAAAGAGTGAATGCTTCTGAAAGACTATGTCTCGATCTTCCGATCATGGATGCAGTCGAGTCTTGTGGGGAAAAGTGCGCAAACCTCTGCAGAGTGTACAATCTATTCATGGGTAGATGTGTCCTCGGTTATGGACATCTAGAGTATCCTAGTATTTGAATTATGGACTGATCTCAACACTCTATTAATTAACTTAATGGGTTTTAATGACATTGATTATTTTGGGATCGAGATGGAGGAACCACTCTCAATATTGCTTAACTCAACTGAGTAGTAAATAAAATTTATTCCTTTGTTGTAGGGGAAAATTAGCTTTATGCAAAAAATAAACCATACAGCCTCCACCAGCCAAATATGCATATAGTTGTAGACATTTGTTCATCATTACTTGCTACAGTGTGTTCTTGCCAGCATATTCAATGTGCTGACCTACACGGCTGCAACGTCTCATATTGTAGAGTTTTCCGACGAAGAATAAGGTGCGATTAGGTTGCTGTCATGCACTCAATGTTTTGTCGTGGAGTTGGATGGACTCAACTTGTCTTCGCTGCTTCCGCAGATTCGTATTAGGTTATTATTGTTAGATGGCCTTCAGCCATATTTTTGTAATAGGACTCTCTATGAGGATTCTTCGATGTAATAAAGTGTGATTGAAACTCTATTATAAATCCTCGAAGTACTGTGTGTGTTAGCATACCGATCCAGGGATGACACTAAGCATAGAGACTCCGGTCCATTGGGATCGAGGTCACTACAAAGATGGTATCAGAGCACACGTTGACTGTAGGACGCGACCACTAGGATAAGCCACATTATCCTCTTCTCTACTCATTCTAATCCTTCTCTATTTCTATTCTATAGATGTCAGGCCCCGGGACAAAGTCCACCCAGCCTGATGATGAGACCCCTTTCGGAAGACACTTGAAGGAAGCCACGAGGTACCTACACATCGGAATACCAAGTATCACTGGAAATTTCTATGCAACATCACCGGAAGAGGGGTTTTGGAAGATCAAAGTTAGTGTTCCTGGGAGGACTATTGCACCATTCACGGAACCACTTGAGCTTGCCTTTGATGCACCTACTTGGAGCTTGGGAAAGAGTATGGCAGCACACATCACTTTTGGACGCATATGCGAAGTCTACAACAAGGATCTTGAAGACACCATCTACCAGATTTGTGGACGTCGAGATGAGTAATGGGAGATGATACGCACCAAGGACGACAAGTCCATGAAGCATTCATACAGGAGATGGACCAACACATTCGACGCTACGAGAATCAAATGTGCACGCTCATGCTGAAGACCAAGATGGTGATGACACGGAACATCGAGCTAGAAGAGGAACTCAAGACAGTACGTGATGGATATGAAGAGGACATCGCTGTACTACTGGAGCAGAATGAAGCACTGAAGAAAAAGGTTGGAGCACCCGTGGTGAAGCCAGAACCAGAGATGGGCATTCATTTGGAAAACTATATTCTGATTGACGACACCGACAGTGATGAAAGCGACTATGAAGATGAAGCTGGAGCAGATATTATGGAGTCTTCTTCCGATGATAGCTATTAGATGACCACCATATAATCATTAGTATTCTTCCAAGTAGTTAGAATCATTCGCTAGCTTGTAATAGGATCTTTTGTGTGACCTTGTTTGAATTGAGTGATATGCTACGAAATTGTTTATCTCATGTGCACATGGGTAGTGATTTCCCCCTAGACCTCATTCTCTTCTGTTTCTCATCCCTCTAACCCACCAGATGCCTCCGAGACGTGAGCCCGGATTCAAGTTCCCACCTGAGCTCACTCAGTTGATCCAGCAGCAGAACACTTTGATGCAACTAGTTGTTCAAAACCAGGGCAACAACAACAATAACCCTCCTCCTCCTCCCCATGACAACCTGACCCGTTTCCTAAGGTCGAATCCGCCGGTGTTCTCTAGCAGCACCGAGCTGATTGTTGCAGATGACTGGCTCCGCAAGATGGGAAGAGAGCTAGCTATTACAGGATGCACAGATGCAGAGAGAGTGTGCTTTGCTGCACATCAGCTAGAGGGACCAGCAGCCGCTTGGTGGGAGAACTACACCGCCACTTACCCACTTGCTACAGTTACTTGGGAGTAGTTTCAACAAGCTTTTCGCAGTGCACATGTCTCAGTTGGAGCCATGAACCTGAAGAAGCGTGATGTCGGCGGCTTGGGAACCATGGTACCCAGACTTGCCTGTTTGCGGGCCGCGACGCGCTCCTACAAGCGGCCTGGTACGGCCCAGCTGATCGACCAGCTGCTCAAGACCCTCGCGAGGGGCCAGGCCTTGCGAGGAGAACAACGCCAAGACCTCCTCAGGAGCGGCCTCGGCAAGGCGTTCCGGAGGGGCGGAGAATCCAAGGCCAAGCCTACCTCAAGAGGAGGCAGTGATGTCAGAAGTGACGCACCGCGCCAGCAAGTGCCAGCGTCCGCCAGCGGCACACTTGCCATTTCGGTGCAAAGGAGACAGCGCAGCCGTTGGTTCCCAAGGAGCGGGGCAAAGGTTTCCTCTTTGGTGCAACAAGACCGAAGACCGCAAGGACGATAAGGAGGATGTCACCGTCGAGCCCACCACCGTGTCACCGCCTGATCCTTTTGCAGGCGAAGACTGCTTTTGTCAAGGTAGGAACGTCCTTGTATTCCCGCTCAAAAATGGCCGTTGTGGAATCCCTTCCCGCCTAAACATTTCGGGGGAAGAGGACCGTGGCCACCTATATAAGTAGCTAGAACCTCCACTGCAGAGAGGGGAGAGACTCACACACTTTACCACCGCACAAGGAGCAAGAACACTAGCCTCCTGACCCTCCTGAGCTCGCCTCCTGAGCCCAGGAACCCTTGTACCAGTTCATACTCTAGCTCACCCTGAGCCAATCCACCAAAGGAAGAAGTAGGGTCTTACACCACACGGTGGCCCAAACCTGGATAAAGTATTGTGTGTTTGTTCGTTGATTGCTTGAATCCTTCCACCGAGACGAGAGCGAGGCGCTAGGTAGACGTGAGTGGGAGAGATCTTCGTTCACGCCCCTATGTTCGAACTTAACGGGTTTTGCGGAGCTCTGAATCCGAAATTTGGCGCGCCAGGTAGGGGGCGTGTCGAAATCTCGCCTCTCTGACGACCTCGTCGCGTTCTCGTCACCGACCCTTTTCCACAGCCATGGTGGACACACACCGAGCTCGCGCCGCCCGCCGCGCTGTGAACGTCGCTCAGACGGCGCCCGCGGGCAACGGCGCACCGCTCCGCACCAACTCGCCGGTCGCCAACGCCGCCACCGACCCGGCTGTCCACGAGCAGCAGGACTCCTCGCTGCCTCCGTCCGTGCGGCGGGACGGCCGCACGGCAACACCTTCAACCTCGCCGGTCGCAGGGTCGTCCTCGCTAGTCCGCCGCGGGCCGGTCTACCAGCAGCCTGAGCTACTGATGGCGCGGGAGCTCTTGCGCTACCGCCCGGCAGATGATCTCTACGACGAGTGGATCCACCGCATCACCGAGCTCGTCAACGCAGCTGGGGAAGCGTCTGCACCAACGCACTCTTCACGTCCTCCGTCGCCCCCGGCGGCGAACAAGGGCCGTGGGGTCCCAGCTCCGCCTCACCTTCATCCCGCCGGCTAGGAGGGCCGGCGCGAGGCCCCTCGACGTGAACAACCACACAGAGCCCACGCCCGCGACGAGGAGTGTTGCCAGGTGATCTCGCACCCACATGCAGGGGCTCGTGGGCCTCCTGGCCCACAACGCCCGGACCGCGCGCCACAGGAGGTGGTAGCGCCAGCACCTCAAGAACCAGCGTCACAGGTGCAGGGGACGCGTGTGATCATGAGCGTACGCGGATGTGGCGCCCTAGCTCCCGAGCTACGGCGCCTCGTCTGGCCCGGCAAGTTCAAGCTGGACCTGCCTCCGCGCTACGACGGCACCACCGACCCCACGGAGTTCCTCCAACTCTACGAGCTAAGCATCGAGGCGTCCAACGGCACTGAGCAGGTCATGGCGAACTGGTTCCCCATGGCTCTGAAGGACGGTGCGCGCTCCTGGCTCCTGAACCTCCCGGCGGGATCCATCTCCTCCTGGGGAGAGCTTCGCGAGTGTTTCGTCGCCAACTTCCAAGGCATCCGCGACCGGGCCCCGGCAGCTGCTGACCTGCGTCGCATGAGGCAGCAGCCGGGAGAAACCCTGCAAAAGTACATCCAACGCTTCAAGACCATGTGCCTCCGTATCCCCAGGGTCTCGGACGAGGCCATCATCTCCGTGTTCTCCGATGGCGTCCGTGACGTCAGGATGAGGGAAGAACTCGCCATCCACGAAGACCTGTGCACAGCCCTCGAGATGTTCAAGCTCGCGGCAAAGTGCGCCAGGGCGGAGGAAGGCCGCCTCTCCCTTCAGGAGCTGCCCGAGGCGGAGGCAGATGACAAGAAGACCAAGGCTAAGGAGTCGAAGCGCAAGGGACCCGCCGTGTTGGCTGCTGAGCCAGAAGTGAAGCGTGGCTGCGGCTACGATGACCTCCCTAGAGACAACCGACCATACTACGTCTTCCACAATGTCCACAGCCACAACACCAATGACTGTCAGGAGCTTAGGGCGATGCGCGGTGGGCGCATCGGGCAGCGCCCTGAGCGTGACAACCGCGGCTACGACCGTGGAGGAGACCGAGGAGGAGGACGCTGGGATGGCAGGAACTCGCGCCAAGGGTGGCGTGAGCAACCTCGTGAAGACCACTGGCAGGAGCAGCCTCGTGACGCCCCCTGGCGTGACCAGCCTTGTGAGGGTCGCCCTCAGGGCAACCGAGGCATGCCTCCACTGCCACCACCGCCAAGAAGGAACGATGACGACCGCCATGGAGACGGGGCAGGGGGCTTCCAGGAACCGCGTGCAGTCGCGTGCATTCTGGGAGGAGTCCATGCCCCGGCTTCTCACCGCATCTTCAAGCAGTTCGCCCGTGAGGTGAACGCGGCGCTTCCCAGGCCTGACGCCGCGCGCAACCTCAGGTGGACCAAACAAGTCATCGCTTTCGACCCCAAAGACCAGCTCAAGTGCACTACGGCCCCATGCGCACTCCCGATGCTTTGCACCTCGACCATCAGCAACGTCCTCGTGACCAAGACCCTCATCGACGGCGGAGCGGGGCTCAACGTCCTCTCCGTCCAGACCTTCGAGACACTCCAGGTTCCCTACGATTAGCTCCACCCCACCAAGCCATTCTACGGAGTCACGGATGGCTCCACGCTTTCGATGGGGCAAGTCTGCCTCCCCGTCACCTTTGGAGACCGCGACAACTACCACACCGAGCTCATCGACTTCGACGTCGCCAACATCCACCTCCCGTACAACGCCATCCTGAGTATCCTGCCCTTGCCAAGTTCATGGCGGCGACCCATCACGGCTACAACGTCCTCAAGATGCCCGGGAGCGGCGGAGTCATCACGATCGCCTCCGACGAGAAGGAAGCGGTGCGTTCCCTAGAGCGTGCCTACCAGACTGCGGCGGTTGAATACCCCGATGAGGATGAAGCCATCCTCGCCCTGCAGACCGCCCCCAAGAAGAAGAAGAACCTACCCGTCAACAGACCTCAGGACGCGGGGGCTCGCGATGACCTGGCCTCAGGACCCGCGCCTGCCGACTAGGCGCCTTCCACCCTCGTATAGGGAGGTACGCTCGACGCCCCTCTCGCGACGGCCTCGGGGGCTCTCCTCTTGAGTGTCCCCGAGCTGACCCGTGCCCCGAGGGAGGTGTTCGAGCACCACCTACAAGCGTATCTTGATGCGCGTTTTTGTGAGCCCAGCGCGAGACGTCTGGTGCTAGGGGCTCAGGACTTCATGGACCAAGTTACAGAGGAACTTCAGTACGCCAGACTCATCCGCGATGGGCATAACTGCACGATCCCAAGTCCACCTACTCGCAGCCCAAGCGACTGCTTCCGTGTTTGCGTCGACATCGCGGGTCTCAACCGAGCCGCTTCTCAGGAGCCCTTCTGGCCGACGGCGGTCGACCGGAGGAGGGCCCTCCCCTGCAGCTACGTCTGCACTCTCTTCTGCTTCCGCAACACAGCTGCCACATTCCAGCATCTCGCGCAGCAGGCCTTGGGGGCTCAGTAGCAGGCGGTCCGGACGGAGCGGGAGCCGGACCCGCGCGACCACTGAGAGCCTCAGGAGCCCCTGGGCCTCAGGAGCCCGACGATCCTCGGGAGAGACCCGCACAGCTCGCGTCTTCAGCTACCCCAACTCTCCTTCGGCAAGTATCAGGTGACACTTCATGTACCCAAACGAGGGCGCCTCTCGGGCTGCATCATCCTCGGGCCGCTGGGGCTGTTCCCCCGCGACTGTCTCCCTTTTTGCATGATCAAGGCCAGATATTTCTTTCCATTCGCATTATCTATATGCTTGGCATCCTCACCGTCACTAAGGTCATGAGCCCTTGTGAGCCCACTCGCGACCGCCCCATGATTAAGGACTGGCATGACGTCTGTGCTCGGGTCCGTCCCTGCAGCGTCGATAAACCCAAGGGCTGAGCTCTGCCTAGCGAGCCATTTCCGTGACGGCACCTCCCATGGTCCTTGGTGCCTTGTTCTCGCATGGGCTAATCGTGGATGGGTAAGTAGGGGCCCGTGGCAGGTGCCTCGCTCATGCGGGAACCGCGCGCCGGCTGTTTTTCCTTTGGATCGTGGCATGAGAAGACTGGGCACGGCGTCTGTGCTTGGGTCCGTCCCTGCAGCGTCGACAAATCCAGTGGCTGAGCTCTGTCTCGCGGGTTAACCCCGTGACGTCACCTCCTGGGGTCGCTGGTGTTGCGGCCTTCTCATGCAATATCCCCTGGAGATGCACTCGGCGCAGGTCAATACAACACCTCTCTTTTCACATTTTGCAGAAGAAGACTCAGGCGCAACCCGCCTCAGGGTAGGGTCTCGTGAGTGATGCGTAAGCTCACGAGAACTTCCTCAGAGTCGTTCAGCTCGTCCTAAGGAGGGCCCATATACACCTTGGTTGTCCTACCGTGCTAGCCACGCGTCAGGACGGGGCTGTACACGCCCCGGAGTCTCTCCCGGTGGCAGGCTCCCTCCCACGGTCCAGTGGAAGTACCAAGCTCCGCGCTGGCAGATCCAACCGAGGAGCGATTATGCCCACGAACCAGTGGAAGCACCAAGCTCCGCGCTGGCCGATACGACCGAGGCGCAGTTATGCCCACACTCCGCGCAAGTGTGGTAGCTCTATGCTCCGTGCTAGTTATAAACAACTGAGGGTGGCCCCCAGTGGTCGCACCAACCTCAGGGAGCTTTTTAGCTCACGACGTTCACAGCTTCTCCTTGGATGGGTGTCGCGAGGGGGGCTAGGCACGGGGGGCTATGCTCAGGTACGCCTGGCAGACGCCACCCTACCAGGTGCCCAGACACCTGGCCTTCTCGTGCCCCCATCCCAGGCGAAGGCTCGTGGGCAAGGTATGGTGCTTGTTCTCCTTCATGAAGAGCCGTTCGTACGTCAATGGGGACCCTTGGGCATCACGACCCAGGGGCCTAACTAGCCACGTAGCCCCTCATCCCTTGAGCCTAGTTATGACGATAACCCCGGTCCTCTGGAGGGCTCAATGGCGATCGAGGCATGCGCGGGGTTGGGCCTTGCCGACGCAGAACGAAAACGGGATCGCTTAAACGTCAAGGGGGACCCTTGGGCATCACGACCCAAGGGCCTCACTGGCCACGTAGCCCCTCATCCCTTGAGTCTAGTTACTACGGTAACCCTGGTGTCCGGAGGGCTCAGCAATGAGTCTAGTTACTACGGTAACCCTGGTGTTCGGAGGGCTCAGCAATGAGTCTAGTTACTACGATAACCCTGGTGTCCGGAGGGCTCAGCAATGAGTCTAGTTACTACGGTAACCCCGGTCGTCCAGCGGGCTCAGTGGCGGTCGAGGTATGCGCGGGGTTGGGCCCTGCCGACGCAGAGCACCTAAAGCAAACATGAAAAGAAGCAAGCATGGAATCATCTAGCTGTTACAATAACGTCAAGTTTTTTCAAATTTAACCAAGTTCTTACGCCTCCCCGAGGCACTCGCACTTCTCTCACTAAACAGGACGGATCAAGCATCGCCGGGCGCAGTAGTACCGGTCGTCTCCCCTTCGGCCGCGGTAATGGTAGACTCGAGGAACGCATCCACCAGCAACGTGACCTTCGCCCTCAGGGCCTCGGCAGCCGAGTTCTCCATGACTGAGGTCACGGGCTCGGACAGCGAGGTCAGGTCAAGGGTGGGGTCGCGAAGGCTTAGGTGGCTGCACACCTGCGTTAGGACCAAGGTAAGCAGCGTGCGGCCTTCAGTATCGGCTAACTGGCCAATCGTGGCCGTAACACCATGCAGGGACTCCACGAGCGCAGCAAGAAGCCCGGCGGGGCCTCCCTCAGGGGCGGCCAGCGGCTCCTTGAACCCTTCCCCATAGGCGGCATGCAGCGCCTTGCGGGCCTCAAGGTCGAAGGTGGTAAGGTCCTCGGGACTCACCGTCGCCAAGGCCGCGAGAGCTTCCTCCTAGGCACGAGCGGCTTGGGCCGTCGTGGCCTGCTCAACTTCAACCTTCAACTTCTCCAAGGCGGCACGGTCAGCAAGCTGCTCCTGTTGCAGCCAGGATGTTGCGGTCTTCTGCGCCTCGAGCTCCTTCTCCAACCCTTTGAGCTCCAGGGCGCGCCTAGCGTCTTCCTCGCGGAGGGCCCCCAGCTCGCTCTCTGCCTTGAGGCAGCGCTTCTCGAAGGACACGGCGTCAGCTCATGCGGCGTCACGAGCCAGCGTGGCCGCCGCGGCTTCCTCGCGACCCTTAACAGCAGCCGCCAAGGCTTGATCCCAGGAGGCCCGTGCAGACTCGTCTGCCAGGAGCCACCCATGGATCAGCCCCAGGCGCCCCTCTGTCAGGTGGCCATCACTGTTTTGCAGGTAAGCGCGAAGACGACCCAGCGCGGAGGAGGCGGCATCCAAAGCCTCAGGACCAGGCTGCGCCGGCTGGCGCACAGGCGCCGACAAGACTGGCTGCTCGACGAGGGGCTCGGGGGCTCTGGCCCCCCTCGCCAGAGCAGCTGGAGCAGAAGCCAACTTCGCAACCTTGCCGGAGACCGAAACGTCTTCGGTGGCACCGTCACCACACTCACGGTGGCCCGGCCAACCGAGGCGCCCAGCGCCGCGGCATCCTTCCCCGAGGTTGCACCGGCAGCCGAAGGAGCAGGGCACCGCGACATGACCTCCCCCTTCGCCCTCTTCATCACGCCCCCAGGCTGCTGCATCAAGGGAGAGCGCATAAGGGGCACGGCAAATAAGAATGAGTGACAAATTGCACACTTACTCGTCGGAGGCGAGGCACGCCCTTCTCTTCACCAGCGAGTCAACAGCAGCCCCTGGCGCACTGGGCGTGCCGACAGCCCGGGCCTGGGCAAGGCGCGAGGCCACGGACCTGGGCGCGGCTGCGGTCGCCAGGCTCGCTGGCATGGCGCTCTTCGGCGGAGTCGTCACCTTGCTTCCCCCGGACGCGGTGCGTCCGGACCGACGCGGAGTGGTCGCCTGGGATCGTCCGGCGGCACCTGCGCCTGACGCCATTACCCCGGTGAACACTTCGAAGGAGTCCCCTTCGTCGTCCAGGGTATCCCCCGAGCCCCCCTCATCGCTCACGCCGTCATCACCGGAAGACACGTCAAACGTGGGCGGAGTACCCATGGGCGCACCAAGGTCCGGCATGGCCTTCAGCAGGTCGGCCTTGTCGGGAAGGCTGTACAACGGCAGGTAGGTGATACGTCTCAAACATATCTACTTTTCCAAACACTTTTGATATTGTTTTGACCTCATTCTTGCATGATTTGAACTAAACTAACCCGGACTGACGCTGTTTTCAGCAGAGCTACCTGTATGGTTTTATTGTGTGCAGGAAAACGGATTTTTAAGTATTTCAGAAAAATCCACGAAAAATCACAGAAAATCCACGCACCCGAAGGAACCAGGAGCCAGAAGTGGGGCCAGAGGGGGGCCAGGGGGTGCCCAGGCGCCCTGTGGGCGCCCCCCCTGGGCCGCGCCGGGGGGTCGCCTGGGTGGGGCCCACACCCCCTGGTGCCCTACTTTGCCTCGTATTTTTACTCACGACGCGGAAACCCCAGATCAGAAGTTCTTTTCGCAGTTTTCTGTCGCGGAGCCGCCGCCACCCTCTATTCTTCCTCGGGAGGGCTAATTGATACGTCTCAAACGTATCTACTTTTCCAAACACTTTTGATATTGTTTTGACCTCATTCTTGCATGATTTGGACTAAACAAACCCGGACTTACGCTGTTTTTAGCAGAGCTGCCTGTATGGTTTATTTGTGTGCAGGAAAACGGATTTTTAAGCATCTCAGAAAAATCCACGAAAAATCACGAAAAATCCACGCACCCGAGGAAACCAAATGCCAGAAGTGGGACCAGAGGGGGGCCAGGGGGTGCCCAGGCGCCCCCCCCCCTGGGCCGCGCCGGGGGGGCGCCTGGGTGGGCCCCACACCCCCTGGTGCCCTACTTTAGCCCGTATTTTTTCCTCCGACGCAGAAACCCCAGATCGGAAGTCCTTTCGCTGTTTTTCGTCGCGGAGCCGCCGCCACCCTCTGTTCTTCTTCGGGAGGGCTAATCTGGAGGCTGATTTTGCCTCCGGAGAGGGGAGATCGTCGCCATCGTCATCATCATCACCACTCCATCATCCTTCCATGACTTCCCCCTTCATGTGTGAGTAATTCCCTTGCTGTAGGCGAAGGGGATGGTAGGGATTGGATGAGTTAGATCATGTAATAGTTCGTCAGATTGTTGGGGGCATGTTGCCTATCATCTAGTATGGTGTTTATCATCTTTGCTACAACTTGTTATTCTTAATGCTTGACACTTAGGGCCCGAGTGCCATGATTTCAGATCTGAACCATATGTGTTTGCATGAATATATTTGTGTTCTTGATCCTATCTACGAGTTGTATGCACCTGTTACGGTTCGGAACCGGCAATCCCAAAAGTGACAGCTTGGGACACCAAAGGGGATGGTCCGTAATTTGAGGATTACATGTATCCATTGAGTTCATTGCTTTGTTCCGGTGCTCTTTGACAGGAGCACCTTAATATCCATTAGTTCCTTTTGGCCCCGTTCGTAGCGGGATGGTAGGACAAAAGATGTTGTGCAAGTTCTTATTGCAAGCACGTACAACTACCTACGGGATACATGCCTAATGTTTGATATTTGCCTAGATGATCATTACTTTTCCGTGTGCCGTGCCCCGAGTTAGAAACTATCTCATCCATGCAACGCCCAACCATCCATCTCCCTAGCCTACAGTATTTTAAACCTTGCTTGTCACTAGTTGCTACTTTTGCCATTTACTACTGCTATTTACTTTTGCTGTTTACTTTTACTATTACTATCATCACTATCATATCACTGTTACCACTTATCTTTTGTTGCAAGTTAGTATATTTCAGGTGCGGTTGAATTGACAACTCAACTGTTAAAGCTTATAAATACTCTTTGGCTCCCCGTGTGTCGAATCAATAAATTGGGTTATTCTTACCCGCGAAGACTATCTCGATCCCTTACGGTTGAGGGTTATCAAGTACCGTTTTCTGGCGCCGTTGCCGGGGAGCATAGCAATATTTACAAGTCTACTTGAGGTATCCTACCTGCTGCACTTTATTCACTACGGGTAAGAAAGGAGACCCCAAGGTTCCGATCTTACGATCCACTACAAGAAGAGGTACTGCTCTGAGCACTAGTGCTACGCTTGATTCACCTTCTGTTATGAGTAAGTTTGCCTCACCACCATCACATGATGCTCCTACTGAATCTGTTACTATGTCTGATACTCTTGATGATGCTTCTACTAATTTTGATGATGATATTAGTTCGCTTGGTTATGCTCTTGAGAAACAAATTACTGCTGCTGCTGAAAAATATGGAATTGAACTTCCTGTTACTCGCTACCCTATTGGTGAAACTTATGATTTTCCTGAATTGAGTAAACTCCAGGAGAGGCTCCTTGATGATGATTACTATATACTTGATGAAGATTTATGCGGAACTGACAGAGTTTGCCGGCTCTGACCTTGAAACCATTAAGAAAATATTTGAAAAACACTCTTTGAAAAACAAAACCGTTCCTAATCCTGAGTTTGCTACATCTCCTATATGTATTGATGATCCTGATTTTGATTTCTCTATTGATCTTTCACTTATACCTTTAGTTGAAGCTGACACCTTTTATGGCAGAGAAAATGATGATGCTATTGCACACCTAACTAAACTTGGTGAACTAGGTAGCCTGTTTACCACAGATGAGAAGATGCGCTACTTTTATGTGACCAAGCTTCTTCCTTTCTCCTTGAAGGAAGGTGCTAAAGCATGGTATGATTCACTCCCATGCGGTTCTATTAAGAGTCCTCAGGACTTAGCTCACTCTTTTGTTGATAAGTACTTTCCTGCTCATATGCAACATGCTGCTTTACAAAGAATTTATAATTTTAAACAGTTGCAGGATGAGTCCCTCCCTAAAGCTTGGGGGAGGTACTGCAGTTTGATTCAGGCTAGACCAGGACATGGAGTTCCTAAGAATGAATTAATTGATATATTCTATGCTGGTCTAAGTGATGAATCTAGGTCCTATCTGGACAGTTGTGCTGGTTGTGTTTTCAGGAAAAGAACACCGGACGACGCGGAAGATTTAATGGGCAGGATTGCCAAAAACCATGAAGATTGGTCCGTCCCTGAACCACCTCCACCAACAAAGAAGAGTGGATGTTTGTTCTAAGCCCCGAGGATATGCAAGAAGCAAAGAAGTCTATTAAAGAGAAAGGTATTGAAGCTGAAGATGTGAAGAATCTACCCCCTATTGAGAAGCTGTGTGAGCCTACCACTCACCCTCCTATGGTAGAGGTACACTCTCTTTTAGATTTCAACGCAAGTGACATCCCTTATGGTAAGCCTCTTGATCAATGTTTAGATGAGTTTGATAATTTTATTATGAAACAGAATCATTTTAATGAAAGGATAGAAAGTCAGTTGCATGATAATTCCCTTGCTATGAAAAATTTGCTTGGTGTTTTAGATAGAACAGTTAATGATGTCCAATGTCTTGTGAAGCATTTTCATATGGTTCAAACTCAGCTTGATCAAATTTCTAATGTGCAAAGAGATTTGCTTGCTAACAATGCCAAACAAGATAAACTGCAGGCTTTTGGGATTAAGACCCGAGGAGGAACTAGTACTTAAGATCCTCTTTATCCAGAGGGACATCCGAAGAGAATCGAGCAAGATTCTCAAATGCAGGAAGAAGAAATTGTTGTCTCTCCAAATAAGAAGAAGAAACATAAAGAGACTGACAATTCTAATGATCCTAATGCAGATGAAGAGCCAGCTATTGATCCCAACAGTGTATCTATTTCTGATGCTGAGACTGAAGACGGTGCTGAACCTGAAGGCAATGATAATGAGAAAAACAATCCGCCTGAAGTTCGAGAAGAAGAAGCACCTGACAAACGTAAGAGGTACACTAAAGAAGACTTCATCGCAAGAAAACATGGGAAGGAGAAAGAACCATGGGTACAGAAACCCATGCCCTTTCCAGGTAAGTCCATCAAATCTAAAGAAGAAGAGCATTACAATAAGTTTTGTGAATGGATTAAACCTCTTTTTCTTCAAATTCCTTTGACTGAAGCTATTAAGTTACTTCCTTATTCAAAATATATGAAAGATATTGTCACTAACAAAAGAAAAATTCCTAATGATGCAATATCTACTATGCTTGCTAACTATTCTTTCAGTGGAAAGATTCCTGCGAAGCTCGGTGATCCAGGTATACCCACCATCCCTTGCTCCATAAAGAATAATTATGTCAAAACTGCTTTATGTGATCTTGGAGCGGGAGTGAGTGTTATGCCTCTCTCTCTTTACGAGAGGCTTTGTTTAGAGAAACTAATTCCTACAGATATCTCCCTTCAGATGGCTGACAAGTCAACCGCTGTTCCGATAGGTATTTGTGAGGATGTTCCAGTTGAAGTTGCTAATTGTTTAATTCTTACTGATTTTGTTGTGCTTGACATGCCCGAGGATGGGAGCATGTCCATTATTCTTGGTAGACCTTTTCTTAACACCGCAGGTGCTGTTATTGATTGCAACAAAGGGAAGGTTACCTTTCATGTGAATGATAAAGAACACACGGTATATTTTCCGAAGAAGACAGACAAGAGGCATGCCCTCAACTCTATAGAGAATATCGAGACCGTGAAAATTGGAGAATGGGACTGTCCACTACATGTGCCTCACAAATACAAAAATATCATGGTAGGGACAATGTCCATCAAGGTAAAAGTTCAGTGATTACTTTGTAGGAGGTGATACTTTTTGCTCTATATATCGCTTGTTTGTTGGTAAGACTTGATCAACCTTACCAGTAAACGTGTTTTATATGGATAAAAAGTTGAGCTTTCTATGTTTTCATTTATTTTTAGTATTGTCCTACTTGCTGTACCAAGTATCTATGTTTTTGAAGCTTCACAATACTACTAACTACTTCAAGTTTTCAGAGAGTTTCGCAGCTTTTTGAACTTCGAAAAAATTTCAACAGTGAAGTTTTCAGAAAAATTCCAGAAAAATTATATTAAAAATTTCCACGACGGGAGAGACCCAGAAAGTCCTGGGGCCAGTCAGGGGGGCCACCAGTGGCCCAGGCGGCCAGCTGGCGCGGCCAGCCCCTGGCCGCGCCCACAAGGCGCCTGGGGCCCACGGGACCCCCCTCCAGGTACTTCTTCTTCCCCTCTCTCTCTTTTTCCAGAAACCCGAGTTCTGGTCTTGTTCTTGCTGTTCTTGCTATTCTTGGGGGCGATTCTTCGATCTCTCTCTACAGCCCATCATCTGAGCTGAAATTTTGAGCAAATACTCCCTGGTATGTGACTCCTCCACCCCTCCAATTAGATTTTTGATTGGTGGCCTCATTTGTGAGTATTTAGTAGTTCTTGGTGCTGTAGAGATGAGCTTGCATGCATGTGTAGAAAGTTGTTTTCCAAGTTTTGATGCAAGTTTATGCCTTGGGCAAGTGAGTTGAGTAGTTTGCCTTAGCTCACTTTGTTTTAATCCTCGTTTTTGTAAATCGCAAAAAAATTCAGAAATGAGTTTGTTAGGAAGGGCAAAAGGATGGCTTGAGAAGAGGAGGCCCGCACACTCCGATCGAGTCACTAGAGCCGCAGCTTCACCATCGACTGTTAGGGTGAGCTATAATGAAGATCATGTGCCCCTGGAGTTGTTGGAAGATACAAGTCCAGCACGTGCGATGACATTTCCATGTGATGAATTCATGGAAGTTGCGGGAATCAAGGATGAGTTTTATAATCTTTGTGATAATGCAGGTTTGACACGACTCGTCACGAGCCGTGTTACTCAGTATCAGAAACTCACATCCGGTTTCATTAACAGTTTTAGATATAATCCTGATTCAGGTGCTATTGAGTTTAAAATTTATAATGATCTTATCACCATGACTCTGGGAAATTTTTGTGAAGTGATAGGTGTGCCGAACGTTGGGAGGACGGCAAGGATGGCCACGCAGCTCTCTGAGCTGAAAACCGTCATCAACTCTCTCTGCACCATGGGTACGAGGGATATTCATCGGTCGAAGATCTCCAGCATCTTGTTTCCTCACCTCAGGTATTTTGCATATTATATTGCTAGAGGGGTGTTAGCTCGCGACAACACGAGCAACATTTCTGCTCCGGATATTGCTATCTTGGCAGCAGCCCACTCAGGGAGGTCTGATTATAATATTGGTACCTTAATTGCTCGACGCCTTGCTATGAACGGTAACAAGGGGGACTTATATGGTGGCATTTATGCCACACTTATCTTAGAGCATCTTGGAGGCACCCCACACCCTGATGATACTCCTTTTTACTTATTTAAGCTTTGATCTTGCTGCTATGAAGAGGCATAAGTTTGTTACCATGGGTTCTGAACTTGATAACCTTGTTTATATCTTGCGTTTCGGAACTACCGCGGAACGCGAGATCCGTCTACCTGCACCTCTTTTGTTTGATTTCTCTCGCAGGAACGGATGGTCCTTTGATGTTGTCCAGTTCGATGAGTTCATGGTCCAGAACCAGTTCCATAACCCCATGGAGGGGGTTGTGCCCAACAAGGAGAGGCACGGTGAGATACCACATTTTCAGGATGAGACCGCCACCGAGTTTGGTGAAGGGTCTTCCTCTGTTTGGCGCTCAGAACCTTCCTCGTGGGAGACTCCGAGGAGTTCGGTGTACGCGCCATCATCCTTCTACGACCCTTGGTCTCACCACCATACCCCCGGAGCAGGAGGCTCCTGGGGGCAGTAGCTGCTACCAACTTAGGCCAAAAGCCTAAGCTTGGGGGAGTACGTGCCCTTCTCACTTTTTCATTGTATTATCCGTTTGATTCACTTTGATCTTTTCGAAGTTTTTGCCCGTTCTTCTTTATTTCTCTCTTTGCAAAAACAACAAAAAGATTTTCTCTTTCTTTTGCTTTTTATTCAACTTTTGAAAAACCCAAAAAGATTTCCTTTCTCTCTTTAGTTTGCTTTGTTTTCAGAGATCGGCTCGAGTCCGTGATGGCATTTGGTTATATTTCCTACGTTCGATCGTGCAAGTGACAAGCAGTAATGACGAAGATCGACTGAAAGGAAGCAACAAGGAAGACCGGTATGAACTCTTATTGTTTCTACTTTTGTACATATGCCTGTACTTATGATCTAGAGACCAGCTTGTAGCGACATAGTGCTATGTTTACAATGCTCTTCCAGTGGTTCATGCTGTCCTTGTGGCTAGTCTAATGTGTTATTGAAATGATCTACATGCATCGCACTGTTCATAGTCTAGCATACTAGGGTGGTATTTCCCTTTAGAGAATTTTTGGATTGACTTGGCACATGCTTACACATGCTTAAGACAAAAAAGTCTACTTTTCCATGACGATCTTTGAGTTTTAGAATAGTTATATCACTTTCATGCCCGATTCAATGTTGCTTTGTCGCTCTGCATGATTATGACCGTTATTGCTCTCTAGTTGGTCGCTTCCCAGTCTTTTGCTAAACCTCCACCCGTACTAAGCGGAATGACTGATTGTGCATCTAAAACCTTTATACCTATTATGCCATATGAGTCCACTATACCTTCCTATACATGGTATTTACCTGCCATTCCTAACGAAGACTTTCATGTACCATCTCGGAATTAATCTAAAGCATTTCTCTTTTTGTGCCTAGGTTTTAGCTCATGAGGAAGTAGTAGTTAATTCATGATCCCTTTAAGTTGGACAAGTTTCACCCCTGGATCGCATGTATAATGTGCGAACCACTAATATGAAAAGGAACTGGCATTGTGTGCGCCCGGCTCAAAAAGATAATATAACGAACGAACCCTCCTTCACGCTTTGTTCATGAGAAATCAAAAAACTTTGGTAGTGATAAACAAAGGAGATTAAGAGGATGTGATCGTCCTCATGCGGGAGCCGTTCCTCGAAACTTGTCTGGCTTAAAAGGTGATTGAGTTATCTGCTAGCATTCGTTGACGAAATATGCACCTCTCAAAAACATATTTACTTCTGTTTTTAAAACCAAGAGCTCTGGTACATGTTTAGTTTTTGTTTCCGATCACGGGTTTTCAACCTTGCCAATAAAAGCCACGGTTCGAGAGTCTCATCTTCTTTTATCAAAGCACTGACTAGGAGAGCATAATTGTCAATCTGAGTGTAATGTGCATTGTCCCAAAGTATTACATTGTCTTCTGCATACTTGTGATATGATTTATTCTGAAATTCTTAGTTCTAGTCTCCTTTAAAACTCTGGAGGAGTCTCTGCATTTATGTTTTGCTTCACTCATGGAGGCTAGCGAGATACCACCTTAATATGCTCAAGCTATGTGCAATGTGATCTTGTCTTGATTTTCAGTAATATATTGTTTACTTTTAATTATTTGTGACTGGTAACTCGGAAAGAGGATTGCTCCTTGCATTGTTCTCATAAGTACTGTTTTAATACTTGCTGAACTCTTTCCGTAGTACATGCTTATATACATCTAATGAAGCAAAAGAGTTTGTCAAAGTTTTCTTTGTCGCGTCCAGTTCGTTGAACTGAATTGCTTGAGGACAAGCAATATGCTAAGCTTGGGGGAGTTGATACGTCTCAAACGTATCTACTTTTCCAAACACTTTTGATATTGTTTTGACCTCATTCTTGCATGATTTGGACTAAACTAACCCAGACTGACGCTGTTTTCAGCAGAGCTGCCTGTATGGTTTATTTGTGTGCAGGAAAACGGATTTTTAAGCATCTCAGAAAAATCAACGAAAAATCACGAAAAATCCACGCACCCGAGGAAACCAAATGCCAGAAGTGGAACCAGAGGGGGGCCAGGGGGTGCCCAGGCGCCCTGTGGGTGCGCCCCCCTGGGCCGCGCGGGGGGGGGGGGGCGCCTGGGTGGGCCCCACACCCCCTGGTGCCCTACTTTAGCCCGTATTTTTTCCTCCGATGCAGAAACCCCAGATCGGAAGTCCTTTCGCTGTTTTTCGTCGCGGAGTCGCCGCCACCCTCTGTTCTTCTTCAGGAGGGCTAATCTGGAGGCTGATTTGGCCTCCGGAGAGGGGAGATCGTCGCCATCGTCATCATCATCACCACTCCATCATCCTTCCATGACTTCCCCCTTCATGTGTGAGTAATTCCCTTGCTATAGGCGAAGGGGATGGTAGGGATTGGATGAGTTAGATAATGTAATAGTTCGTCAGATTGTTGGGGGCATGTTGCCTATCATCTAGTATGGTGTTTATCATCTTTGCTACAACTTGTTATTTTTAATGCTTGACACTTAGGGCCCGAGTGCCATGATTTCAGATCTGAACCATATGTGTTTGCATGAATATATTTGTGTTCTTGATCCTATCTATGAGTTGTATGCACCTGTTACGGTTCGGAACCGGCGATCCCAAAAGTGACAGCTTGGGACACCAAAGGGGATGGTCCGTAATTTGAGGATTACATGTATCCATTGAGTTCATTGCTTTGTTCCGGTGCTCTTTGACAGGAGCACCTTAATATCCATTAGTTCCTTTTGGCCCCGTTCGTAGCGGGATGGTAGGACAAAAGATGTTGTGCAAGTTCTTATTGCAAGCACGTACAACTACCTACGGGATACATGCCTAATGTTTGATATTTGCCTAGATGATCATTACTTTTCCGTGTGCCGTGCCCCGAGTTAGAAACTATCTCATCCATGCAACGCCCAACCATCCATCTCCCTAGCCTACAGTATTTTAAACCTTGCTTGTCACTAGTTGCTACTTTTGCCATTTACTACTGCTATTTACTTTTGCTGTTTACTTTTACTATTACTATCATCACTATCATATCACTGTTACCACTTATCTTTTGTTGCAAGTTAGTATATTTCAGGTGCGGTTGAATTGACAACTCAACTGTTAAAGCTTATAAATACTCTTTGGCTCCCCGTGTGTCGAATCAATAAATTGGGTTATTCTTACCCGCGAAGACTATCTCGATCCCTTACGGTTGAGGGTTATCACTAATCTGGAGGCTGAATTGGCCTCCGAAGAGGGGAGATCATCGCCACCGTCATCATCATCACCACTCCATCATTCCTCCATGACTTCTCCCTCCATGTGTGAGTAACTCCCCTGCTGTAGGCGAAGGGGATGGTAGGGATTGGATGAGTTAGATCATGTAATAGTTTGTCAGATCGTTGGGGGCATGTTGCCTATCATCTACTATGGTGTTTATCATCTTTGCTTCAACTTGTTATTCTTAATGCTTGACACTTAGGGCCCGAGTGTCATGATCTCAGATCTGAACCATATGTGTTTGCAAGAATATATTTGTGTTCGTGATCCTATCTATGAGTTGTTTGCACCTATTACGGTTCGGAACCGGCGATCCCAAAAGTGACAGCTTGGGACACCAAAGGGGATGGTCCGTAGTTTGAGGATTACATGTATCCATTGAGTTCATTGCTTTGTTCCGGTGCTCTTTGACAGGAGCACCTTAATCTCCATAAGTTCCTTTTGGCCCCGTTCGTAGCGGGATGGTAGGACAAAAGATGTTGTGCAAGTTCTTATTGCAAGCACGTACAACTACCTACGGGATACATGCCTAATGTTTGATATTTGCCTAGATGATCATTACTTTTCCGTGTGCCGTGCCCCAAGTTAGAATCTATCTCATCCATGCAGCGCCCAACCATCCATCTCCCTAGCCTACAGTGTTTTAAACCCTGCTTGTCACTAGTTGCTACTTTTGCCATTTACCTTCACTATTTACTTTTTGTTGTTTACTTTTACTATCACTATTATCACTATCATATCACTGTTACCACTTATCTTTTGTTGCAAGTAAGTATATTTCAGGTGCGGTTGAATTGACAACTCAACTGTCAAAGCTTATAAATACTCTTTGGCTCCCCGTGTGTCGAATCAATAAATTGGGTTATTCTTACCCGCGAAGACTATCTCGATCCCTTACGGTTGAGGGTTATCAAGTACCGTTTTCTGGCGCCGTTGCCGGGGAGCATAGCAATATTTACAAGTCTACTTGAGGTATCCTACCTGCTGCACTTCATCCACTATTGGTAAGAAAGGAGACCCCAAGGTTCCGATCTTACTATCTACTACAAGAAGAGGTACTGCTCTGAGCACTAGTGCTACACTTGATTCACCTTCTGTTATGAGTAAGTTTGCCTCACCACCACCACATGATGCTCCTACTGAATCTGTTACTATGTCCGATACTCTTGATGATGCCTCTACTACTTTTGATGATATTAGTTCGCTTGGTTATGCTCTTGGGAAACAAATTGCTGCTGCTGCTAAAAAGTCTGGAATTGAACTTCCTGTTACTCGCTGCCCTATTGGTGAAACTTATGATTATCCTGATTTGAGTAAACTCAAAGAGAGGCTCCTTGATGATGATTACTATATGCTTGATGAAGATTTATGCAGGGAACTGATAGAGTTTTCTGGCTTTGACCCTGAAGTTATTAAGAAACTATTTGAAAAACACTCTTTGAAGAACAAAACCGTTCCTGATCCTGAATTTGCTACATCTCCTATATGCATTGATGATCCTGATTATGATTTCTCTGTTGATCTTTCACTTATACCTATGGTTGAAGCTGACCCTTTTTATGGCAGAGAAAATGATGATGCTATTGCACACCTGACTAAACTCGGTGAGTTAGGTGGCCTGTTTACCACAGATGAGAAGATACGATACTTTTATATCACCAAGCTTCTTCCTTTCTCCTTGAAGGAAGGTGCTAAAGCATGGTATGATTCACTCCCATGCGGTTCCATTAAGAGTCCTCAAGACTTAGCTCACTCTTTTGTTGATAAGTACTTTCCTGCTCACATGCAACATGCTGCTTTACAAAGAATTTATAACTTTAAACAGTTGCAGGATGAGTCCCTCCCTAAAGCTTGGGGGAGGTACTGCGGTCTGATTCGGGCTAGACCAGGACATGAAATCCCTAAGAATGAATTAATCGATATATTCTATGCTGGACTAACTGATGAATCCAGGTCCTATTTGGACAGTTGTGCTGGTTGTGTTTTCAGGAAAAGAACACCGGATGATGCAGAAGATTTGATGGGCAGGATTGCCAAAAACCATGAAGATTAGTCCGTCCCTAAACCACCTCCACCACCAAAGAAGAGGGGCATGTTTGTTCTAAGTCCCGAAGATATGCGAGAAGCAAAGAAGTCTATTAAAGAGAAAGGTATTAAAGCTGAAGACGTGAAGAATCTACCCCCTATTGAGAAGCTGTGTGAGCCTACCACTCACCCTCCTATGGTAGAGGTACACACTCTTTTAGATTTCAACGCAAGTGACATCCCTCATGGTAAGCCTCCTGATCAATGTTTAGATGAGTTTGATAATTTTATTATGAAATAAAATCATTTTAATGAGAGGATAGAAAGTCAATTGCATGATAATTCCCTTGCTATCAAAAGACTGCTTGATGTTTTAGATACAACAATTAATGATGTTCAATGTCTTGTGAAGCATTTTCAAATGGTTCAAACTCAGCTTGACCAAATTTCTAATGTGCAAAGAGATCTGCTTGCTAACAATGCCAAACAAGATAATTTGCAGGCTTTCAGGATTAAGACCCGAGGAGGAACTAGTACTCAAGATCCTCTGTATCCAGAGGGGCATCCGAAGAGAATCGAGCAGGATTCTCAAATGCAGGAAGAAGAAATTGTTGGCTCTCCAAAGAAAAAGAAGAAACATAAGGAGACTGACATTTCTAATGATCCTATTGCAGATGAAGAGCCAACTATTGATCCTAACAGCGTATCTATCTCCGATGCTGAGACTGAAGACGGTGCTGAACCTGAAGGTAATAATAATGAGAAGAATGATCCGCCTGAAGTTCGAGAAGAAGAAGCACCTGACAAACGTAGGAGGTACACTAAAGAAGACTTCATCGCAAGAAAACATGGGAAGGAAAGAGAACCATGGGTACAGAAACCCATGCCCTTTCCAGGTAAGTCCATCAAATCTAAAGAAGAAGAGCATTATAATAAGTTTTGTGAGTGGATTAAACCTCTTTTTCTTCAGATCCCTTTGACTGATGCTATTAAGTTACTTCCTTATTCAAAATATATGAAGGATATTGTCACTAATAAAAGAAAAGTTCCTAATGATGCAATATCTACTATGCTTGCTAACTACTCTTTCAGTGGCAAGATTCCTGAGAAGCTCGATGATCCAACTATACCCACCATTCCTTGCTCCATAATGAATAATTATGTCAAAACTGCTTTATGTGATCTTGGAGCAGGAGTGAGTGTTATGCCTCTCTCTCTTTACGAGAGGCTTTGTATAGAGAAACTAATTCCTATAGATATCTCCCTTCAGATGGCTGACAAGTCAACCGCTGTTCCGATAGGTATTTGTGAGGATGTTCCCGTAGAGGTTGCTAATTGTTTGATTCTTACTGATTTTGTTGTGCTTGACATGCCCGAGGATGGGAGCATGTCCATTATTCTTGGTAGACCTTTTCTTAACACTGCAGGTGCTATCATTGATTGCAATAAAGGGAAGGTTACCTTCCATGTGAATGATAAAGAACACACGGTATATTTTCCGAAGAAGATCGACAGGAGGCATGCCCTCAACTCTATAGAGAATATCGAGACCGTGAAAATTGGAGAATGGGACTGTCCACTACATGTGCCTCACAAATATAAAACTATCATGGTGGGGACAATGTCCATCAAACTAAAGGTTTAGTAACTACTTCGTAGGAGGTGAGACTTTTTGCTCTATATATCACCTGTTTGTTGGTAAGACTTGATCAACCTTACTAGTAAACATGTTTTATATAGATAAAAAGTTGAGCTTGTTATGTTTTCATTTGTTTTTAGTTTTTGTCCTACTTGCTGTACCAAGTATTTATGTTTTGAAGCTTCACAATACTACTCACTACTTCAAGTTTTCAGAGAGTTCCGCAGCTTTTTGAACTTCGAAAAAATTTCAACAGTGAAGTTTTCAGAAAAATTCCAGAAAAATTTAAATAAAAATTTCCACGTCGGGAGAGACCCAGAAAGTCCTGGGGCCAGTCAGGGGGACCCACCAGTGGCCCAGGCGGCCAGCTGGCACGGCCCAGCCCCTGGCCGCGCCCACAGGGCGCCTGGGGCCCACAGGACCCCCCTCCAGGTATGTCTTCTTCCTCCCTCTCTCTCTTTCTCCAAAAACTCGAGTTCTGCTCTTGTTCTTGTGTTCTTGCTGTTCTTGGAGGCGATTCTTCGATCTCTCTCTACAGCCCATCATTTGAGCTGAAATTTTGAGCAAATACTCCCTGGTATGTGACTCCTCCACCCCTCCAATTAGATTTTTGATTGGTGGCCTCATTTGTGAGTATTTAGTAGTTCTTGGTGCTGTAGAGATGAGCTTGCATGCATGTGTAGAAAGTTATTTTCCAAGTTTTGATGCAAGTTTATGCCTTGGGCAAGTGAGTTGAGTAGTCTGCCTTAACTCATCTTGTTTTAATCCTCATTTTTGTAACTGCAAAAAAAATTCAGAAATGAGTTTGTTAGGAAGGTCAAAAGGGTGGCTTGAGAAGAGGAGGCCCGCACACTCCGATCGAGTTACTAGAGCCGCAGCTTCACCATCGACTGCTAGGGTGAGCTATAATGAAGATCATGTGCCCCTGGAGTTGTTGGAAGACACAAGTCCAGCACGTGCGATGACATTTCCATGTGATGAATTCCTCGAAGCTGCGGGAATCAAGGATGAGTTTTATAATCTTTGTGCTAATGCAGGTTTGACACGACTCGTCACAAGCCGTGTTACTCAGTATCAAAAACTCACCTCCAGTTTCATTAACAGTTTTAGATATAATCCTGATTCAGGTGCTATTGAGTTTAAAATTTACAATGATCTTATCACCATGACTTTGGGAAATTTTTGTGAAATAATAGGTGTGCCGAATGTTGGGAGGACGGCTAGGATGGCCACTCAGCCCTCCGAGCTGAAAACCGTCATCAACTCTCTCTGCAGCATGGGTACGAGGGATATTCATCGGTCGAAGATCTCCAGCATCTTATTTCCTCACCTCAGGTATTTTGCGTATTATATTGCCAGAGGGGTGTTAGCTCGTGACAACACGAGCAGCATTTCTGCTCCGGATATTGCTATCCTGGCGGCAGCCCTCTCAGGGAGGTCTGATTATAATCTGGGTGCCTTAATTGCTCGACGCCTTGCAATGAACGGTAACAAGGGGGACTTATATGGTGGCGTTTATGCCACACTTATCTTAGAACATCTTGGAGGCACCCCACACCCTGATGATAATCCTTTTACTTATTTAAGCTTTGATCTTGCTACTATGAAAAGGCATAAGTTTGTCACCATGGGTTCTGAGCTTGATAATCTTGTTTATATCTTGCGTTTCGGAATTACCGCGGAACGCGAGATCCGTCTACCTGCACCTCTTTTGTTTGATTTTTCTCGCAGGAACGGATGGTCCTTTGATGTTGTCCAGTTCGATGAGTTCATGGTCCAGTATCAGTTTCATAACCCTATGGAGGGGGTTGTGCCCGACGAGGAGAAGCACGGTGAGTTACCACATTTTCAGGAAGAGACCGCCACCGAGTTTGGTGAAGGTTCTTCTTCTATTTGGCGCTCGGAACCTTCCTCGTGGGAGACTCCGAGGAGTTCGGTGTACGCGCCAGCATCATTCTACGACCCTTGGACTCACCACCATACCCCCGGAGCAGGAGGCTCCTGGGGGCAGTAGCTGCTACCAACTTAGGCCAAAAGCCTAAGCTTGGGGGAGTACGTGCCCTTCTCACTTTTCCATTGTATTATCCGTTTTATTCTCTTTGATCTTTTCGAAGTTTTTGCCCGTTCTTCTTTATTTCTCTCTTTGCAAAAACAACAAAAAGATTTTCTCTTTCTTTTGCTTTTATTCAACCTTTGAAAAATCCAAAAAGATTTCCTTTCTCTCTTTAGTTTGCTTTGTTTTCAGAGTTCAGCTCGAGTCCGTGATGGCATTTAATTATATTTCCTACGTTCGATCGTGCAAGTGACAAGCAGTAATGACGAAGATCGACTGAAGGGAAGCAACAAGGAAGACCGGTATGAACTCTTTTTCTTTCTACTTTTGTACATATGCCTGTACTTATGATCTAGAGACCAGCTTGTAGCGACATAGTGCTATGTTTACAATGCTCTTTCAGTGGTTCATGCTTTCCTTGTGGCTAGTCTCGAATAACTAGAGTATATAATGTGTTATTGAAATGATCTACATGCATTGCACTGTTCATAGTCTGGTATACTAAGGTGGTATTTCCCTTTAGAGAATTTTTGGATTGACTTGGCACATGCTTACACATGTTTAAGACTAAAAAGTCTACTCTGCCTTGATGATCTTTGAGTTTCAGAATAGTTATATCACTTTCATGCCCGACTCAATGTTGCTTTGTCGCTCTGCATGATTATGACCGTTATTGCTCTCTAGTTGGTCGATTCCCAGTCTTTTGCTAAACTTCCACCTGTACTAAGCGGACTAACTGCTTGTGCATCCAAAATCCTTAAAACCAGTTATGCCATATGAGTCCACTATACCTTCCTATACATGGTATTTACCTGCCATTCCTAACGAAGACTTTCGTGTACCATCTCGAAATTAATCAAAAGCATTTCTCTTTTGTGCCTATGTTTTAGCTCATGAGGAAGTAGTAGTTAATTCATAATCTTTTTAAGTTGGACAAGTTTCACCCCTGGATTGCATGTATAATGTGCAAACCCCTAATACGAAAAGGAACTGGCATTGAGTGCGCCCGACTCAAAAAGATAATATAACAAACAAACCCTCCTTCACGCTTTGTTCATGAGAAATCAGAAAACTTTGGCAGTGATAAACAAAGGAGATTAAGAGGATGTGATCGTCCTCATGCGGGAGCCGTTCCTCGAAACTTGTCCAGCTCAAGAAGTGATTGAGTTATCTGCTAGCATTCCTTGACGAAATATGCACCTCTCAAAACGTTTTTTTATCTCTGTTTTTAAAACAAAGAGCTCTGGTACATGTTTAGTTTTTGTTTCCGACCACGGGTTTTCAACCTTGCCAATAAAAGCCACGGTTCGAGAGTCTCACCTTCTTTCTTCAAAGCACCAACTATGAGAGCATAATTGTCATTCTGAGTGTAACGTGCATTGTCCCAAAGTATTACATTGTCTTCTGCGTACTTGTGATATGATTTATTCTGAAATTCTTAGTTCTAGTCTCTTTTAAAAACTCTGGAGGAGTCTCTGCATTTATGTTTTGCTTCACTCATGGAGGCTAGCGAGATACCACCCTAATATGCTCAAGCTATGTGCAATGTAATCTTGTCTTGATTTTCAGTAATATATTATTTACTTTTAAGTATTTGTGACTGGTCACTTGAAAGAAGGATTGCTCCTTGCATTGTCCTCATAAGTACTGTTTCAATACTTGCTAAACTCTTTTCGTAGTACATGCTTATATACATCTGATGAAGCAAAAGAGTTTGTCAAAGTTTTCTTTGTCGCGTCCAGTTCGTTGAACTGAATTGCTTGAGGACAAGCAATATGCTAAGCTTGGGGGAGTTGATACGTCTCAAACATATCTACTTTTCCAAACACTTTTGATATTGTTTTGACCTCATTCTTGCATGATTTGGACTAAACTAACCCGGACTAACGCTGTTTTCAGCAGAGCTGCCTGTATGGTTTTATTGTGTGCAGGAAAACGGATTTTTAAGTATCTCAGAAAAATCCACGAAAAATCACAGAAAATCCACGCACCCGAAGGAACCAGGAGCCAGAAGTGGGGCCAGAGGGGGGCCAGGGGGTGCCCAGGCGCCCTATGGGCGCGCCCCCCCCTGGGTCGCGCCGGGGGGTCGCCTGGGTGGGGCCCGCACCCCCTGGTGCCCTACTTTGCCTCGTATTTTTACTCACGACGCGGAAACCCCAGATCAAAAGTTATTTTCGCAGTTTTCCGTCGCGGAGCCGCCGCCACCCTCTGTTCTTCCTCGGGAGGGCTAATCTGGAGGCTGAATTGGCCTCCGGAGAGGGGAGATCGTCGCCATCGTCATCATCATCACCACTCCATCATCCCTCCATGACTTCTCCCTCCATGTGTGAGTAATTCCCCTGCTGTAGGCGAAGGGGATGGTAGGGATTGGATGAGTTAGATCATGTAATAGTTTGTCAGATCGTTGGGGGCATGTTGCCTATCATCTACTATGGTGTTTATCATCTTTGCTTCAACTTGTTATTCTTAATGCTTGACACTTAGGGCCCGAGTGCCATGATCTCAGATCTGAACCATATGTGTTTGCATGAATATATTTGTGTTCGTGATCCTATCTATGAGTTGTTTGCACCTATTACGGTTCGGAACCGGCGATCCCAAAAGTGACAGCTTGGGACACCAAAGGGGATGGTCCGTAGTTTGAGGATTACATGTATCCATTGAGTTCATTGCTTTGTTCCGGTGCTCTTTGACAGGAGCACCTTAATCTCCATAAGTTCCTTTTGGCCCCGTTCATAGCGGGATGGTAGGACAAAAGATGTTGTGCAAGTTCTTATTGCAAGCACGTACAACTACCTACGGGATACATGCCTAATGTTTGATATTTGCCTAGATGATCATTACTTTTTCGTGTGCCGTGCCCCAAGTTAGAATCTATCTCATCCAAGCAGCGCCCAACCATCCATCTCCCTAGCCGACAGTGTTTTAAACCCTGCTTGTCACTAGTTGCTACTTTTGCCATTTACCTTCACTATTTACTTTTTGCTGTTTATTTTTACTATCACTATTATCACTATCATATCACTGTTACCACTTATCTTTTGTTGCAAGTAAGTAAATTTCAGGTGCGGTTGAATTGACAACTCAACTGTCAAAGCTTATAAATACTCTTTGGCTCCCCGTGTGTCGAATCAATAAATTGGGTTATTCTTACCCACGAAGACTATCTCGATCCCTTACGGTTGAGGGTTATCAGTAGGCCCCAGCAAGATCCTCCGGAACCATCCCCAAGAGGGCCCTCAAGGTGAAGTCCAGATCGTCTTTGGCCAGCATCCCTGGGTGCCGCCGGAGCCCATCGTTGTCACCCATCAGCTCCCACATGGGACGTGAGTGAGCCTGCAGCGGAGCCAGATGCTGCCTCAAGAACTCCTTCACGATCTTCGCCAAGACTGGCCCGGCAAGGGGGTCGGTGAGCTTCGCGTGGTGCCAGCCGTCAAGTTTCTTCGGATGGGCAGTAGGCAGCGCCAATAGAGGATGGGTGCACTGGGCGTCCAGATAGACCCACCTCTTTCGGTGGGACTCTATCTTCTTCCCGGCCATCATCAGGCGACAACCCTGGCGCTGGAAGACAAAGGAAACGCAGCCCGAGCACGGGCCATCGTCGTATTGACGCATGGAGAAGAAGTGGCAGAACAGGGCGACCGTCGGCCTCACCCCCACGAACGCCTCACAGTAGAAGGCGAAGAGCGACAAGATGAAGATGGAGCGGGGTTGGATATGGAGAGCGTGCACCTGGTAATGTTCCAGGATGGCGTAGAAGAACTCAGAAAAAGGGGGCATGAGCCCCACGGAGATGCTGTGGAGGAAGAAGGGGTAGCACGACTTTGGCAGGGTCCGGGCCATGGTGGATCCAGCCCAGATCTGCGTCGGGCCGTGCTCATTATGGGAGCTCGATAGGAACGGCTGGACCTCTGAGTAGTCCTCCTCCCTGATGATGGAGGACTACTCAAGCGTTGCATCAAGGGAAGAAGTGGATCCAGACGCCGACGCGGTGCCCTTGTTCTTCTTCGCCATGGTCAAGGAGGGCCGAAGGATGCACAGAGGCAAGAGGCGCAAAGGGAAGAAATCCAAGCAGGAAGGAAGGAGGGCGATAACTCCCTCGGCGGAGATGGCCCCTTTTTTCAAGACACGCGGTTACCGAGACAGTGTGGGGAGCGGGGTCGCTCGCGTCCCATCCAACCGTCACGCGCCAACCTGGCCCGCAGCCTTTTTGGGGCCCGCGGCGCTTCGCCCTCGACTAAGGCTTCGCCCTGAAGCCAACTCCGCGCACGCCTTGGGCCGGGGGGCTACTGTCGGCGTCCTGGGAACCAGGGTACCCAGACTTGCCTGTCTGTGGGCCGCGACGCGCTCCTACAAGCGGCCTGGTACGACCCAGCTGATCGACCAGCTGCTCAATACCCTCGCGAGGGGCCAGGCCTCGCGAGGAGAACAATGCCAAGACCTCCTCGGGAGCGGCCTCGGCAAGGCGTTCCGGAGGGGCGGAGAATCCAAGGCCAAGCCTGCCTCAGGAGGAGGCAGTGATGTCAGCAGTGATGCACCGCGCCAGCGTCCGCCAGCGGCAGAGTTGCCATTTCGGTGCAAAGGAGGCAGCGCAGCCGTTGGTTCCCAAGGAGCGGGGCAAAGGTTTCCTCTTTGGTGCAACAAGACCGAAGACCGCAAGGAAGATAAGGAGGTTGTCACTGTCGAGCCCACCATCGTGTCATCGCCTGATCCTTTTGCAGGCAAAGAATGCTTTTGTCAGGGTAGGAACGTCCTTGTGTTCCCGCTCAAAAATGGCCGTTGTGGAATCCCTTCCCGCCTAAACATTTCGGGGAAGAGGATCGTGGCCGCCTATATAAGTAGCTAGAATATCCACTGCAGAGAGGGGAGAGACTCACACACTTTACCACCGCACAAGGAGCAAGAACACTAGCCTCCTGACCCTCCTGAGCTCGCCTCCTGAGTCCAGGAACCCTTGTACCAGTTCATACTCTAGCTCACCTGAGTCAATCCATCAAAGCAGGAAGTAGGGTCTTACACCACACGGTGGCCCAAACCTGGATAAACTCTTGTGTGTTTGTTCGTTGATTGCTTGAATCCTTCCACCGAGACGAGAGCGAGGCGCTAGGTAGACGTGAGTGGGAGAGATCTTCGTTCACGCCCCTGTGTTCGAACTTAACGGGTTTTGCGGAGCCCTGAATCCGACACGTGAGTTTCGCAACTTGCGCCAAGGAAACCGTACCATGAGGCAGTACATGGATGACTTCAGGCAGTTAGCTCGCTACGTGCCAGATGATGTGGCCACTGACGCCGTGAAGCGGGAGAAGTTTCTAGAGGGACTCAACGATGAGTGCTACCTCTTGAGCATGCGTTGTTATTCCCTTGAAGAGGAAAGGGTGGTGCAGCAAAGTAGCGTAAGTATTTCCCTCAGTTTTTGAGAACCAAGGTCTCAATCCAGTAGGAGACTGCACGCAAATCCCTAGTACATGTACAAACAATTAAGAACCTTGCAACCAACGCGATAAAGGGGGTGTCAATCCCTTCACGGCCACTTGCAAAAGTGAGATCTGATAGAGATAATAAGATAAATATTTTTTGTATTTTTGTTTTATAGATTGAAAAGTAAAGATTGCAGAAAAGAACGGCGACAGAAATTGGCAAGTTGACGGGATAGTAATATGATGGAAAATAGACTCGGGGGCCATAGGTTTCACTAGTGGCTTCTCTAAAGGTAGCATATTTTATGGTGGGTGAACAAATTACTGTCGAGCAATTGATAGAAAAGCGCATAGTTGTGAGAATATCTAGGCATGATCATGTATATAGGCATCACGTCTGTGATAAGTAGACCAAAACGATTCTGCATCTACTACTATTACTCCACACATCGACCACTATCCAGCATGCATCTAGAGTATTAAGTTTATAAGAACATAGTAACGCATTAAGAAATATGACATGATGTAGAGGGATAAACTCCTGCAATATGATATAAACCCCATCTTTTTATCCTCGATGGCAACAATACAATACGTGCCTTGCTGCCCTACTGTCACTAGGAAAGGACACCGTCAGATTGAACCCAAAGCTAAGCACTTCTCCCATTGCAAGAAAGATCAATCTAGTAGGCCAAACCAAACTGATAATTCGAAGAGACTTGCAAAGATATTAAATCATACATATAAGAATTCAGAGTAGAACCAAATATTGTTCATAGATAATCTTGATCATAAACCCACAATTCATCGGATCTCGAGAAACACACCACAAAAAGTATTACATCAAATAGATCTCCAAGAAGATCAAGGAGAACTTTGTATTGAGATCCAAAGAGAGATAACAAGCCATCTAGCTAATAACTATGGACCCGAAGGTTTGTGGTAAACTACTCACACATCATCGGAGAGACTATGGTGTTGATGTAGAAACCCTCCGTGATCGATTCCACCTCCAGCGGAGCTCCGGAAAAGGCCCCAAGATGGGACCTCACGGGTACAGAAGGTTGCATAGGTGGAAATATGGTTTCATGGTGCTCTCAGATATTGAATTTAAACATTTTTGAATTGATGGAACTTTCTTTCTTGGCTTGGTTTTGCTCCAGTAAGTCCCATAAAAATGTTGCATATTTTTGCCATGCCCTTTTGCTATTTTTTTCTGCCCTTCTCTTATTACTCCTTTTTTCTCTTTTGGTAAATAGAAGAAGAAGAGAGCCCACTTACCTGCTCCGCGCCCTAGGCCACATGCAGCCAGGCCGTCCCATTTGCCCCAAGGCCCAGCCGCCTCCTCCTTATCCCCTCACTCCCGGTCGAAGCCTAGCTACTCTCCTCGATCCCCTTCTTCCTCCTGGCGTCGCCGCCACTCCCACGCACCGTCGCATCGATGCCAAGCCCCTCTCTCTCCATCGACCGATGTCACGCCCTCTGCACCCGACAGCACCATGGATGCCCTTGGTGCTTCGCGTTGTGCCCGATCTCCACCAACCGCGGCCCCCCTCACTAGCTGCAGCCACCACCCAGGCAGGAGAGGAGCAGCCGCTCCGAGCTCCTCATCGCCGCCGCCTTAGTCCCTGTTTGCCCCACATCCGGCCACCACCCGCTCCGGCGACCTTGCCTCTGCATCGCCCCGCGTCACCGGCCCTCAAGCTCGTCTCCTCGGCCCCTGCCGTTGTTGTGTGTGCCATTGTCACCAGCCCGCAGCCATGGCCTCAAGCTTGCCAAGTCGCTGCTCCCTCATCCCGCCATGGCCAGGTTGGATGCCCCCTGCCGGATCGCCTGTCCCGTGGCCACCCTCTTCATCTCCGGAGGATCTCGTGCCGCTGCACGCTCCCTGCCCCGCCTCCAGCTCCGGCCAAGGTTCCTTCGCCTCCAAGCCGCTGTTTTGCTTCTCGAGCTGCCGCTCGAGGCTGTAACCCCATGTGTGTTCTCTTTCGGAGACCTCTTCAAGACCAAGAACGTCGAGGCCATCTCCGGGATCTTGCCAAGTACCATCGCGACCCGTGCACGTCTCCGAATCGCCAAGTCCAACGAGCAGCACCTCTGAGGTTTTCACCAAGTTCCATCGTTGAAGATTTTGTCAAGTTCATAGACCGGGCCAAGTACCTCTACACACGACCCGCCAAGTACCACGACGACCACCGGAGACCTGCAATACGCCAAGTTCGTGTACCACTACGCCCAAGTTCCACTACCGTCGTGTGTACCACTACCGTCGACCCTCGAAGACCCCGTCGACGTCGAGTTCCTCGCCGTGACCTCGAACATCTACGAACGTGTACAACTAATTCCACTACCATCACCGTGTACGACTACTTCCACTACGACTCGTGTACCACTACTTCCCTCAACGAACTCGAACCGCTCCGAAAATGCATGCTTCAAAGGTATACCACAAGTCGAACACCGATGCAATGAACAAATGAATGTGTGTTGTATGAGATGCACCCTTGTTTGCCTCGAGTCCGAATTGTCGGTGCACGTTACCCCTCTTTTGCCTTTTCGCTGACCCATGGGAACCCGGTAACGGGAGCACCCCACCTATCTCTTGCATGACACACTCATGTCGACCCTTTCTTTTGCGCCGGCCTCTCAACGATTTACCGGTACCGGAACGTTGTCGTGGCATCGTTTCTGTTTTCGCCGCCATGACACCCTTTTCTTTCCGTCGTGGCGACAAATGCTCCATGTCATATAACATGCCAACTTTTCATAAAATTGCATAAAAACTTGCAAATGTCATCCGCATCGTGATAACAACATTTAAAATGCTTAAAATTGTTCTTTGCTTTAAGAATTGCTAAATATGCACATGGGGATTTTTCGGAATTGTTGTGTTATTTCCGGCCTCATTTTAAAATGCCTAGATAGTGTAGTTTGCTCATGCTTCACCTCTTGCCATGTTAACCAACTTTTAAGCTTCTTGTGTACATAACCCGGGATCAAACTAAATATGTGAATGTGGTGTTTTTTCAATATGCAACTCGTTGCATATTGAGCTCCACTTAATTTGTAGTGTCGTTTGTGCACTTTGCCATGCCATGCATATTTAAATGGGGCATGCATCATACTTGGTTGTGCATCATGCCATGTTTATGCTTGTGTGTTTACCGTGTTGTTTGCTTCTTTCCGGTATGCTTCTCTCGTTAGCTTCGGTTTCGTTCCGGAGTTGTGAGGA
>LR738715.1:338428196-338449691 GCA_902687465.1 Secale cereale
GCGCCCCCCTGGGCCGCCGGGGGGGCGCCTGGGCCCCCCGAAGCTTCCCTGATGCTCCCCTTTGGCATATGTTTAAAGCGTCCTCCGAAACCCTCAGAACAGAAACTCTTTTCGCGATCCCATCTCTGTTCCGCCGCCGCTTCCAAGATCGGGAGCACCAGGAGAACTCTTCCCGGCACCCTGCCGGAGGGGAGGATCACCACCGGGAGCTTCTCCACCACCATGGACGCCTCCCGGGTGACTCGTGAGTAGTCTCCCTTGGACCATGAGTCCATGACCAGTAGCTATGTGATGTTCTCCTCCCGTTCTTGTGCTTCACTAATTAGTCCTCGTGAGCTGCCCTACATGATCGAGGCACATATGTAATCCTTATGCTGTTGCTATGTTGAGTTTGCTGGGATCCGATGGATTGTGAGATTATGTTCAGATTGATCTTGAGTAATATATTTGATCTACCTCTTTTATATTTATGTTCATAAGTAATTCTTGCATGTTCTCCGTTGTTATTTATTGCTTTGGCCAAGTAATACGTAGTGACTCCAAGAGGGAACGTTATGCTCGATTGTGGGTTCATGCCCCTCGATGACTAGCTTGAGTGACAGAAACATGAGTCTAGGGGATGTGTTGTTGCCACAAGGGGGAAAACAACGGTGCTTGTGCCCGCGGGTGCAAGGATTGTTTACTTTACGCAAAGTTCTTTTAATGCAGTTGTCTGTTGCATTGAGTTTACACTATGGGTGGGACTCGCAACTTAATACCAGCGAGATGTTCTGGATAGATATCTCAAGGTGGATGTTTAGTAGTAGGTATTGATGGATTTCGGTCTACTTATTTTGGCGTACCGCCCATGCTTTGAACCTCAACCTTTCTTGCAATGTAATCAGCATTGGTTTGCGTTCGTGGTCCTGTCAATTGCCCAGCTATAATTTGTTTACCTCACATAGCTGTTTTATCGTCTTTTGGGAGAGAGACATCACTAGTGAACATCATGAGACTCCGGTCCATATTACCATCATTGATCACATCCACTATTTACTTTTCGCTATTTACTTACTATTGCAAAACATTATCTATCACTACTATCATTGCTTTTAATCCTTTGTGAACTACAAGGCCGGAGGGATTGACAACCTCTCTGTACTCATTGGGAGCAAAGTTATTTGTATCTGTGTGCAGGTCCACGTTGATTGCTAATACGCGCCGTTAGCAGTTGACACCTACTTGTTGAACCTAGGAGTCTCTGGGGATTCGATCATTGGTATCTTGCTAAGGGAAAACACTTCTACATACTGCATCTTACACCTTCCACTTGGGGTAACCAACGAGGGGTTCGAGGCCCATCAAGGAGTATTTTCTGGCGCCGTTGCCGGGGACTCCACCCTTCAGGATAGGGGAGTTGCACGCTATCTTTTACCTTTGCTTTTTAGTCTTGTTAGTTTACCTTTCAGTTTTTTGCTTTAGTACCCTTTTATCGAAAATCACAAAAATAGTTATCTTGCTTGCTTGCTACTATGGGTTCCACCGAGAACACCAAGTTGTGTGACTTCACTAGTCACAACAACGATGACTTTATCAGTACACCTATCACTACACCTGCCACTTCAGCACCTTCATATGAAATTAAACCTGCTTTACTGAACTTAGTCATGAAAGATCAATTCTCCGGTGCTGGAGATGATGCTGCTTTACACTTAAACAACTTTGTTGAACTTTGTGATATGCAAAAGTACCAAGAAATAGATGGTAATATTGTCAAGCTTAAGCTTTTTCCTTTCTCCTTGAGAGGAGGAGCTAAAATTTGGTTTCAGTCTTTGCCTAGAAATAGCATAGATTCATGGGACAAGTGCAAAGATGCTTTTATTGGAAAATACTATCCACCTGCTAAAATTATCCAACTTAGAAGTAACATAATGAATTTTAAACAATTGGATAATGAACACGTTGCCCAAGCTTGGGAACGTATGAAATCTCTTATCAAGAACTGCCCTACTCACGGTTTGACTACTTGGATGGTTATCCAAACTTTTTATACAGGCTTGAACTTTACCTCGCGGAACTTGTTAGATTCGGCCGCGAGAGGAACTTTTATGTCAACTACACTTGGTGCTGCCACAAAGCTTCTCGATGAGATGATGACCAATTATTCCCAATGGCACACCGAACGCGCTCCAACAGGTAGGAAGGTAAACTCTGTCGAGGAGATTTCCTCCTTAAATGAAAAAGTTGACTTGATTATGTCTCTACTTTCGAAGCAATCTACTATTGATCCTCGTTATGATCCTTTAGATTCTGTGATTGCTGATGCTTATAGGAGTAACTTTGGTAACAATCCTAGACCGTTCCCCTCTAATTCTTATGGGAACAACCATGCTTATCCTAGTACCAAGAACTCCATCCAAAAAGATAGAGATTTGCCTGGCTATGAGAAACTGCTAGAGATAGAGAAGGCCACTAAGAATTACATGCACAACCAATATGAACAAAACAAAACCTTCTCGAGGCAATTAAATGAGCATACTGCTATCTTGCAAGACATTAGTAGACGATTAGAGAACATAAATATTGAGATTTCTAACCTCCAGACTAGACTCACTATCACTGAGACCCAAGTTTCCAATATGTCCCACACACAAGCCACTTTGATAAACCAAATGGCAGCTAAACCCGAAGTGGTTGCATCCCTAAGGGAGGAAGAAGATAGAATTAAGAGCCTTCCTACCCACCACACTGTTGCTACTATCAAAGTTGTTGAGGATATCCAAACTCTTAGCACCCAATGTACTCCTGGTCCCAATGGACCTATTAATGGTGATGCTATGACTATAGAAACTACCAAACAAGTGAACCTAAAGGACACTACTACCACTTTACTTGATGCTCGTGACCTTGATTTTGATAATTGCACTCTTACCGAAGTTATTGATTTCCTTCACAAGATGTCTAGAGACCCCCGCACTAGCACGCTTAACCTTGCCTTCACAGAGCATATCACTGATGCTCTCATCAAAGCTAGGGAGGATAAACTTAGAGTAGAAGCCTCCATACCTAGAAAGCTAGAAGATGGTTGGGATCCTATGATAAAAATTAAATTGAATGACTTCTCTTGTTATGCATTATGTGATGTTGGAGCTAGTACCTCTGTTATGCCCAAAAGAATATATGATATGCTTAAATTGAAACCTTTTGATTCTTGTTCTTTTGGTGTTCGTCTCGTTGATTCTTCCATAAAGAAACCTTTGGGGAGGATCGACGATGTTCTTATCATTGTCAATGATAATTATGTTCCCGTTGATTTCACTATTATGGATATTGAATGTGATCCTTCTTGTCCAATTATTTTGGGACGTCCCTTTTTACGCACCGTTGGTGCTATCATTGACATGAAAGAGGGTAATATAAAATTTCAGTTTCCTCTCAAGAAAGGGATGGAACACTTCCCTCGAAAGAAGATCAAGTTACCTTTTGAGTCCGTTGTACGGGCTAGCTATTCTTTTACTCTTGATAAAACTTGATCTCTATGCATTATGCCTAGCTTAAAGGCATAAAAGAAAGCGCTTTTGGGAGGCAGCCCACATGAATAAAAATTTTGCTCTTGTTGTATCTTGATGTTGTTTACTGCTGTAGCATCATCATTGTATCTTTACTTTTCATATTTGTGCCAAGTATAGCCTCTGATTGCTAGAAAGTTCAAAAGTTGTGAGGTGCTGTCCAGAAAACAGATTCTGTCCTTGGATAGAAAAATTCGTATAAAATCACCAGATCATCTTTTTGGTCTGAATTTTTTCGAAAGCGTTCTCTATATAATTGTCTTTCGTGCGTCTGTTCTGAGTTTTTTGATTTGAGTTGCAGAAGTATCCCGAACAGATCAATTACTACCTGCTGTTCTGTTTTTCACAGATTCTGTCCTGTTTTGCCTTTCCTTCATTTTGCAAATCAAGAGCTTGCTTTTTCTTTGCAAAAACCTTTTGGCAATCTTGAGAAACAGTAGAACTTCAAGAATATCTTTATTTCCAGCAAGGTATAATTACTTTATTAAGGGTACTAACCTCGCTAATCAGATTACAATGAGTTATGTATGAAGGGAGTTTTCAAGTGTGCGAGGGAAGATGATAAAAAGATTCAGGAGTGTCAAACGCTCAAGCTTGGGGATTCCCCCGTGCACCCCCAAGAAATATTCAAGGAGACTCAAGTGTCTAAGCTTGGGGATGCCCCCGTGCATCCCCTTCTCCATCAACATTATCAGTTCGTCTTTCGTTTCGCTATATTTTTTATCACTTCATGTGTTATGTGTTATGCTTGGAGCGTCTTGCTTTTAGTTTTCATTTTAGTTTTTCATAACGAGTCGGAACTCAGCATTCTTTATGTGGGAGAGAAACACGCTCCACTTCTACCTAGAACATAACATAGAATTTTCATATCTATCTTTGTTGTGTGTGTTCTTTGTCTTTTAATAGCTACTATCATGCTCTGCTCTTAGTATTCATGCTTATCTTTTCAAAGAGCTTTTATTTAGTTGGTTGCTTGAACTCTCTTTAATTATCATGCTCACCTTATTAAGAGAGTTTGCTTCCGTTGCATTGGTTAATGTGTCTATGATAAAGATGCTACGTGTATAATGGTGCTTAGCAGTTCAGGTTTCTTATGGTTAATCTCGAATAGCTGGGGGATTCCCAATGTGTTATTGGAGTACCAACTTGATTTGTTTGCCGATGATGTGGTATGGTTTAGTAATATCTTCCTTCGAGAATTTATTTTGATTGACTTGGCGTATGCTCACGCATATTTAAGACTGTAAAGAAAGTCTGTCAAGCCTTTATGATCTTTTATTTCTGAGTAGCGATATAACTACCATGCCTGATTCAATATTGCTTTGTCGCTCTGCATGATTATGACCGTCATTGCTCTGTTAGTTGGTCGCTCCCATTCTTTTGCTAACCTCCACCTGTACTAAGCAAACTAACTTTGCAATACATAGCTCATGGGAAAGTAGCTTAAAAACTATTGTGGTAAAGAATATGTTGCTTATGTATCTTATTTCTTATAAGTTGCTTGCTGTGCGGTAACCATGTTTCTGGGGACGCCATCAACTGTCACACTTTTGTTGAATATCATGTGAGTTGCTATGCATGTTCGTCTTGTCTGAAGTAAGGGTGATTTGCCGTGGGTTGAATGAGTATGCATATTGTTAGAGAAGAACATTGGGCCGCCAACCAAAGCCATGCATCATGGTGGAAGTTTTAGCTTGGATATTAATCCTCAATCTCTTATGAGAATATGCTTATGCATTAAAGAGGAGTCCATCATCTATTTTCTATGTTGTCCCGGTATGGATGTCCTCAAGTTGAGATCTATCAAAAACAAGAAATCAAATGCGATTTATCTCCTTGGACCTTTGTACAGGTGGCATAGAGGTACCCCTTTGTGACACTTGGTTGAAACATATGTAATGCAATGATAACCAATGGAAATCCGAGCTAATTAGGGCAAGGTGCGAGCACTATTGGCATTCGACGCATGAAGCTTGCAACTTATAGATGTCTTATACATGACACATATGAAGTACTACTACCGTTGACAAAATTGCTTCCATGTTTTCAAAATAAAAAGCTCTAGCACATAACCATTTCTTCAAGCACCAACTACTGAGAGCATGATTGTCATTCTGAGTGTAATGTGCATTGTCCCAAAGTAGCATTGTCTTTTGCATGATTGTAATATTGTTTATTTTGAAATCATTGTATCTAGTCATCACTTAAACCTTGAAGGTGCCCCTGCATTTATGTTTTTCTTCACTAAAGGGGGCAAGCTAGATATCACTTTATCATATTTGCACATCATATTCATTGCAAATCTTTTTGATGCTTCAGTTTCATGTTGTAAAACTTTCAGTCATTTGTGATTTTCTCATGAGGCAACTTAATTACTATAGAATCATTGTCTCAGTAAGCTTTTGTCATATGACTATGAAAAAGTCCTATATGGTTAATAGCATGTCACCACAGAAATTATTCTTGTTATCATTTACCTCCTCGAGGGCGAGCAGGAATTAAGCTTGGGGATGTTGATACGTCCAAAACGTATCTATAATTTATGCTTGCTCCATGCCACTTTTGGGTGATATTGCTATGATATTCATACACTTCCATACACTTTTGATCATATTTGGACTAACTTACTAATCCAGTGCACCCCAGTGCCAGTTTCTATTTTCGGCTGTTTTTGTATTTCAGGTTTTCACGTTACGAGAACTGCCAGAAAAAATCCAGAAAATTATATAAAAAATCAGCGTTCTGGAAACTACCCTGCGTCCGAAGGGCAGCCGGGGGGGGGGGCACCAGGGCTCCAGGCGCCCTGGCGGCGCGCCCCCCCTGGGCCGCGCCGGGGGGGGGGCGCCTGGGCCCCCCGAAGCTTCCCCGATGCTCCCCTTTGGCATATATTTAAAGCGTCCTCCGAAACCCTCAGAACAGAAACTCTTTTCGCGATCCCATCTCTGTTCCGCCGCCGCCGCCGCTTCCAAGATCGGGAGCACCAGGAGAATTCTTCCCGGCACCCTGTCGGAGGGGAGGATCACCACCGGGAGCTTCTCCACCACCATGGACGCCTCCCGGATGACTCGTGAGTAGTCTCCCTTGGACCATGAGTCCATGACCAGTAGCTATGTGATGTTCTCCTCCGGTTCTTGTGCTTCACTAATTAGTCCTCGTGAGCTGCCCTACATGATCGAGGCACATATGTAATCCTTATGATGTTGCTATGTTGAGTTTGCTGGGATCCGATGGATTGTGAGATTATGTTCAGATTGATCTTGAGTAATATATTTGATCTACCTCTTTTATTTTTATGTTCATAAGTAATTCTTGCATGTTCTCCGTTGTTATTTATTGCTTTCGCCAAGTAATACGTAGTGACTCCAAGAGGGAACGTTATGCTCGATTGTGGGTTCATGCCCCTCGATGACTAGCTTGAGTGACAGAAACATGAGTCTAGGGGATGTGCTGTTGCCACAAGGGGGAAAACAACGGTGCTTGTGCCCATGGGTGCAAGGATTGTTTACTTTACGCAAAGTTCTTTTAATGCAGTTGTCTGTTGCATTGAGTTTACACTATGGGTGGGACTCGCAACTTAATACCAGCGAGATGTTCTGGATAGATATCTCAAGGTGGATGATTAGTAGTAGATATTGATGGATTTCGGTCTACTTATTTTGGCGTACCGCCCATGCTTTGAACCTCAACCTTTCTTGCAATGTAATCAGTATTGGTTTGCGTTCGTGGTCCTGTCAATTGCCCAGCTGTAATTTGTTTACCTCACATAGTTGTTTTATCGTCTTTTGGGAGAGAGACATCACTAGTGAACATCATGAGACTCTGGTCCATATTACCATCATTGATCACATCCACTATTTACTTTTCGCTATTTACTTACTATTGCAAAACATTATCTATCACTACTATCATTGCTTTTAATCCTTTGTGAACTACAAGGCCGGAGGGATTGACAACCTCTCTGTACTCGTTGGGAGCAAAGTTATTTGTATCTGTGTGCAGGTCCACGTTGATTGCTAATACGCGCCGTTAGCAGTTGACACCTACTTGTTGAACCTAGGAGTCTCTGGGGATTCGATCCTTGGTATCTTGCTAAGGGAAAACACTTCTACATACTGCATCTTACACCTTCCACTTGGGGTAACCAACGAGGGGTTCGAGGCCCATCAGGTGCTAGATGCCGAACAGAAACATGGCTATAACGGCCAAACCAAAGGCTATCCCAAGCTTAAACTACTGCCCGAATTCAACGACGAGGCCGCTACGCCCGGCCTGCCGAAGAATAACACCGCTGATAAGCCGGACCGACCACCTCGCGGACGGTACAGAGTCGCTAGAAATGGCGTACACAATCCTGCACCACCACTCCGTAAAGGAAAGGAGGGTGCGGCCCATGTGCGAAAACACGATCTGCGTGAGGACCTGAACAAAAAAGCTAGCAAGACCAGGTCTATATACGGACCTAGAGACCGGGCTCCCGCATGGGACGGCTGCTATCAAGCCAATCACGCCGGTGACATACCAGTTCGGGGTCAATACCAAACACCACAACCATCATACATACGCCACGATATAGCAAGATATAGAGGAGCTGCATGCCCTCTGTGCTTCACCGATGAGGTGATGGGTCATGATTTCCTAGAAGGATTTAAACCCGTGAACATCGAAGCGTACGATGGAACGACGGATCCTGCCGTCTGAATAGAAGACTTTATTCTTCACATCCACATGGCTCGAGGAGATGATCTCCACGCCATCAAATACTTACCCCTCAAGCTGAAAGGACCAGCTCGACACTGTCTAAACAGCCTCCCGGAGAACTCCATTGGGAGTTGGGAAGAACTTGAGGATGCTTTTCGGGCCAATTTTCAAGGGACTTATGTCCGGCCTCGAGATGCTGACGATCTAAGTCACATCATCCAACAACCCGGTGAGTCAGCCCGCAAGCTTTGGAATAGGTTTCTTACCAAGAAGAACCAAATCGTGGAATGTCCGGACGCTGAAGCCTTAACGGCATTTAAGCACGGTATCTGGGACGAATGGCTAGCCAGTCACCTTGGTCAGGAAAATCCAAGGACAATGGCAACCTTAACTACACTCATGACTCGCTTTTGCGTGGGTGAGGATAGCTGGTTAGCTCGTAGCAGTAACAGTGACCATGGAACATCTGAAGTCAGGGATGGCAATGGAAAGCCACGACGTAACAAAAACAAACGTCGAAACAATTCTGGAAGCCCAGATGATATAGCGGTAAATGTCGGATTCAGTGGCTCCAGACCCGGTCAGCAGAAGAAGCCATTTAAAGGCAACAAAGATGGTCCATCAAGTTTGGACAAAATATTAGATAGGCCCTGCCAAATTCATGGCACCCCAGAGAAACCTGCCAACCATACCAACCATAACTGTTGGGTCTTCAAGCAGGCCGGCAAGCTAAATGCTGAACACAAAGGGAAGGAGCCTCAGAGCGAAGACGAGGATGAACCTCGCCAGCCGAATATAGGGGGCAGAAGAAATTTCCACCGGAGGTCAAAATAGTGAACATGATATATGCCACTCATATCCCAAAAAAGGAGCGCAAGCACGCACTCCGAGATGTCTACGCCGTTGAGCCCGTCGCCCCCAAATTCAACCCATGGTTAGCCTGTCCGATCACTTTTCATCGCAGGGATCATCCCACTAGTATTCAGCATGGGCGTTCGGCTGCCCTAGTGCTCGACCCAATAATCGATGGATACCATCTAACCCATGTCCTTATGGACGGCGGCAACAGTCTCAATATGATATATCAGGATATTGTCCACAAGATGGGGACCGACCCGTCAAGAATCAAGCCAAGCAGCATGACCTTTAAAGGAGTGATATAGGGCGTTGAAGCCCGCTGCACAGGCTCTTTAACGTTGGACGTTGTAATCCGTTCTCCCAACAACTTTCGAAGCAAGGAACTAATCTTCGACATAGCTCCGTTCCGAAGTGGCTATCACGCTCTACTCGGAAGAACGGCCTTCGCCCGCTTTAATGCAGTCCCGTGTTATGCCTACCTAAAGCTTAAAATGCCTGGACCATGTGGCGTTATCACGGTCAATGGAAATATGGAGCGCTCTCTCCGTACGGAGGAGGACACGGCAACCTTAGCAGCCGAAGTCCAAGGCGGCCTATTCAAGCCGGATAATCCATCAATAGTGGACACAACTAAACGTGTCCGGCACACGCCTCTATGCGGCAGCTCAGATGACCCTGAGCAAGATTGACAGCTACGCCCCCATTCGACTGCCCCATAAGGTGATAGCATATGTACCTTGAGTACATAGTTATGCCTTAAAAATTCATTGGGCGACAAACCGGGGCACCTGCACATAGTCCATAGTTCGGCTAGACCCTATTCAGACTCTAAACTTGTTTAGGTTCATCAAACGACCCAACCTTGCTATGGCCAAACCGGATTGATTTCTTCTTTTTCCAGGTTTATTTTCCTTTCTTTTTTTCTTTCAGATGGCCATCATACTCCCACCCCTTCAAGGACACATTACAGAGGAGGAAACGGCGCAGACGTGCAGCAGGGACCCGCACCAAGGTTTCTTTTTAGATCAAGACCCTATGTAAACCTTTTTCCTATTTCTTGTTATATACCTTCTTGGCATGTAAAATGTCCAAAAAAGGTTTTTTCGGCATTGTCTATAAGATTATGGCTCGCCGTATTATAGAGGGATATTAATAGAATAGCTTTACTCGCATTATGCTTGGAGTTTTCATTCACTCACCATAAAATGTTCTCTTCCCGCATCAGATTGCCATATGTGCCTCGCCAATAAGGGTTTATTACCAGGGCTGTATTCAGCCATGATATATGTCAAAAAGACCGAACACCTATAGGGAGTGTTCGGCGTCCTGGATGTTTGCCTTATATGCATCAGTTCCGAATCATGTCTTGGGTCAATAGTTGGGTTGCCCGGCTCCTATGCTTACCCCTATGTTCTCGATTGTTCGGCTAGGGTGTAAAGGGAGAACTACTGCGATTGTAGTTCTGGCTAGTCCGATCGTGTACCTCAGTAGAGAAAGCCGAAAACTGACTGTCATGATAACCAAGAACCTGACTTAGTTTTATACTACGATCGATAGAGATCTACCCCGTGTTATACGAAGGGCTGGTTCTTCGCCCAGCCAGGTGCAATTGATGCCTTAAGTAAGGAATATTATATCCGCACCAGGGGCTAGTACCTAGCCCCACATGTCAAACTCCTACGACTAAGTGAAAGCAATAACACCGCATAGTCTGATTGTCTGGTTCGCTCCGCATACACCTCCTATAAGGACCAAGACGTTGGATAAAGAGTGTGCATGCATATGACCGAACACCCCAGTACTATGTACATGGGGGCTGAAGCCGATGACTGGAAAATTTCAGACTTAGATAAACAGTCACACAGGAGGTAAAAGATGTTGATATTATAATAGCGCAAAAGTTATATACACTCGATTCATAAGCACATTCTTTACATCCGGATACAATTAGTCAAAACAACATCCTTCGAACACTGGCCTTCTACAAGGCGGGCGCCCTCGATGAGGTCCTCGAAGTACTTCTCTGGCTTGCGGTGCTCCTTGCCCGCGGGCGGGCCAGTAGTAGCTATATGCACTGCGTTCATCTTCGCCCAGTGCACTTTGACACGAGCGAAGGCCATCTGAGCACCTTCTATGCAGGCCGAACGCGTTAGTGCGTCGACCCGCTGACTCACCTCGACGGGCCGCTTCACCAATCCGAGTAGCTACTTGGGATTGGCTCAGTGGGCCATAGCCTGACTATTAAGTCCTTCATGCCCGAGCCCGCCATGTTGTGCAGCTCGACTAGCTGCTTCATCTCGTCGCTGAGGGGCACTGGATGTTTTGGCGCATAGAACTGCGACCAAAACAACTTCTCCGTGTTGTTCCCCTCCAGGGCTCGGAAGTATTGAGCGGCATCTGCGTTGCTCCTCGGAAGATCAGCAAACACGCCTGGAGAACTCCATAATCGTGTCAGCCTAATATACTACTGCCCTCCAAAGATGCTCTGTAAGAGAAATTTCTTACCAGATGCTATCTGCCGTGCTCGCTTGATTTCCTGACGGGCGCTGCGTGACTCGCCTCGCGTATCCTGGGTAGTTTTCACTGCCGCAGACAGCTCGGTTGCTTGTTCCGAAGTCTTTTTCTCCAATGCCTCACATTTAAGGATGGCATCTTTGAGCTCGACCTCAACTTCGGACACCCGAGCCCGGTGCTTCTCGCACTCCGCCTTTTCGGCCTTCAAATCGGCAGCCGCTTTGTCAGGGGCCACCTTGTTCGCCTCGGCCTACTTCTTGGCCTTGGCAACCTCGCCCTTGAGGGCCTCGAGCTCAGTGGCGCCAACTGTGTAACACAGATTATCACATCAAAGTTTATAAACATACTCAATTAATTAAGTCTTATTGACATTTCAAAATCCGCATACCCTGCGTTTCATCCAAACGTTGATTGACGCGGTCGAGGTCCGCGCTGGCCAATAAGAGCTTCCGATTTAGTTCGGCAACCTCTGCGTCTCACGCAGTTTCCATAACTAGTGAAGCATGCACAGTAGTTCAGCTCTGTAAGTATGTTGTACTATGGATACTTCGTCCGATTCTTCTCAGAATCACACAAAGCATCATGCGCTATTGGCTATATATGTGCATTAAAATATAAAAGTTCTATAAGGAATATTACATGGCTTACCTCAAAGCCCGTTAACAGGCCGTTGAAAGCTTCATTCAGCCCGCCCTTGACGGACAAAATCTTCTTCATCACCGCACCCATCACGGTGCGTTGCTCCTCTACAATGGAAGCACTCTGCAGCGCCCCTAGAATAGAGTCCGGCGCCTCCGGATTAACTCCGGGCGCCTTCGTATCCTCCTCTGCTTGAGGAGTCGGGTCTTCGGACCCCGGATCCGCACTAGGCCCCGGGATAGTATTCGGTGGCGCCCCGGATTGTTTGGGCCCCACGTCTTCGGTCTCCATGGGGGTTGTTTCCCAATGGTTAGCAGCTGTCGAGGTATTACCTCCGGTCGGCCCGCACTCGTCTCCTTGGGCGGAGGACACCCGCTGGGAGGACACTTCGGTGTCCCCGCCGATCATGGGCGATGGAGCTCGGGCCGACGGGTCACTCTCCGTCTCTCCAGGCGCAAGAGAGTTCCCCTCCGATGAGATAGCATCGGGGTGTCCACCGGGAGGGCTGTAGGTCAGCAGGGAAGAAATACTAAGTAAATACTAAAACAAAGCAAAAGTGGAGCAGCCAATCCGGACAAACTTACGATCCTGGCAGGGGTTTCACCCTGGGCTTCACCACAAAGCTATGTTTGGACGAATCCGAACTACCTCCGAGGTTTAGTTTCTTCCGGGACACGGCCGTACCCGCGTCAGCAACGGCCCCCTCTTCTTCCCCCCTGCCTTGTGCAGGGGGCTCTTCTTCTTCCTCCTCTTCCTCCTCATCATCTTCCTCCACCTCGTCAGAGGAGAGGATGTGGCGGTCCTCGGGCTTCTTGCCCGCAGGACGGGGGCTGTCTCCGGCCCCCTTGCCCTTCGTCTTCTTGGCCTTCTTGGTCGGTGCCTTGTACGGCGCCGAGACCAGCATCTCCATCACCAGAGGCGATTCTAGGTCTTCGGACAAAGGCGTCGGACTCTTAATCTGGGTCGCCTTCTTCGTCCAGCCCTGTATATCACGTAAAAATTCCAATTCCTATTATCGTCAAATAAGGGAAAGGGTATGTGTTCGGCAAGGATTTCTATTACCTCTGGGGCGGAGGCCATAGTGTTGCAGCCCGCATCCTCAGTCTCCTCGGGCCATTCCTTCTGGCTCTTGAAGAGATGTTTCCAGATCTCCTTGTGCGTAAAGCCAAAGAGATGATTCAGCGGCTTGTCTCCTGCTGGATCGAACTCCCATAGGGAGGAGTCCCGGCTTTGGCAAGGGAGAACAAGTCGGGTCAGCATCACCTGGACCGCGGAGGAGAGTAGATGCCCCTTGGAAATCATGCCGGACACGCGGCTCACAAGAGTCTTCACTTCAGTTGTAGACCCCTAGTTCAGACCCTTTTTGGTCTAGGAGGTCAGCCTCTCTGGGGGTCCGGATCTAAAAGCAGGCTCCGCCGCCCACTTGGCGTTGCGGGGTTTGGTGATGTAGAACCACTCCTGCTGCCAGCCCTATTCGTCTCCACGAATGAGCCTTTGGTCCAAGTTGCATTCAGGAGCTTGTTGATCATGGCGCCCCCGCACTCCGTGTGTTCCTCGTCCACCACCTTCAGCTTCACATTGAAGGTCTTAAGCCATAGGCCGAAGTGTGGGGGATGCGGAGAAAGGCCTCACATACCACTATAAAAGTGGATATGTGGAGGATTGAGTTTGAGGCTAGATCGTAGAAATCTAGCCCATTGAAGAACAATAGACCCCGAACAAACGGGTGGAGTAGAAACCCTAGCCCCCTAACAAAGTGGGATGTAAACACCACCCTCTCACCCGCCTCAGGGACGGGGATTACGAGACCCTTTGCAGGGACTCGATGCGCGATATCGGCAGCGAGATAGCCCGCGCTCTTAAGATCTGCCACGGTATTTTCGGTGACCGTAGAAGCTTCCCACTTGCCCCTGGCACCGAATCCAGCCATCGCTGGGAGGGGGAGTAGCGGTTGAGGAACGAGGAGCAGTGTGCGTAGGAGATGAGAACACTGGGGCTAGGGAGATTGGAGAGCTCGAGCTTGAGGAAGGCGCGGGGCTGATGGAAGGGATCGCTATCCTTTTATAACGTTGCGAATACAGAACGTCCCCCCACTTTATCCATAAACCTCGCCGGTTCCCAAAGCGGTCGTGCATAATCCGCGGCGTGGGTGCTCACGTCATATTGATAAGGATCCCACAATAAGCGGGCACGATCTCTATTCTGATGGGATGTGTCAATGAGGATATACCTCGAAACGCGAAACTAGGACCAAATAAAACGGTTCGATGTGTTAGTGGGTTGGGCGCGACGCTTCACCAAAAAGTTGTCAGTAGAGACACACTATTCATTTTTTAAGAGCCTTGCCTTCGAGGCTAAGGGTTGTACTAATCTTGCAAAGCCGAACACAATACACCTTTTTGTAGAAGATATATTCAGAAGAAGGAACCCGCCTTGCAATGCCGAAGACAATACGAAAGCCGAACTCATCATCATCGACGACAGGTTCAGGGGCTACTGAGGGAGTCCTGGATCGGGGGGGTCTTCATGTGGCCGGATAAACTCCTGGTGGGCCGGACTGGTGGGCCGTGAAGACTATAATGGAAGATCATCTCTCGTATCCGGATAGGACTCCTGTATTCCTGTAATGACAAGTTTTAGGTTTGGGTGTAGGTTTTCCTTCCTCTGCAAGATGACATGTACAAACCCTAGGCCCATCCGGTGTGTATATAAACCGGAGGGTTTAGCCTGTAGAGGCTAGGACAGAGAATCTCAAATCCTCATAGGCTAGACTCTAGGGTTTAGCCATTAGGATCTCGAGGTAGATCAACTCTTGTATTCATATTCACTCATATTAATATAGCAGGAAGTAGGGTTTTACCTCGATCGAGAGGGCATGAACCTGGGTAAACATCGTGTCCCTGGACTCCTGTTACCATCGATCCTCAGACGCATAGTTCGGGACCCCCCACCCGAGATCCACCGATTTTGACACCGATAGCCGACCCTTTTGAACACGAGTCAATGTAGTGGGTGAGGCACGAAGGGAAGACTCTCTTTTAGGGACTGTCTCCTACGTACTTACTTGGGAGGAAGGAAGAAGACCAGGATAATCGGCTATAATTGCCACTTCCGTAGCATCGTGGCTTGCTTGATAGAAAACTCCATCGATGAGTTCTATGAATATATCCGGATCCTCTTTGAATCTGGGATCTTTGCCACGAGCACGGTCCTCTGGTTGCGGGGCAGGGCAATGGACCCCCTTGATCACCTTACTCCATGTCTGTTTTTAAAAAAGAAATCTGAATATACTTCAATAAGCACATCTCAGTAAAGAGGTGGGATGATGCTAGCAATAGAAAAAACTTACCCGGTCGATGGGGTTATACATGGAAAAGCCTTCCCGACATTGTAAACCGACAAAGTCTTCTTTCTCCCCCTTGTACAGATCTACTAAGATGGCGGCCAAGGCAATCAGGGTATCCGGACCCTCCCGCTTGTAGCGAGACACGTCTTCCTGCACATTGTAATGCCACATGGGAAACCCCCTGGATTGAAGTAGCTGAACACATCACTTTATCGCAATAGCCATAACTTCAAGTATCGAGAGCTTGGAGTGGGAAAGTACTCTGATCTTGCTGACTAGCCTCTTAGCTTCCTTGCTATCCCCTTGCTTGGTACTCTGGGGGCATCAGTTGAAGCGTTTCTTCAAAGGGGCACTGGAGAATTCGAGAAGACCGCGCTGAACTGGATCCGGAAGGGCGACGTCTTCGATATAAAACCACTCCGAGGGCCACTCTTTGGGTCCCTTTTTAGGAGTGTTGGACAGGTAACATGTTCCTGCTATGCGCCATACTTCCGCGCCACCCACCTCAAATATGGATCACTTTTGGGGGTGAGGGACGAGGCAAAATAACTTTCTCCATAGTTTGAAATGAGCTTTGTAGCCTAAAAATAGCTCGCAAAGAGCAATGAAACCCGCGATGTACAGGATGGAACCTGGCATAAAGTTGTGCAGTTGGAGCCCATAAAACTCCAAAAAGCCTCTGAGGAAGGGATGGATGGGAAGCCTACACCTCTCAGAAGGAATGAAGCGAAGCACACCCGCTCCTCCTTACTGGGGTTGGGGAAATTTTCAGCCAGTGCCTCGCCGTCAGTTGAAGCTAAACCAGCCCAAACGGACACTAGATCCGCGGGAGGGAGATATACCTCCGTCTGACGTCTATTCAGTTGGGAGTGGGATACCGAGCAGCTTCCCCAATCACCTGCTTGAGGGCCATGGGGACGCGAGGAAGAGCCAGGAACGCTTGCCATGTTTGGAGGATTTTTCGTGGTTTGCTCTAAGGATCTCTGCGCGGTGTGGAAATGGCATCTGAGATCCTATCTCTTTAAATAGAAGTCGTCCCCGCGCGGCCAGGGGTTTATTTGTAAAATGTACATGGACTGTTCGCATTCGCCTGACGCGTGGAAGTCGAGGCGATAACGGGAAGGAATCGTCATGGTGGGATATGAAGGTCAAAGCCGGACTATAACCATTCCACAGTATAACAAAGAATCTGTCTTGCAAGGCCGAAGACACAAAGTCGTATACTAAATTGTCATTGAAGGCAAGTTCGGGGGCTACTGAGGGAGTCCTAGATTCGGGGGTCCTCGGGTGTCCGGGCTACGGGAGGTGGGCCGGACTGATGGACTGTGAAGATAAAGCAGAAGACCACCCTCCATATCAGGGTAGGACTCCTATGTATGTAGAAAAGGCAAATCTTGATGTCCGGATGTAATGATTCCTTCCTCCTCAAGTCAACTTTGTACAACCCTAGGCCCCCTCCGGTGTGTATATAAACCGGAGGGTTTTAGTCCGTAGGGACTAACAGAATAATAATAAGCAAGAAATCTAGGGTTTAGTCACTGCGATCTTGAGGTGGATCAACTCTTGTAATCTCCATATCCATCAAGATCAATCAAGAAGGAAGTAGGATATTACCTCCATTGAGAGGGCCTAAACCTGGGTAAACATCGTGTCCTTGTCTCCCCTGCTACCACCGATCCTCAAATATGCAGTTTGGGCCCCCTACCCGAGATCTGCCAGTTTTGACATGAGAGTAGGGCTCGCCAAAATATTCGCTACCAACCAAACACTTTACCATGAACTCAATCAACGCCAAAAAATTAGTTGGGCATGTTGAGGCTTCAATCAAAACAGACATGTAGTCTCTTCGTATTTTATGCTAAAGTTTGACCATTTTACAAAAAAATATAGGTTATATGTTATAAAAAGTATATTGGCAGGTTTGTATTTAAATTAAGTTTTCAATGATATTACTTTTGTCAAAATTTAACCCAAATGACAACGACAATAAGCCCGGACAAAGGTGCTAAGAAACAGTATGAATGGATGTCCTAGGAGCGTCCACAAAGCGTTGTCGTACCTAACCATCTGATTGCATCAATCGTAATACGTCTTCACTCGTATTGTGGGTCACTGCAACGTAAAACTATCAAAATTGCTCCATACACGACAAACTCTTGGCAATCTGTGCATGACTCGAGAGTCCCACAGCCACTGCTCACCTGTTGACAAGATTCCTCCGCCAAATGTCATCCAGAAATCGTCCAAATACCATCATCCGGCTAACACCACTCTAAAACTATCGATGGTGGTGGACTGGGCCCTCCCCGGGATTTTTTTTAAATACTTTTTTTAATAATTACCGATAATGTATGAACTAATTCAAAATAATAATAAATATGACCCCGCCGGCCTCCCTCAGGGCGAAGAGGACCACTTTGGTCTTCCTTAGGTAGAAGAGGAGCTCTTTGTCCACACTCAGGTCAAAGAGAGAATTTCGGTCAAGTGTGAGCCGAAGATTCGCCATTATGGGCAGAAGAGCAATCTTATGTGTCCTTTGGGCCGAAGAGATTAAGTTGCCTCGCCCTAGCCGAAGAGGAGTCTTCGACCTACGCTAAGACTAAGAGGTAGGGATAAGACAAGGCACAACCATATTCTTCCTACTAACTCCATCTTCTCTGTTTCTCTCTTCTCTTCGCCATTTTCTATCGATCCAGCTCAATTTCGCCTCCTAAACTCCCCCAACTACGAGATCCACTAGAGGAAAGGTATTTTTCCCTAGCCCATGATTTCTCGATGGGTTAGAGTGTGGGGTGTGGAGACGTGGGGGTGGAGGAGAGGAGGAAGCCGGTCGGGGGAGGGGGCTCTGGTGGAAGAGGAGCAGCTTGGTAGGAGGAGCTTGTTGGGAGGAAGAGGATCTTGGCTGGGAGCTCGTGGGGTGGAGGGGCAGCTCAAGGTGGTTGCACGGAGTTCTTCAGTGGGAGCTCCATTTGCAAGAAGGATGAGGAGCTCGGTAGAGGGGAGACAACAGACCAAAGCTGGCAACGCAAGCATCAATGGTATAGCAATAAGTCTTTGTTTGTATCCGTTAATTAGGGTTTAGTCTATATTGTTAGTAGTCATGGTTTGATTAATATGCTTCACTGGTTGGTGTATATATTGCTAGTATGTTGTGTGTCAATGGTTAATAGTTTTGTTAGATTAATATGTGAGTCAATGTTATATTAAGTGTGTCGTATGTAGTAGATGTGATAGATTGGAGCGTAGAGTACAAAGATTATTGGTTCATTGTGTTTAATGGCAACATTAAAATGTTGGCAGGTGAAAATTTCTGAATCGGTGAATTTATGTGTTTACTATGGCCATGGTAATGTCGGATATAATGAGTTGGGGGTGGATCTTAGCGAGTATAAATGTTGCCATTCAACACTTCTAAACCCAGACAGACTGGACATTAGGCAGTTAAAGTATTGGTTCACAACAAGTTTTGGGATGGGTCTTGATGTGTTATCCATCAATATTCATGCATTGTGGATCAAATACCGTTAAAATGTATGGTGGGAGCTGATGTTGATAGATAGGAGGTTGGCCTGGTTAATTCATTGCATAGAACAAATGATCCACCCATATGTCTTAGTGCAACCTATGATGAAGGAGGAGAATACCGTAGAAGTCGGCCGGGGGGAGGGGGTATGAACCCGACTAAGGAAGTCAACCGGCTAATGAGACTGGTCTATCTGGGTCCAGTGGATGTTAGCCGTTCCGAGGAAGAGTCATATTACGTGTCAGGCAATTTGCGTGGTCATGAAGCAAGCAGAGTAGTCAATCAACGGTACTTGCTGGCAGTGGCTTTGCTGATGGGTATGAGGAAGGGGAGGAAATGCAGAGGGTGATGGAAGAGGATAACAAGGATGGATTGGCGGGGGATCTGGATATTGATACTACGAGGAAGTGGAGGTGCCGATTCCTTTTTCATGGGATCAATACACTTTGACTAGCCTTACATTCAATGATAGCCATGAGACTCCGCGACAGTATCATCTAAACCAAGTCCAGATAGGAGCTATGTATGATACAAAGAAAAAATAAACAATGCGGTGACAAAGTTGGCTATGTCTACACAAAGGGTTTTCCGCTCACACATATCAAGTCCAACAGCTACACCATAAAATGTGTTGAAATTGGTTGTCCTCGGAAGGTGCACGGGCACGTGCCAAGTGGCACATCCACTGGTTCATCACTGATGTTGTCCCACATAACTCTTTCCATGTTACTTCCAAGTTTGCTAGCTGATATGAAAAATTCATGTAGATATTGGAAAACAATAGAAATTGTGACACACTTCAATATGAAACTAAGATACAACATAATGCTCCTAGAATAAGACACTACAAACTAGTTGTGCAACGTCGAACAACCAGTACATGAAGTCCTCATCACTATTCTCGCTTAAATGGTGCTTGCACGAATCTTTGCGGTTGCATCCAAATGTTACCTGAACTAGTTTCCCTAGCATAAAATTATTAGAGGAATCATAACCAGCATCGAGCCCTCCGATGATTCTACGTTCTTACTTGATCTACCGCTCTTTGAGCTTGCACAAACCTTGGATGTGTTCTCAGATTTTTTGCATGGCATAAAGTCATCTTTGTCGCTCTTCACTTTCTTAGAGCTACCGCCAAGGGCATACATTTTTCGAGTTTGTTAAAAAAACATTTAAAAAATCCATCTCTAGGTTCACGTCCCTCTATATCTTCCCTCTGTTATTCGACCATCGCCGCGGCCGTTGTCCCCGTTCGTTTCCTCTGCCAACAATGCTCAAACCGCCACCATGTGGTGAAAAACAAAGTAGAGAAAAAAACTTGATACTCAAGGTTTGCACCTATTTCACCGGGGACACACCAATCTTGACATAAGTATACATCATAATGTTTTAAAAATATGCGCGGTCCCTAAGAGCATCCCTACCCTATCCCCATAACTTAATTGTTCATCTTACACCTTATCTTTTATTTCTACATTTTTTAGAAAACTAAAATTTTATTCATCTCACCTATTCCCTAAAACTTAATTCAAAAAAAATATTTTGGCATTTCAAACAAATTTCGACGCAAAGAATTCATAAATGCACCACATTTCAAACAAACTTACACAATTCAAATGCACTACATCAAAATTCAACTATGAACATTAGTATACTTCATGCAATCTAGTAAACAACTAAAATATAATCATATTTTAGCCAAAAGGCACCAAATTAACAAGTTCATTAAAAAAACACCAAGCACATGGTGGATAAAAATTCATCATCATTTACAAGGGTGTCGTGTACTCATGCCGTCACCGTCGGCACCATCCTTGCCGCGAGCATCATTGCCGCCGCCACCATCATTGCTGCCACCACCGCCCAACTTACTCAAGATCTCACCATGAGTTATTTCCTAGTATGATCTCACCCTATCATTCATCTTGCTTAAATTCATTAACATGATAACACGCTCCTCGGCCATGTTGTTTTGTTCCTCGGCCTCCAATTCAAGCATTTGCTCCTTAGTCTTCCTTTTTTTGTTCTTTGCGGCCTCCATTTACAAGCCTTTGCATCTCAATTTAAAGTCTTAATTCTTTTTATTCCACCTTTCTATCATCGGTCGTCGTCTTTTCCTTCCACCTCTCCTCTTCCATAATATTGATCTCATAGAAGCGAGTAACCTACTTTTGGTCAGCCGGCAATGACCTCTTCACCATCGCAATGAGCTCTTCATTTTATGCTCCAACACCTCCATTTTCCTTCACCACATTTGTAACTTTTTCTCTGTCCGAATGGGTTTGAGGAGTGGATGGATTCTCTACCAAGTCATCATCCTTAGTAGCGATGGTTAGTCTTGTCCTCTTTAGTGTTGTTTCATTGGCCCC
>LR738715.1:338449701-338512342 GCA_902687465.1 Secale cereale
CCAATTCAAGCATTTGCTCCTTAGTCTTCCTTTTTTTGTTCTTTGCGGCCTCCATTTACAAGCCTTTGCATCTCAATTTAAAGTCTTAATTCTTTTTATTCCACCTTTCTATCATCGGTCGTCGTCTTTTCCTTCCACCTCTCCTCTTCCATAATATTGATCTCATAGAAGCGAGTAACCTACTTTTGGTCGGCCGGCAATGACCTCTTCACCATCGCAATGAGCTCTTCATTTTATGCTCCAACACCTCCATTTTCCTTCACCACATTTGTAACTTTTTCTCTGTCCGAATGGGTTTGAGGAGTGGATGGATTCTCTACCAAGTCATCATCCTTAGTAGCGATGGTTAGTCTTGTCCTCTTTAGTGTTGTTTCATTGGCCCCGTTGCCCACTTCTCACTTCCCACAAGAACCTTGTAGCAATGTTAAAACTATATGCCCTTGATGCCACTCTTATTTTCCTTTGCTTGTAAAGAGCTAGGAGGTCGAGATTGTACTCATTGATGGGCACTCCACTCAGTAGTTCTAGGTTGACTTGATCAACACAATCGGACCACTAATTGCATTTACACGACAATGACGAGTGACATAACCGATTGTGCGGTTGGAGGGAAAGTCCACATGGTTACCAAAGTAATCCTTGGTCCTTCTTCAAAATGTGTTCTTCTTTTGAACGGACCCGACCATGCCCTCAAGAGAGATGTTCATCCAAGCATTGCACAAAGCTACATCCTCTTCTAGCTTATAGTTGCATGATCTTGATGCCCCTCCTCATTTTTTGGGTCTCTGGCTCCTCTACCTCGTCAACCTCATCCTCAACCACTAGCTCAAGATTTCAACGAACATGGCAATGTCGGTGTGGCCTATGGTGTGGCTTGCGTCCAATTGTGACATGAACTCAGACATATCATGCGACTCCATTTGCTCACTACAATAGCAAAGGAACATTGTAGCAATTAGCATCGCATAATTCACCATACAATTAATCTATTGCAGAAAAAAGGGAAAGGAAAAAAGTTTCCTGAATTTCATCAAGCAGGTAGGTGCCACTCCGTGTCCCGTCAAAATTTGACTCTTCCATGGCTGGTGGAGGTGGAGGGGTGGTGGTGTGGTTGTATGATGATGAGAGGGAGGCCTCAGCGCCATGGGAGGGCGATGGGAAGGCGACGGGGAAACCGACACCTTCTTCTTCTTCTTCATTGGCGCGGTCATTTTGTCTACCAACTTGGCCGATAGCCGATGCTCCCATTTGCCAGACGTCGGGGCCAAGGGTAGTCATGGGTGCCACAGCGGGTCTTTCGGGATCAGGCTTCGAGGAGCTCCCGATGATGAGCCTCCTTGGCATCGGCATTTTCGTGCTTGCGTCCCATAATTGGCGGACGATGGTGGGGTCTCCGGCGTCGGTAAGGTGGCTAGGGGCAGTGCAGTGGGTGTGTTGTACATTCCGGAGGTAATCAGGGGCAAGGACGGACGGCAACAAGGAAAGCGCGAGGGTCGGACGGGGAAGAGATGGTTAAGCGGTAAGGCTGCATTGTTTCCCTATGTTTTACTCAGAATTGTCCATTCTAGAGCATATGGATCGGTGGTGGAAATGTTTGGGGAGAAAAAAAAGACTAAAAGTGGTGAATCAAACTTTTTATGGATGGGTTAGATGAGTCTTAGTTATCCAAATCAAAAAAGTTTCTAAACTTAAAACTTTTAGAGTGATGGGGATCAGAGATGCTCTAAACCCCATAGTGTGTTGAGTTCGTTCAAGCTTGCTTGGCTGCATGACAAAGCTTTCTTCCCCAATGGACGCAAAACTCCATACATGCTATTTGTGCCACAAGCCACGTTGAGCATCCTTTCTCCACTTCTACACTACTTAAAAAATAATTTAAAGTTTCATGTTTCACTTCTCTTCTCATCATCCATTTTCCCAACCTTCCCTCTATGGTAATCAATAACCTTAGTATACTTACCTTTGAACCAATTACACTTTATTTTACTTACCAAACTTTTCATCAAAAAAAGTTAAATCATGGACATAATTTGATAAAAAATATTTATACAATTATATTAAGGCCTCCTTTGGTTGACAGGAATATTGTAGGAATTGTAAGGATATGAACTTTGCAGGAAAATTCTTTTGAAGCCCTTTGGTGTGTAGGAATGAATTCCTATTCTTCGAAGAAAACAAAACATTACCCCAGACTCAATGGAAAATTCCCGATCCTATGCATCAAATGACATCTCTTTCTTTATAGGACTTGAGATGCATGTCACCTTACTTTTTATGATTTTCCTATTCTTATACTATTCCTATTCTATAAATCAAAGAAGGCCTTAATATGGACACGATTCACAAGTTGACGTGCTAAAATATTTATATCATGTTACAACACACGGGCATTGTCCTAGTCAATTAAAAAACCAAATAACCTTAGTCAAGAGCACCTATAATCGGGTTGTGCTATATAACGCCCACGTGGAGCACTAGTCTCGTCTCACCTACAACGCCGCGTGTTGGGTCAATGCATCTGGTGTTCCTTTTCTAAGCTAAGTCCAATCGGTAGTATGGTTGAGTTAGCAACATACATTTTTCACTTTGTAAAGTTTAAAATAAACCAGTTTATTAGAAAGTAAATATAATTGTCTGTATCATTTTCTGAAAAAAAATCATAGCAAATTTAAGAAATGTTTACCGTGGAGATGAAAATAATGTTCATTATTTGAAACATTTCACTCGTATTCAACACATGTTCATCCTGTATTTAGAAAAAAGTTGTTACTTGCATTGTTCGTCTATTTAGTTTTTTTTTATCATGTATTAAAAATAATGTTTGTTGCATATATAAAATATTTCATCGCCCAATTAAAACATTTGCCGCATATCTGACAAATGTTCATCACGTACGTGAAAAAAATGTCGATGCTATATTTGAAAGGTGTTCATCGTGATTTCAAAAACAAGAGCACGTGTAATTAAAATTTTCATCGCATATTTAAAATATTTAGATAGCATATTTTGAATAAAATTCTTGGACGTTAGTTATTATTCATCGCATATGTAATAAATGTCCATCATGTATTTAAAAGCATTCATTGCATAGAAAAGATTCACACAAATTTGGAGAATATCCGTCCCATATTAATTGTTCATCACATTTTGAACAAATGGTCTTTGCAAGTTTTTGATGATTTCATGATTTTTTCATCTGTTTTTCAAAAGTATTTTAATTTAATGTTTCCTTTTAAAATTAATGAGTGGTTTTAAGGCTTTAATATTTTAAATTTCACTACGATTTTCTTAAATTCAATAACATTTTTCAATTTGTGTTAATATATGTTTTGATATTTATATTTGAATCACTACAATAATTGATAAAGGAAAATATATATAAAAAACTGACCCAAGAAGAAACCAAAACTGAAAAGAGAACTTCAAGAAAATCGAGGAAGAAAAGAGAAAGAAACGAAGAAACCAGAGAAAATGAACACCCTAGAAAAGAAAACAAACCGACTGATTAATGGGCCTCAGGCCATTACGTCCCTCCATCTGCGAGTTGCCCTAGCATCAAAATGGGCAGTGGGAGGGTCCTATTTGATGCGAACAAATTGAAAAACAGGATATTTTTTTCAAATTGTGAAGAAGTTTTAATTCTTGACCTTTTATAAAAATTTGAAGACATTTTTGAAAACATGGTCATTTTTTGAAATCTTGGACATTTAAAACAGATTGTCAACATTTTTCGAAATTCCTAATAGTTCTTGGAAAAATGATTCTTTAATTCAAAATTATTGTTGAAAATTTTGAACATTTGATAATTTGAAAAATGAAAGAGAAATGAAAAATCTGAAAATCCGAAATAAAACAAAAAAAACTGTTAAAAGAAACCGAACAAAAAACCCGATCCAAGAACGTTCTGTAAAGTTCCCAAAACGGTAAAACTGGACCAAACCTGCTACAAGGTTCCTAATGCTGGGAGCCACATTGAGAAACAGTATAACGAAGCTATCTACGAGCCTCCACAATGTTTCGAGCCTCTCAGCCGTCGGATCACTGCGACTTACGCTGTAGATCAGTTGGGCGTCCTCAGGTGGTTCACGCGCCGCAAAAGCCGTTTCGCGGGCCGCTGCTCCGCAGAGCGAGCGCCCGTTTCTGTCCGTAATCGGGCCAGAAAGGCCCACGTTAAAGTTTAGTCGAAGCACACTTGCATGACCCAGGTCGTCCTATGTGTTGTTGGCAGCAGCCCTATCCCCTCTACGCGCGATGCGCCGTCGTTACTTCCCTGCGAAGCGCCGCCGTCGTTACATCCTCTCAATTGGCCGCCGCCATCCTTCGTCCCACCGGTGAGCTTCCTCTGGGTGTCTGCCTCCGCGTAGGTGCCCTTTACTCGCCCCTATTCTTCCACCGCAGCCCGCAGGCCCCTTCTTTATTGTTCTAAATCTCCGGTCTTGCTGCGTACCTCCACGGCGGCGGCGGCAGCCGCCCTTACCGTTGGCGTTCATCACCGGCTGTCCTCCTCCATACCCTTGCATCTGGAGCGCAAGTTCTTCTCAATTCTGTAACTAAGGCAGAAACTGATGCGTGATTATGTTTATAAAGTTCCGCTGTCCATCTCCTGTGTCTTATTGCTGCTTGGTGATGGTGGAGAGCAGCGTCGACAGCAGAGCCAAAAATCCTAACTTCACGGCGTTGAAGGACTTGGCTTCCCTATGTCACTCTCCCCGTCCACAGCGAGGCGTCGTGGAGTCTGCATCCGAGAGACCACCATGATCAGCAAATTATGCACCGCTTCTACACATTCCTTGGTCTGTCCTGATTTCTTACCAATTCTTAAACTGTCGCTTGACCTTTTTACCAATTTGTAAAACATGTTGGCAATGTGAAGAATTGTGAGTGAATGACTGAATGTCTACAAAGCCGTCCGAGCAAGTGAGCGATGCCATGGTGGTAGTGGTGAAGGAGTTGTTGCCGGCGACGGCGTCAATCTGATCAGCCTGAGCTCCTTGGTTACAACGCCAGGTTCAGGTACCAGCAATGGGCAGCCCGCATCTCTGCAACGACTCCAGCGGCAGTAAGCCGCCTTGTTGCATCTCACCGACGCCGGTATATGCCATTAATTAATTTTGTTACTTAGTAATTTACTCATGAATTACTACTTCTATACTCACCGAGTACTACTGTTGGTGATGCAAAAAGACCACGTGTAGTTGAACCTTTTCAAGGATGTTATGTATTGTTGATTTATCTTATACCATGTGCATGATACAAAGCCGTCCTACTTTGACGTCCTACTTTGACGTACTAGAACAAGAAATATATTGCGGCTCTCATGATTTCCATGTACCAGTCAAGTTATCTCAGTTTTCCTCTGCTAATCTTGATGATTCTATCCTTTTTCATCTTAGGATGAACGGACGCGACAACGCGCGCCTTTATGTTCTAGTGTTTTCTTAAAATGGGCAGGACCAATATCTTGCTGCTCATTCCTAACCTCCGTGAGCGCGTGCCATGAGGGCGACGCGACTAAGCCAACCCACTGGCACCAAAGCAAGTGAGTTCAGCACAACAACACGATATAAAAAATCCAAGAAAATCACCAGGAAGAAAAGAGAAAAGAAACGAAGAAACCAGAAGAAATGAACGCCCTAGAAAAGAAAACTAACTGGATGATAAATGGGCGTCAATCCATTACGTCCCTCCACCTGTGAATTGCCAAGCGTCAAAATGGGCAGTGGGAGGGAGAAGCGCATGGATGAACCCGGGTACATATGAACCCACTTTGAAAAACACATTTTGTAATGTCAAAAAATTCTGAAAAAAGTTAGGCGCATACATCTTCATATTCTATGTGTGTGCAGAAAGTTTCATAGAAAAACAACTTTTTTTGCAGCCTGTGCAAAAAAGACAATTTTTTGTGCCGTAAAACGCTATTTAGAAGCAATAAAAGTTGTCTTTTTTACTGAGACAAAACAAAAATACTTTTTCACACAAAACTTTATGCTGTGGACATACCTTTGCCAACATGTATACATAATTTTTGTTTAGAATTTTTGAACATTACAAAATGCGTCAAAAGTACATTTTTGAAAAGCGGGTGCAGATGCCCCCGTGTGCAGATCGTCCGCTCTCCAGTGGGAGGTCTTATTTGACACGAACAAATTCAAAAATAGGTACATTTTATGAAATTATGAAGAAGTCTAATTCGTGAACTTAAAAAAATTGAGAACATTATTTGAAAACACAGACCATTTTTGAAATCCTGTTCACTTTTAAAAATTTGTGAACATATCTGAAATTCCTAATATCTTTTCAAGAACCTATTTGAAAATCCTATTCTTAAAAAAATTTATGTACATTTTTTGAAATTCTTAATAATTCTTAAAAAATGTGCAACAAGAACCTTTAAGAACATAGAGCAACATTATATTTGAAATATTTATTGCTTTTTGGTAGGACCCCGATAAATCATGAACATTCGAATTGTAGGCATGTCATCTTGAAAGTTGAACCATGGCAACGTTGTCTTAGTTCATTTTTTCTTCTTCAAAAAATTGTCATGTTTGTCAACCTCGCGTGAACTCAAGTTGTCATGAAAAGTGTTTGGAGCCATGCTTGAAATCCTAACGTTTGGAATTTGTCAATTCCGTTTTTAACATTTCTTAAAAATTATGATTGATTTAAAATGTTAACTTTTTTTGGAAAATGCAAATAATTTCGGGTTCGTTTGGCGTGCGAACACACCGATGCAACCCCTTCGGTGACATATCAACCCATTGGCTCCCAGTCGGAGGTGTACGCAAGTTGAATTATAGAGCGGCGTGTTTTCTTGAGCGAGGCAGAGGGCGTCGGAGGGTCACGACAACCCTCGCGGAGGTCGTGGAGGTGGAGTCGCACGCCGCTCCGGAGCTGGTATGAGTGACTGGCACCCCCTCACGCCACAACCGCGTCGTGGTGGAGGTGTCGGGTTCTGACAACGAGGGGTTTATTGTGGATCTCACATCGACCGGCGACGTCCATGCCACAGGCTCTGACAAAGAAGAGTAGGGCATAGGAGACCGCGGCGCTCGAATCCATGAGCCGGTCCACGCCCCATGTCCTACTCTTCCTCATCGACGACTGCACCATCGCTTTGGGGGCTCAGCCGGCCACCGGACATGGACACAGACATGAAGACGAACTAGTGCCGACAAAGATTGGACTATGTTTTATGTTGCATGCAATTGTATGGATTAAGAATTTGTTAGTGAGATATCCGATTGTGGAAGAGGACATTTAAGGTGTTACAGTCAATGCCCGCCCACATTCGACTGGTCGGATTAGTTCTTATTGGGTCACTCACATGCACCTGAGGTAGAAGAAGAAAAAGCGGTGACCACGCCCAAGGTTCGGTACTATTGCAAGATTTAGAACGATCGTCAGGTATCAAAATCCAAATCTTAATTAAATGATATAGTATGTGAGAAAAAAAAAAGAAAAAACTGAAAAGAAATATTTATACGAATCTCAATGCAAGATCAATGAAATATAACATCAATTCAGACATAACGAAGTATAAATCGAGTGAGACATGGATATAATAATAGACACTGTCTGCACACTGCTACTACCGAAGAAGCAGACAATTGCAACCGTAGAAAAACAAACTTTTGTTTGGACCAACAGCACGAGAGGGGAAATGTATTGCATGCTGAACTGATTCGAGCACGGAATCATGGTCATGGAGTTGGATCAGCTATCTATGCGGAATAGAGCTCGGGTCTGGAAAGCCTCGGCGTCGGAACGGCGACCAGCGGCGTGGCCTTCTTCATGACGATGCCGAACTTCTCTGTCAGGTCCAGCGCCGCTCCCTCCGGCAGCTCCCAGTCGAAGGCCTGCAGCAGCATGGCCACAGAGTATGCCGTCATCCTCTCAGCCATGGCGATGCCCGCGCAGATCCTCCTCCCGGACCCGAACGGCACGTAGTCCAGCTCGCTGCCGGTGAAGTCCACCTTCCGGCCGCCGTCGCCGTCGCTCGCCTGAGAGGCGAACCTCTCCGGGATGAACTTCGTTGGATCCTTCCACGCCGCGGGGTCCCTCATGATCGCCCACACGTTGACGAACACGCGGCTGCCCGCCGGGACGCGGTGGCCGCCGACGGTCGTGTCTTCGCTGGGGCAGTGCGGCACCATGAGCGGCAGCGCCGGGTGCAGCCGGAGCGTCTCCTTGACCACCAGATGCAGATAGTGCAGCTGCGGGAGATGCGACTCCTCCACCACGCCGTCGATCCCCACCACCGCGTCGAGTTCCTCCTGCACCTTCTGCAGGATCTGCCGGTTTTGTAGCATCTCCGCCATGGCCCATTCCACCGTGTTCGACGTCGTCTCTGTTCCCCCGACCACCATATCCTATCAATTCAATTCATCACAGGGCACAGCCACGTAAAAAATCAATTAAGCGTGAGAGTAGGTGTACGGAACTACGGATTGCTAATGGAGCTAGCTAGTGACTGATTGGTTACCATGAGCAGAGCCTTGACGTTGGTCATGGTGAAGGCGGCCTTCCCGTCGCCACCTTCCTTCTCCATCTTGAGCATGTATTCGAGGAAGTCTTCCGCCGTGTCGCCGCCGGCCTGGTCGGCCTCGACCCTCTTCTCTATGATCCTGCCGAAGATCTCGTCGAACCGCTCCTTGAGCGCGTCCGACTTCTTCCGGATTCCCTGCAGGTCGAGCGGCGCCAGCGCCGGGAAGAAGTCTGACACGTTGGGCGCGCCGAGCATCTCGGTGATCTCCGCGACAAGCTCCCGGAACTCCTTGCCGACCGACGTCCGCTCGCTCTCGGTCCCTATGTTGCCGCCCCACAGCGTGCCGGTGATGACGTTCATGGTGGTGAGGAACATCTGCGCGCCAACGTCAACCGGCTTGCCGGTGCTGGCCATGGAGTACAGGTGCGCGAGCGTGGCCCTGAACTCGCGGCGGCGGAGGCCGTGCACGTTCTGCAGGCCAGCGGGGCTGAGCATCTCGCGGACGCAGACGCGGCGGAGCAGGCGCCAGGTGGGGCCGACGGGGTTCCAGACGATGTTCTGGCCGCCGCCGTAGGAGATGGAGCGCGCAGCGTCCGGGATGTCCCGGTTGGAGAAGACGAGGTCGTTGTCACGCAGCACCTCGCGGGCCAGCGCCGGGGAAGTGATGACAATGCCCAGTTTGGAGCCGAGCCGGATGGAGAAGATGGGGCCGTACTTGTCGGCGAGGCCGGCGAAGTAGGTGTGCAGGTCCGGGTCGAGGGACAGCAGGCTGCCCAAGAGCGGCAGGCCCCTCGGGCCCGGCGGCAAGCCGCCTTCGCCCCTGCCGTGGCCACGCCGGAGGGTGACGACGTAGAGGAAGGCGGCCACGAGCAGCGCCCCGTAGAGCAGCGTCGTCGAGGTGGCCGCGTCCATGGCTGCGCACGCTGCGGTAGTGGTAGCTAGGGACTGAGACAAGGAGAAACAGGCAGCGATGGTGCGTGGCGGATCCTGACTGGATTTATGGGCAAGGCGGTGTTTTCCACTTGGGTTCCTCTTCCTCCAATAGGCGTTGGTTGATATGGCCGCGTGTGGACGGGAGCAGCAACGAACGGGGGCGTCGCATTTGTCTCGTCCCGGCGGCGAGCTGCCGGCTCGCGGACGGAAAATGCGAGGGACACTCGTCGTTGACATCCACGCAAATACTTATCGTTTGCTCTGCCAATGTTAGCGATTAATGGTTGTGCGTCTGATCCCGACAAATTTATGCGGTGGGGGTAGTACGGGCTTCCTATCAAGATTGACCAGATTGGCATCTTTGGGTGTGGACTGGAGCAGCGAGGAACGGGATGCCTCGCTTGTCACCTCACGGCAGCGGCCGCCTGCTGCCGGCCGGAAAGAAATAACCGAGCGGGGAAAATTCACCGACCACTTACCATATTATTTTTTCTCGAATACACACAAGTGTCTTGTGCATGATTCATTAAAAAGGATGGGTAGAGGAGGAGCGGGGAGCCCCAAGTCCACTAGTACAACCACAACAACAAAACTATTTACATGTGGATTTTTCCAGCCTACCCACTAATATCCTACGAAGCTTCTATTCTCACACCTCCCGCTCCACTTCCACTACAGCGGATCCTAGAACCGTCTCATTTAGCAGTCCCGCCTTTGACCAAAGTCTACCCCCTCTCGTAACCGTTGTAGCAAGCCTTGTAACGATGACGTTGCGTCCTCAAAGACTATGTCATTCCTATGCTTCCACAACATCCGCATGCCCATCAGACACACGGCCCGTGTGGACTTGCGCTGATCTATGCTCGTGCCTTGTCGCGCACACCACCCGCCCAAGGTCTTACCTGGCAGTGGTAGGTACTCAATTCTCCTTGCCAAAGATGTGCACCACTACCATACCTGCTTTGCGAAAACGCAGTCAATGAGTAAGTGTTGCATGGCCTCGTCATGTTGATTGCAGAAAAAGCAAATGTCCTCATGAGGTAGCCCCCTACACGCGAGCTTGTCAGAAGTCCAACATCAGTTCTTGATTGCCAACCAGGAGAAAAACCGGCGCTGCAGCGGCGCCTTTGACTTCCAATTAAACAACGATATCGGAGAGATTTCCGTCCCATAAATTTCGTCATGTAGGCAGACCGTGCGGTGTAGCTTCCATGCCCCTCCCAGGTGAAGGAAATATGCCCTAGAGGCAATAATAAAAATGTTATTTGTATTTCCTTATATCATGATAAATGTCTTTTATTCATGCTAGAATTGTATTAACCGGAAACTTAGTACATGTGTGGATACATAGACAAAACAGTATGTCCCTAGTATGCCTCTACTTGACTAGCTCATTGATCAAAGATGGTTATGTTTCCTAGCCATAGACATGAGTTGTCATTTGATCAACGGGATCACATCATTAGGAGAATGATGTGATGGACAAGACCCATCCGTTAGCATAGCACTATGGTCGTTTAGTTTAACTGCTATTGCTTTCTTCATGACTTATACATGTTCCTATGACTATGAGATTATGCAACTCCCGAATACCGTAGGAACACCTTGTGTGCTATCAAACGTCACAACGTAACTGGGTGATCATAAAGATGCTCTACAGGTGTCTCCGAAAGTATTCGTGGTGTTGGCATAGATCAAGATTAGGATTTGTCACTCCGAGTGTCGGAGAGGTATCTCTGGGCCCTCTCGGTAACACACATCACAATAAGCCTTGTAAGCAAAAGACTAATGAGTTAGTCACGAGATGATGTGTTACGGAACGAGTAAAGAGACTTGCCGGTAACGAGATTGAACTAGGTATAGAGATACCGACGATCGAATCTCGGGCAAGTAACATACCGTTTGACAAAAGGAACAACGTATGTTGTTATGCGGTTCTGACCGATAAAAGATCTTCGTAGAATATGTAGGAGCCAATATGAACATCCATGTTCCGCTATTGGTTATTGACCGGAGATGAGTCTCGGTCATGTCTACATAGTTCTCGAACCCGTAGGGTCCGCACGCTTAACGTTTGATGACGATCGGTATTATGAGTTTATGAGTATTGATGTACCGAAGGTAGTTCGGAGTCCCGGATGAGATCACGGACATGACGAGGAGTCTCGGAATGTCTGAGACATAAAGATTGATATATTGGACGGCTATATTCGGACACCGAAAGTATATCGGAAAAGTTTCGGATTTATCGGGAATGCCGGAGGGGGTTACCGGAACCCCCTACGAGAGGGGATGGTCCATAGTGGGCCTAAAGGGAAAGAGAGAGGCAGCCCATAGGGCTGGCCGGCGCCCCCACCTAGGGTTCCTAGTTGGACTAGGATTGGGGGGGCGCCACCTCTCCTATTCCTTTCCCCCTTCTTCCTTTCGGTGAATCCTACTAGGAATAGGATTGCAATCCTATTCCTAGTAGGACTCCTTCCCTAGCCGCACCAGGAAGGGCCCGCCGGCCTCCCTCCCCTGCTCCTTTATATACGGGGGCAGGGGGGCACCCAAAGACACACAAGTTGAATTGTTTTAGCCGTGTGCGGTGCCCCCCTCCACAGAATCACACCTCGGTCGTACCGTCGCGGAGCTTAGGCGAAGCCCTGCGCCGGTGAACACATCATATCCGTCACCACACCGTCGTGCTGACAAAACTCTCCCGTGAAGCTCAACTGGATCAAGAGCTCGTGGGACGTCATCAAGCTGAACGTGTGCTGAACGCGGAGGTGCCGTACGTTCTGTGCTTGATCGGTTGGATCGCGAAGAAGTTCGACAACATCAACCGCGTCACTTGACGCTTCCGCTCCCGGTCTACGAGGGTACGTAGACACACTCTCCCCTCTCGTTGCTATGCATCTGGTAGATAGATCTTGCGTGATCGTAGGAAAATTTTAAAATACTACGTTCCCCAACAGTGGCATCATGAGCCAGGTCTATGCGTAGATGATATGCACGAGTAGAACACAATGAGATTATGGACGATACTAGTCATACTGCTTACCAGCATGTCATACTTTGCTTCGGCGGTATTGTGAGATGAAGCGGCCCGGACCGACATTACGCGTACGCTTACGCGAGACTGGTTTCACCGTTACGAGCACTCGTTGCTTAAAGGTGACTGGCGGGTGTCTGTCTCTCTCACTTTAGCTGAATCAAGTGTGGCTACGCCCGGTCCTTGTGAAGGTTAAAACAGCACATACTTGACGAAACATCGTTGTGGTTTTGTATGCGTAGGTAAGAACGGTTCTTGCTAAAGCCCGTAGCAGCCACGTAAAACTTGCAACAAACAAAGTAGAGGACGTCTAACTTGTTTTTGCAGGGCATGTTGTGATGTGATATGGTCAAGACATGATGAGTTATACGGTTTTGTATGAGATGATCATGTTTTGTAAAGTTATCGGCAACTGGCAGGAGCCATATGGTTGTTGCTTTATTATATGAAATGCAATCGCCATGTAATTGCTTTACTTTATCACTAAACGGTAGCGATAGTCGTAGAAGCAATAGTTGGCGAGACGACAACGATGCTACGATGGAGATCAAGGTGTCGCGCCGGTGACGAAGGTGATCATGACGGTGCTTTGAAGATGGAGATCAAAAGCACAAGATGATGATGGCCATATCATGTCACATATTTTGATTGCATGTGATGTTTATCTTATTATGCTTCTTATTTTGCTTAGGACGACGGTAGCATTATAAGATGATCCCTTACTAAATTTCAAGGTATAAGTGTTCTCCCTGAGTATGCACCGTTGCAAAAGTTCGTCGTGCCGAGACACCACGTGATGATCGGGTGTGATAAGCTCTACGTTCAAATACAACGGGTGTAAGCCAGTTTTGCACACGCAGAATACTCGGGTTAAACTTGACGAGCCTAGCATATACAGATATGGCCTCGGAACACTGGAGACCGAAAGGTCGAGCGTGAATCGTATAGTAGATATGATCAACATAAGATGTTCACCATTGAAAACTACTCCATCTCACGTGATGATCGGACATGGTTTAGTTGATTTGGATCACGTGATCATTTAGATGACCAGAGGGATGTCTATCTAAGTGGGAGTTCTTCAAATTAATATGATTAAATTGAACTTTAATTTATCATGAACTTAGTCCTGATAGTTTTGCATATCTATGTCGTTGTAGATCAATGGCCCGTGCTACCGTTCCTTTGAATTTTAATGCATTCCTAGAGAAAGCTAAGTTGAAAGATGATGGTAGCAATTAAACGGACTGGGTCCGTAACCTGAGGATTATCCTCATTGCTGCACAGAAGAATTATGTCCTTGAAGCACCGCTAGGTGACAAGCCCCCTTCCGCTGATGCAGACGCTTTGAACGTCTGGCAGTCGCGGTCTGATGACTACACGATAGTTCAGTGTGCCATGCTTTACGGCTTAGAACCGGGACTTCAACGACGTTTTGAACGTCATGGACCATATGAGATGTCCAGGAGTTGAAGTTAATATTTCAATCAAATGCCTGAATTGAGAAATATGAGATTTCCAATAAGTTCTACAGCTGCAAAATGGAGGAGAATAGTTCTATCAGTGAACACTTACTCAGAATGTGTGGGTACTACAATCATATGACTCAACTTGGTTGCAAAGTTGACGAGGATAGTGTTATTGATAGAGTTCTTCAATCACTGCCACCAAGCTATAAAGGCTTCGTGATGAACTATAACATGCAAGGGATGCAAAAGACAATTCCCGAGCTCTTCGCTATGCTCAAAGCTGCGGAGGTAGAAATCAAAAAGGAGCATCAAGTATTGATGGTTAGCAAGACCACTAGTTTCAAGAAAAAGGGCAAGGGAAAGAAAGGGAACTTCAAAAGGAATAGCAAGTCAGTTGCTACTTCCACGAAGAAACCCAAATCTGGAGCCAAGCCTGAAACTGAGTGCTTCTACTGCAAGGGGACTGGACACTGGAAGCGGAACTGCCCCAAGTATTTGGCGGATAAGAAGGATGGCAAGATGAACAAAGGTATATGTGATATACATGTTATTGATGTGTACCTTACTAATACTCGTAGTAGTACCTGGGTATTTGATACCGGTTCGGTTGCTAATATTTGTAACTCAAAACAGGGACTACGGATTAAACGAAGATTAGCTAAGGACGAGGTGACGATGCACGTGGGAAACGGTTCCAAAGTCGATGTGATCGCCGTCGGCACGCTACCTCTACATCTACCTTCGGGATTAGTTTTAGACCTAAATAATTGTTATTTGGTGCCAGCGTTGAGCATGAACATTATATCTGGATCTTGTTTATTGCGAGACGGTTATTCATTTAAATCAGAGAATAATGGTTGTTCCATTTTAATGAATAATATCTTTTATGGTCATGCACCCTTGAAGAGTGGTCTATTCTTATTGGATCTCGATTGTAGTGATACACATATTCATAATATTGAAACCAAAAGATGCAAGGTTAATAATGATAGTGCAACTTATTTGTGGCAGTGCCGTTTAGGTCATATTGGTGTAAAACGCATGAAGAAACTCCATAAAGATGGACTTTTGGAATCACTTGATTATGAATCACTTGGTGCTTGCGAACCATGCCTCATGGGCAAGATGACTAAAACTCCGTTCTCCGGAACTATGGAGCGAGCAACAGATTTGTTGGAAATCATACATACTGATGTATGTGGACCAATGAGTGTTGATGCTCGCGGCGGGTATCGTTATTTTTTGACCTTCACTGATGATTTGAGCAGATATGGGTATATCTACTTAATGAAGCACAAGTCTGAAACATTTGAAAAGTTCAAAGAATTTCAGAGTGAAGTAGAGAATCATCGTAACAAGAAAATAAAGTTCCTACGATCTGATCGTGGAGGAGAATATTTGAGTTACGAGTTTGGTCTTCATTTGAAACAATGTGGAATAGTTTCACAACTCACGCCACCTGGAACACCACAGCGTAATGGTGTGTCCGAACGTCGTAACCGTACTTTATTAGATATGGTGCGATCTATGATGTCTCTTACCGATTTACCACTATCGTTTTGGGGTTATGCTTTAGAGACAGCTGCATTCACGTTAAATAGGGCACCATCTAAATCCGTTGATACGACACCTTATGAACTATGGTTTGGCAAGAAACCAAAGTTGTCGTTTCTTAAAATTTGGGGCTGCGATGCTTATGTGAAAACACTTCAACCTGATAAGCTCGATCCCAAGTCGGAAAAATGTGTCTTCATAGGATACCCAAAAGGGACTGTTGGGTACACCTTCTATCACAGATCCGAAGGCAAAATATTCGTTGCTAAAAACGGATCCTTTCTAGAAAAAGAGTTTTTCTCGAAAGAAGTGAGTGGGAGGAAAGTAGAACTTGATGAGGTAATTGTACCTTCTCCCGGATTGGAAAATAGTACATCACAGGAAATTGTTCCAGTGATTCCTACACCAATTAGTGAGGAAGTTAATGATAATGATCATGAAACTTCGGATCAAGTTTTTACTGAACGTCGTAGATCAACCAGAGTACGTTCCGCACCAGAGTGGTACGGCAACCCAGTTCTGGAAATCATGTTACTAGACCATGATGAACCTACGAACTATGAGGAAGCGATGATGAGCCCAGATTCCGCAAAATGGCTTGAAGCCATGAAATCTGAGATGGATCCATGTATGAGAACAAAGTATGGACTTTGGTTGACTTGCCCGATGATCGGCAGGCCATCGAAAATAAATGGATCTTCAAGAGGAATACCGACGCAGACGGTAATATTACTGTTTACAAAGCTCGACTTGTTGCGAAAGGTTTTCGACAAGTTCAAGGAGTTGACTACGATGAGACTTTCTCACCAGTAGCGATGCTTAAGTCTGTCCGAATCATGTTAGCAATTGCCGCATTTTATGATTATGAAATCTGGCAAATGGATGTCAAAACTGCATTCCTAAATGGATATCTCAAAGAAGAGTTGTATATGATGCAACCAGAAGGTTTTGTCGATCCAAAAGGTGCTAACAAAGTATGCAAGCTCCAGCGATCCATCTATGGACTGGTGCAAGCATCTCGGAGTTGGAATATACGCTTTGATGAGGTGATCAAAGCATATGGTTTTATACAGACTTTTGGAGAAGCCTGTATTTACAAGAAAGTGAGTGGGAGCTCTGTAGCATTTCTAATATTATATGTAGATGACATATTGTTGATTGGAAATGATATAGAATTTCTGGATAGCATAAAAGGATATTTGAATAAAAGTTTTTCAATGAAAGACCTCGGTGAAGCTGCTTATATATTAGGTATCAAGATCTATAGAGATAGATTAAGACGCTTAATTGGACTTTCACAAAGCACATACCTTGATAAGATTTTGAAGAAGTTCAAAATGGATCAGTCAAAGAAAGGGTTCTTGCCTGTTTTACAAGGTATGAAGTTGAGTAAGACTCAATGCCCGACCACTGCAGAAGATAGAGAGAAAATGAAAGTCATTCCCTATGCCTCAGCCATAGGATCTATCATGTATGCAATGCTGTGTACCAGACCTGATGTGTGCCTTGCTATAAGTCTAGCAGGGAGGTACCAAAGTAATCCAGGAATGGATCACTGGACAGCGGTCAAAAACATCCTAAAGTATCTGAAAAGAACAAAGGATATGTTTCTCGTATATGGAGGTGACAAAGAGCTCGTCGTAAACGGTTACGTCGATTCCAGCTTTGACACTGATCCGGATGACTCTAAGTCACAAACCGGATATGTATTTTTATTGAACGGTGGAGCTGTCAGCTGGTGCAGTTCCAAGCAGAGCGTCGTGGCGGGATCTACGTGTGAAGCGGAATACATAGCTGCTTCGGAAGCAGCAAATGAAGGAGTCTGGATGAAGGAGTTCATATCCGATCTAGGTGTAGTACCTAGTGCATCGGGTCCAATGAAAATCTTTTGTGACAACACTGGAGCCATAGCCTTGGCGAAGGAATCCAGGTTTCACAAGAGAACAAAGCACATCAAAAGACGCTTCAATTCCATCCGCGATCTAGTCAAGGAGGGAGACATAGAGATTTGCAAAATACACACGGATCTGAATGTTGCAGACCCGTTGACTAAGCCTCTTCCACGGGCAAAACATGATCAGCACCAAGACTCCATGGGTGTGAGGATCATCACTTTATAATCTAGATTATTGACTCTAGTTCAAGTGGGAGACTGAAGGAAATATGCCCTAGAGGCAATAATAAAGATGTTATTTGTATTTCCTTATATCATGATAAATGTCTTTTATTCATGCTAGAATTGTATTAACCGGAAACTTAGTACATGTGTGGATACATAGACAAAAGAGTATGTCCCTAGTATGCCTCTACTTGACTAGCTCATTGATCAAAGATGGTTATGTTTCCTAGCCATAGACATGAGTTGTCATTTGATCAACGGGATCACATCATTAGGAGAATGATGTGATGGACAAGACCCATCCGTTAGCATAGCACTATGATCGTTTAGTTTAACTGCTATTGCTTTCTTCATGACTTATACATGTTCCTATGACTATGAGATTATGCAACTCCCGAATACCGTAGGAACACCTTGTGTGCTATCAAACGTCACAACGTAACTGGGTGATCATAAAGATGCTCTACAGGTGTCTCCGAAAGTATTCATGGTGTTGGCATAGATCAAGATTAGGATTTGTCACTCCGAGTGTCGGAGAGGTATCTCTGGGCCCTCTCGGTAACACACATCACAATAAGCCTTGCAAGCAAAAGACTAATGAGTTAGTCACGAAATGATGTGTTACGGAACGAGTAAAGAGACTTGCCGGTAACGAGATTGAACTAGGTATAGAGATACCGACGATCGAATCTCGGGCAAGTAACATACCGTTTGACAAAAGGAACAACGTATGTTGTTATGCGGTTCTGACCGATAAAAGATCTTTGTAGAATATGTAGGAGCCAATATGAACATCCAGGTTCCGCTATTGGTTATTGACCGGAGATGAGTCTCGGTCATGTCTACATAGTTCTCGAACCCGTAGGGTCCGCACGCTTAACGTTTGATGACGATCGGTATTATGAGTTTATGAGTATTGATGTACCGAAGGTAGTTCGGAGTCCCGGATGAGATCACGGACATGACGAGGAGTCTCGGAATGTCCGAGACATAAAGATTGATATATTGGACGGCTATATTCGGACACCGAAAGTATACCGGAAAAGTTTCGGATTTATCGGGAATGCCGGAGGGGGTTACCGGAACCCCCTACGAGAGGGGATGGTCCATAGTGGGCCTAAAGGGAAAGAGAGAGGCAGCCCATAGGGCTGGCCGGCGCCCCCACCTAGGGTTCCTAGTTGGACTAGGATTGGGGGGGGGGGGGCGCCACCTCTCCTATTCCTTTCCCCCTTCTTCCTTTCGGTGAATCCTACTAGGAGTAGGATTGCAATCCTATTCCTAGTAGGACTCCTTCCCTAGCCGCACCAGGAAGGGCCGGCCGGCCTCCCTCCCCTGCTCCTTTATATACGGGGGCAGGGGGGCACCCAAAGACACACAAGTTGAATTGTTTTAGCCGTGTGCGGTGCCCCCCTCCACAGAATCACACCTCGGTCGTACCGTCGCGGAGCTTAGGCGAAGCCCTGCGCCGGTGAACACATCATATCCGTCACCACGCCGTCGTGCTGACGAAACTCTCCCGTGAAGCTCAACTGGATCAAGAGCTCGTGGGACGTCATCAAGCTGAACGTGTGCTGAATGCGGAGGTGCCGTACGTTCGGTGCTTGATCGGTTGGATCGCGAAGAAGTTCGACAACATCAACCGCGTCACTTGACGCTTCCGCTCCCGGTCTACGAGGGTACGTAGACACACTCTCCCCTCTCGTTGCTATGCATCTGGTAGATAGATCTTGCGTGATCGTAGGAAAATTTTAAAATACTACGTTCCCCAACACCAGGACCACGTAACCATGTCCTCCACCCCGTCTGTTAACTGCATAGACGCCACCTGAGGCCATAGCCCAAGGAATTCCTCAAGCGCTGGCGGCGTAAGATTTGGGCCGATGTCACCAGCCCAACTGTCATTACTGAGAGCGTCTGAAACCAGTTTAGATTTCCTGACCCAGGGTGGTACTCTGTCGTACAGCGCAGGTGCGATCTCGCACGGCCTGGATCCATTGAGCTAGCGGTCCTCCCAAAATAGATTTGTCCTACCATCTCTCATTGTACGTGCCGCCGCCTGAACCAAGGCAAGGAACTCATATGGCACCATCTATCCTTATCCACTTTCTGTAGCCAAGGCCAGCGAGCCTGCAGTACCTTGTTCAGCTAATGTAGTTTGGGGATCCCTAGACCGCCTGCCCACTTCGGTGTGCACACTTCTTCCCATGCCACCAAGCAATTCCCACCCTTAGCTTCTTTCTTGCGGCACCAGAGGAATCCCCGACAAATCTTGACAAGCGCAAATAGAGTTTTTGCTGGTAAGTTGAGTGCACGCATGGAGTGGACGGGTATGGCACTGAGTACAGATTGGATGAGGATGAGTCATCCACTCTTCGGTAGCAATGGCGCCTTCCACATTGGTAAGAAATCTCCCACCCGGTCCACAAGTCCTTGCAACCGGGTCACACACTGTTTTCTGAGTGCTAAGGGTAGACCCAAGTAGGTGACTTACCATATTTTTAATAGAAGAGGAAATATATTTGCAAGATTCCTTCAATCGATGCATACATCAATCGTTGGAGCACCCACTCCTACAAGTATTTTTTTGGATAAAGGGTGTATTTTATTGGCTTAGAATGGAGCATCAAGAGGATACAAACACAATGAGCACATGCCCGGTCTCTGCATAACTAGGATGCACACAACCAATACCAACTCACACAAAGAAATACATCAACAAATAGCAAAGTCAAATAAGAGCAAAGCCATGCATAGACGATGAAATAAAAAACCTAAAGCGATAAGATCTGCAATCAAAAAGCTATAGCAAAGACCATATCCGCACCAACCATTTAATAACACCACGCGGACGACGAAGTTCTTCAACAACAACGCCTTCAGGAGGCAGCAATGCTCAAGCGTCACCGTCACCGGATCCAATCACCAAAGGCAAGAATCTAGCTTTTCAATCTGAAGAATCAGTCCGAGCAAAACCTTGCCTTCAACAAGGTAAAGACTTAATATCTCCATTGCTAGGTATAATCAACTCGGGTCAGACCTAGACTTTCACCCCGGAGCTCAAGACCGAAAGCTCGAGTAGCACGATCGTCGACGTCACACATGTGTTGTGACCATCACTTTTCCGTGATCCGAGCAACAAAATGCGATATGCACCAACGTTGCTGCACCACCATCCCTCTGCGTCAAGCCGTCTTTTATAGGTTGCATTTCACCATCGAAGTAAACCATCGGATCTTAAGGGAGGAACCCTCACAAAGACCTTTCGATGTGTTGGGGGACGTAGTATTTCAAAAAATTCCTACGATCACGCAAGATCTATCTACTAGAAGCATAGAAACGAGAGGGGAGAGTGTGTCTACGTACCCTCGTAGACCGAAAGCGGAAGCATCTAGTGACGCGGTTGATGTAGTCGAATGTCTTCACGATCCAACTGATCCTAGCACCGAACGTACGACACCTTCGCGTTCAGCACACGGTCAGCTTGATGACGTCCCACGAGCTCTTGATCCAGTTGAGCTTCACAGGAGAGTTTCGTCAGCACGACGGTGTGGTGACGGTGATGATGAAGCTACCAGCGCAGGGCTTCGCCTAAGCACTGCAACGATATGACCGAGATGTGTAACTATGGGAAGGGGCACCACACACGGCTAGAATCAACTTGTGTGTCTATGTGGTGCCCCCTGGCCACGTATATAAAGGATGGTGGGAGGAGGAGGCTGGCCCTCATAGGGCGCGCCCAAAGTGTGGAGTCCTACTAGGACTCCCTAGTCCTAGTAGGATTCCACCTCCCACAAGGGATAGGAAAAGGGGAAGGGAGAAGGAGAAGGAAGGAAGGGGCACCCCTTTCCCTAGTCCAATTCGGACCAGTCCATGGGGAAGGGGCGCGACCACCCTTGAGGCCTTTCTCTACTTTCCCGTATGGCCCATTAAGGCCTAATACGAATTACCGTAACTCTCTGGTACTCCGAAAAATACCCGAATCACTCGGAACCTTTCCGATGTCCGAAAATAGCCTTCCAACATATCGATCTTTACGGCTCGACCATTTTGAGACTGTTCGTCATGTCCGTGATCTCATCCGGGACTCCGAACAAATGTCGGTCATTAAATCACATAACTCATAATACAGATCATCATCGAACGTTAAGCGTGCGGACCCTACGGGTTCGAGAACTATGTAGACATGACCGAGGCACATCTCCGGTCATTGAAAGTGCAGTATATCGACTAGAGGGGGGGGGGGTGAATAGGCGATTTTTATGAAATGCTTCAAAACATGGTAGCTTTGAAGACAAAAGATAAACTCAATCCTATTAGTATGCAACGGAAAGTGGACTACACTAGATAAGCTATAGTCATGTATTCAATGAAGTGAAAGCACGAAGACTAGTAGCAGCTAGGCAGTAGGGATCATAATGGAAGAAGGAATGAAGCCAATCACAACTAGTAGATACTCAGTGAAGTCAATCAGATAAGACAAGCATGCAATGACTTCACAACGTATAACAGTAAGTAAAAGGAAGGGACGGATAGAACCAGTAGCTCGGGGAAGACAGTGATTTGTTAGACCAGTCCCAGTTGATGTGACAAGTGTACGTCTGGTTAGGGAGGCTGAGATTTAACTCAGAAGACCGCGTCTTCACCTTCTTCCCCTTGAGCTAAGGACACCTAGTCCTCGCCCAATCACTCTGGTAAGTCTTCAAGGTAGACTTCCAAACCTTCACAGACTTCGTTCATCGGCGATCCACAATGACTCTTGGATGCTCAGAACGCGATGCCTAACCGGCTGGAGGAAACACAATCCTCAAGTGTAATAAGTCTTGAGGTCACACAAACAAAAAGACTCCAGTGATGCCTAACACTCTTTGGCTCTGGGTGTTTGGGCTTTGTCCTCGCAAGGATTTCTCTCTCAAATGCTTCGGAGGTGGGTTGCTCTCAAACGACAAAAGCCGTGTAATAACTCTGAGCAGCCACCAATTTATGGTGTAGGGGGTGGGCTATTTATAGCCACTGGGCAACCCGACCTGATTTGTCCGAAGTGACCCTGGGTCACTAAGGAACTGACACATGTTCCAACGGTCAGATTTCAAACACACACAACAACTTTACTTGAGCTACAAGTAAAGCTGACTCATCCGACTCTGGATAAGATTTGCTCACATAGTCTTCGCTCGAAGACATAGGATTTTGTTTGAGCATCACTTCAGTCACTCTGACTTAGTTCACTTGGACCCCACTTAACAGTACGGTGGTTCCTATGACTCAACAAGGAAGAAAGGAAACAACGAAACATCTACGTCTTCGCTTTCCATAGTCTTCACACAATGTCTTCTCATGTCATAGTCTTCAATATGATTATCTTCATATACCACCACTGATATCAATGTCTTCATACATTTTTAGGGGTCATTTCCGGTAGGTTAACCGAATCAATGAGGGACTACTACCTGTGTTATCCTGCAATTCTCACAAACACATTAGTCCCTCAACCAGGTTTGTCGTCAATACTCCAAAACCAACTAGGGGTGGCACTAGATGCACTTAAAATCTCCCCCTTTTTGGTGATTGATGACAAACTGGTTGAAGTTTTCAACGGGGATAAAGATATGTGAAATTGTAAAGGATAAAGGTATTGTCTTCGTAAGTAGCAAAAGGCTCCCCCTGAAGATGTGCATATAGTTGATTTGCCTTTGAATGCAAATGCACATGGCAGGTTGTACTTGTGGAGATCCTCTTCAACTTATGAAGACAATTCATCATGCACAATTGATATGTCGAAGATAATGACATGCATAATGAAAAATGGACGTCTGCAATAATGACTAAGTGCGGACTATAAGATAGCAGATGCGGAATTTATCATCGCATTACATAGTAGCATAAAAACGTAGCATACGACCATCAGTTTAAGTGTTACTACTCAAAGAACCAAATGTAGCAAAACAAGAGTTGTAAACACTATGCAAATTATAAAGCACCCGCCCATATGGACCCGCTTGAAGACTATCAACTCATATGCTGCTCCCCCTTTTGTCAGTAAGGACCAAAAAGGTTTGAAGACATAGAGCCTCTACTCGTTCCCAGTTGGAGCAGGGGAGGATGCAGGGTCGGTGTTGGTGTTTGGCGGTGCAGAAGTAGTTGGTGCAGTGTCGATGCGCGCTGAAGTGGGAGGCGGTGAAGTAGCATCATCTTGATCATCGATCACCCTGGCGCCAATTGTTGCAGCTGAGGAGGAGTATTCAGAATCTTCAAGAGATGGAGTTCGACGCATAACATCAGTCCTTGGAGGAGTGTTGTCAAACTTGAATCTCTCTGTGAAACCATCGTCTTGAAGATCCGCTTCAGCACTCAGCAGGGTCAAACTCTTCCAAGACCTCCGACATGTTTCATGAGCAACAAAGGCATTCTTGGTGGCAAGATTGCGAATGCGATTGACATCCACCAAGAGGCTTTGCATCTGACACTTTAATCAGAGGTGATGCTTGTCCTGTTTCTGATGAAGGGCAACAAGAAGCTCTCGGTTATTCAAGACACGAGATCGCTTCTGAGGCCTTTGGGCAATGGTGCTCTCAGTGGCTTCACTTTCAGCGTGTCGAGGTAGACGAGTACAGCGAGCCAGAGGATAAATGCGTGAGACTGCTGGAACTCCTTCAATCTGCTGAGTGAAGCTCTGGTGATCAGCGTTGTGAAGACTAACTGGCTCTTTGGCAGGCTCTTGGTAGATAGCTTCAGCTGACATATCAACCTCATGCAAGAAGATTTGATGTTTGCGAGCAGAGGGCTCATAGGTGACAGCTGAATGCAACTTGATGAGGCGCATAATCCAAGGGGCATAGAATTTCAGACCAAATAGATCAGCTCCAGACATAGCCATTTGCCTGATGAAGAAATCTTGAGCATTGAAGCTGATGCCATTGAAGACATAGAAGACCAAAGTCTTCATAGTGCCTTCAAGCTTGGCTGATGAAGAATGTCCTTTGATGGGCCATAGAGTACGCCTGATGATATGATAGATGGTGCGCGACAGGTACTCTAGGTCTTCAACAAAGAATTCCTTAGGATATTCAACATCACTTGGCAAAGGCTTCATCATGCTTAACATTTGGCTCATGTTGGGCTGGCGCTTCTGAAATATACTCTCCAAGGCTTCAGTGTGCAATTGACAGCCAGGCTCATACAGATCTCCTGGACTGGGCAGGCCAGTAAGCTCAATGAGATCAAAGGCTTTAGCTTCATGATGCACATTGCCTGTCATCCACTCAAGGACCCATGTCTTCGGATCCCTGCTGTAGCCTCGAATGTGGAGGGTTGCATAGAATTGCAGAAGCAGCTCTTCATTCCAATGCTCTTTGTCTGTTACAAAATTGAGCAGGCCAACATCACGGAAGCAGTCAAGAGCTTCCTCCAGGCAAGGCAGACCAGCAATGGCTTCAGTGTCAAGACGCATATGAGGGAAAATGCGCCCTTGATCATAAAGTACTCTTGAGTAGTAGTTGCGCTGCTGATGGCTCCAGAACCTATCTGATGATATTCTTGGCTTGGAATATGGGTTCTTGGCACTGTCAAAGAAGGTGTTGTGTGCAGTGAAGCTAGTGGCATTGAATGACCCTTGAGAGGTTCCAATACCTGGAAACCTTGGCAGTCTTGGCTTAGGCTTCTGAACTTGGGGCCTGTGCTCAACATGATGATCAAACTGAGGACCAGCAGCACGTGGTCCAGTGGTAGGTGGTGGAATCATAATGGGCCACCGGACAGTAACAAGCTGATCATCCTTGTTGTATGCTTGCTCAATGGTATGGGGCCTGGGAGGCGGAACAGGAGCAGAGGTATTATCTTCAAGCTGCAGATTTGCTTCAGGTGCAGCATCGGCTTCACGCGCAGCACTGGCTTCAGGCGCAGCACTGGCTTTAGGAGCAGTCACTTCAGGCGCAGTCACTTCAGGCGCCACTGTGTCTTCAGGTGCCACATTAGCTTCAACCATGACCACGTCATTGGCTTCAGTGTTTGTGGTGGCAGCCTCTGAATTTGTAGCCTCCACTTCAGGAGCTGGAGGGTCGGACACGTTCTCCTCGAGAACAGGGGGTGTGGCAGTACGTTCCTCTTCAACTTGGGGTTGTTCTTCTCCTTGGGGTGGTTCTTCTTCGGCCGATGCATGCGGAATATCTTCAGCCGCTTTGGCTTCAGATTCTGAGGGGTTCACAGTAGGAGCAGCATCAGGTGCAGATGGTTGCTCTACTCCTTCTGGAACACTTGGGGCGACGACTTGAGGCCTTGGTCCTTTGCGAAGCCTGCGAAAAGCTGGCGACGCCTGAGGGGATGGATGTTGTTGGGCCTCGAAGTCTTCATCTTCAAGCACCGAACTGGTGTCTTGAGTTGGCTGAGGTGTGGCTGGTGTATCCTGTGGGTGATCAGCCCACGAGTCATTCTGTGCAATTGGCGTCAATGGACGACCAATGCTGATGCGTTCGCTGTTCGTAAGAACAGGCGAAGATTCAATGTTGTACTCGATCTGAGGAAGGACTTCATCATCTTCAACATTGTCATGAGGACCAATGTCTTCAGCTGCGGTGGGGTCAACAGCTGGAATGTCTTCAGCCTCTGTGGGAGCATGCTCATGAACAGTCATTCGACGTTCTCTTTGGGCAGATGCAGGGCGAGCAACTGAGATAGGCTCGACAAAGATAGGCTCTTTGGAAGTAGCCTTATCCTTCTTGGTCTTGCGCTTCTTGATGGGTGGAGCTTCATCAGTAGATTGCTTGCGCTTGCGAGCTTCAGCTTCAGCCACCTTTGTCTTCTTGAGCGTTGAAGCGGTTGGGGTTGCCTTAGGCTTCGTGCCAGTCATGCTAGCAGGGAAGACTATGCGAGGCATTTCCTGCCCTGATTCTTCAGCTTCGGGCACATGTTGCTTCTTCTTCTTCTTGGCACCATCCGTGGGTCAATGCCAGGACGCCCAAGAGCCTTGCGCTTTTCAGCTTCATTGAATGCTTGAACGCATTTGGCAGCCAAGTCCTTGATTCGCTCACGAGAACCTTTAGCTTCATCACGCCTCTGGCGAAAGGCTTCCTTTAGCTCATGCATCATAACCTTGAAGTTTTGAATCTCTTGCACGTTGTGCTTGTCCACATGCTTCTTGAACTAAGCCTTTTCATAGTCTATCTATTGCTTCATCTCAACAATTCTCTGAGCCGGAGCCAGCTCAGAAGCAATGGCGCCATGGAAGGAGACGCCGAGGCCAACTGGAAGTTGAAGATCGTCGAAGCTCAGGTTGGGTGTGTCAAACTATTCATCAATGAAGTTATTGAGCACTTCAACGTCAAAGAGCGGCAAATCATTGAAGATTTCAGCATCTTGCTTGCTCTTAATCAATAGCTCTAGAGCATCATCACAAAGATCTTCATCACTTGAGAGATCAAGGGCATCATTTGCAGTCTTCAGCACAGCATCAGGAGTGAGAGCTAGACTAGGGTTGCGTGATGGCTTCCTCTTCAGCTGTCTGCTCTTGGAGATACGAGAGTGTTCCTCATATTGCACACTTGGTGCAGGTGGAGCAGTGGCCAAAGGCTTCACTCTAGAAGCCATTGGAGGAGTAGTCTTCGAAGCCTTTGATTTCTTCTTCTTGGGCTTCGGTGTTGCAGGTGCTTCTTCAGAATCAGCATCTGCTGCAGGCTGATCCACATCCGCCCCTTGAACCCTTATGTGACTGATGAGGCCTTCTAAGTTGTAGAAGGGCCCAACCAGATTTGGTTCAACTTCGCGCGTGCCATCAGCGCGGGGCGCAGAGGGGTCAGGATTGAAGTCTAATCCCCAAAGCTTCTTGTTCTCTTTGGCCGAGTTCTTGGCGTATTGAAGATTTCGCTTGAACAGATTGTCGTCGCGACACCAGAGCAGAGAGCTAGGATCAGCATCAGCAGGCTGAGGCCCTCTGATCATGCAAGGATAGAAGCCTTGAGCAATAGCTTCAGCACGAGTCTTGGGGGGAAGATTTTTATATGTGATATCTCCCCATGGATGCTTGATGACGTTCTTCTCAGCATACTCTTGGGTCACGAACCTGTACTTGAACCACTGTTTAGCCCAGTATCTTCGAATCTATTAGATTCGTGTCTTCCTCTGATTGTAATCCTCCTCTGGATCAGTCTTGTATATCTCAGTGAGATCAGGAGGCAAATCAATGGAGGTGTTGCCACGGTGCTGTCTGCCACGCTTTCTAACTGTCTTGTCAGTTGCCATTTGCTTCAACCTGAAGGGCTTCAAACTGAATGGCTTCAAAACAGGCAAATGCTTCGGTCTGCTGGTCAGACAGGAACTGTCTTCAGGGGAGTGAATGTGACGCTGCAAAAATTCTGCAAACGAATGCAGACTATGAGAACCAAGGGATTCTCCCACGGACATGTACCTGTGACAGCATTAGAGATGCGAGGGAAGGGGAAGAGGTCATATGCATCTTAGAAGTTTTGAAGATTAAAATAGTTTTGAAGACTTTGACCTCATAGCGCGAAGACATTCACTCATGAGAGTTGGTTCTAGATTTGTACGAATCCACAAGTAGGTACAAGTGAGGAATCTAACTATGGTTGAAGCATATGTGAATGTACTAGGCAAGATATGAGATGCAGACAGGGTAGATCTATATATCTAAGTAGGCAGAAACTTCTTGTGGTAAAATAGATGAATTTTTATGGATCTAGAAGATGGTAAAAAGCAAGTTTTATTTACCACACGATGAACTGCTTAGACGGAGAGGAGTTGGATGCCCAGCAGTTCGGTCTTCCGTGCCCTAACTTGGCTACAGAGGACAGCTACGGCGACGACGGAGTAGAAGATGTCTGCGGCCGGCGTGATGACGGCGTCGACAAGGTTGCGGCAGCGAAGCGCTTCGTCGCCGGCGTTGTCGAAAGCTAGCGGAGGCGCTAGGGTTGGTCGAGGTGGAGAGGTGGTGGAAGAACTTTTGACCGTGATGGGACGTGCATTTATAGGCATGGGAGACGGCACAACGCAATTACGCAGGTGCCCCTGACGGTTCACGTACGAGTGACATGTGGCGGTCATGTAACGCATTGATTGTTGTCCCACGATCCCACGTTCACCACGACTGTCGGAGTGGTCCTTCCGGCTTCTCCGGGTTTCAGGCATAAAGGATGGAGCATTAAAAACAGATTTAAAGTTTGTCTCCGTATCTTCTGCTGACAAGGACGTAGAGAAGATATTCGACAGTTTCAACAGAATGCATATGATTTGGACAGACATAATGTGAGATGAGAAAGCATAGAGAGGTTAGGGTCCGATCACATTCACTTAGTCCAAAAGATTCAAATATGAAGACATAGCTATAAGTGAATGCTGTTGAGGACAGAACACAACTCTATATATATATGTCCTACTTGAAGATAAACCAAGTGCGAAGACTTTGCAAATGTAACGCCACGAGAAACACTTCAAACAAGAATTTGGTGGTGGCGTTACCCACCGTATAGGAAGTATTAGACCAAGACACGGCGCACAATTATCGTGGCGCTCCGAAGTCAAATTCCATGTTAATGTATTCACACTTAGAATGTAAGTCTTCATTGATTGAAAATATACTTTACTTCGTGTGTTGCACATCTAAGTCATCAATATGCATAAGTGTTAGGATATGTGCCTGATTACAGGACATTTGAGGATTCTAATATATTTAGCTCACACCGCAACTTGCAAAACCTTTTCTCATCCAAGGGCTTTGTGAAGATATCTGCCAGTTGCTCTTCAGTGTTGACGTGTATGATATCAATATCTTCCTTTATAACATGATCTCTGAGAAAGTGATGACGAATTTCAATGTGCTTTGTCTTCGAGTGCTGAACTGGGTTGTTGGCAATCTTGATGGCGCTTTCATTATCACAGCAGAGTGGCACATGCTTCAGATGGACTCCATAGTCCTTGAGTGTTTGCTTCATCGAGAGAAGCTGAGCGCAGCAAGATCCAGCAGCAATGTATTCAGATTCAGCAGTGGAGAGTGATACATAGTTCTGCTTCTTTGAAGACCAACAGACAAGTGATCGTCCTAGAAAGTGACATGTGCCTGGTGTGGACTTGCGATCAACTTTGTCACCAGCATAATCAGCATCTGAAAATCCTACTAGATCAAACTCTGAGCCCTTTGGATACCATAATCCTAGTGTTGGGGTTTAAGCCAAATATCGAAGTATTCGCTTCACAACAAAGTGATGCGACTCCTTTGGTGCCGCTTGATATCGAGCACACATGCAAACACTAAGCATAATATCTGGCCTAGATGCACATAAATAAAGTAAAGAACCAATCATGGAGCGGTATACTTATTGATCAAAATCTTTACCATTGGCGTCGGGACCCAGATGATGTTTGGCAGGCATTGGCGTCGAGTACCCTTTGCAGTCTTGCATTCCAAACTTTTTCAGGCATTCTTTAAGGTACTTCTCTTGAGATATGAAGATGTCGTTGCTTTGCTGACGAATTTGAAGACCAAGGAAGAACTTCAGCTCACCCATCATGGACATTTGATATTGCTCTTGCATCATGTGACCAAACTCATCACTGTATTTCTTGTCCGTGCAGCCGAAGATAATGTCGTCCACATAGATTTGACAGACAAATAGCTCATCATCATATGTCTTCGTGAAGAGTGTGGGGTCTAGGGATCCAGGTTTGAAGCCTTTGCTCTTCAGGAAGTCTTTGAGTGTGTCATACCAAGCACGAGGCGCTTGTTTGAGGCCATACAGTGCCTTGTTGAGCTTGTATACCATATCAGGACGTTTTGGGTCTTCAAAGCCAGGTGGTTGTGCAACATACACTTCTTCTTCTATTCTTCCATTGAGAAAGGCACTCTTTACATCCATTTGATATAGAAGTATGTTGTGATGATTTGCATAGGCTAGCAGTATACGAATAGCTTCAAGCCTAGCTACAGGAGCAAATGTTTCATCGAAGTCAATCCCTTCGACTTGAGTGTATCCTTGAGCAATGAGACGAGCTTTGTTTCTGACCACTTGACCATGCTCATCTTGCTTGTTGTGATAGATCCATTTTGTGCCTATTATGTTGTGCTTGCGAGGATCAGGACGCTTGACAAGTTCCCATACATTGTTCAGCTCAAACTGTTGAAGCTCTTCTTGCATTGATTGAATCCATTCAGGCTCCATAAAAGCTTCAGCAACTTTCTTGGGTTCAGATATTGAGACAAAAGCAAAGCGCCCACATAAATTTGCAAGCTGTGTTGCTCTTGAGCGAGTTAGTGGACCAGGAGCATTTATGCTATCAATTATCTTTTCAACTTGTACTTCGTTTGCAACAAGAGGATGAGCTGGACGAAGATTTTGCTCTTGCTGTACATTGTCATCATTAGGAGTGTTGTCTTTAGGCTGAGCATTGTCGTCAGATTGATTTGGAGCAGAGATGATGAGTTCCTCATCAGGTTGTGCTTCAGAAGGCATGATCTCACCAGTTCCCATTAGCTTGATGGATTCATTTGGTGAAGCTTCATTTAGCACATTTGGTAGGGACTCTCTTTGTGAACCATTTGTCTCATCAAATCGCACATCCACAGTTTCAACAGTTTTATAGAGAAAGATGTTGAAGACTCTGTAGGAGTGTGAATCCTTTCCATATCCGAGCATGAAGCCTTCATGTGCTTTTGGTGCAAATTTTGACTTGTGATGAGGATCCTTGATCCAGCACTTAGCTCCAAATACTCTGAAGTAACTTACGTTAGGCTTCTTTCCAGTGAGGAGTTCATAGGATGTTTTCTTCAGAAGCTTGTGAAGATAAACACGGTTGATGATATGGCATGCAGTATCAATAGCTTCGGGCCAGAATCTTCTTGGTGTTTTGTATTCATCGAGCATCGTTCGAGCCATCTCAATTAGAGTTCTGTTCTTGCGCTCAACGATCCCATTTTGCTGAGGTGTATACGGGGCTGAGAATTCATGAGTGATTCCCATTTCATCCAGATAAAGATCAAGGCCAGTGTTCTTGAACTCAGTGCCAGTGTCACTTCTGATATGGTTGATCTTGATGCCATAGTTGTTCATGGCACGGTTGGCGAAGCGTCTGAAGACATCTTGCACTTCAGTCTTGTAGAGTATTATGTGTACCCATGTGTATCTTGAATAATCATCAACAATGATGAAGCCATAGAGACAGGTTGTGGTAGAGAATGTGGAGTAGTGAGTAGGGCCAAATAAGTCCATGTGAAGCAGCTCGAAGGGTTTGGATGTCGTCATGATTGTCTTCGAGGGGTGCTTGGCTCTAGTCATCTTCCCAGCTTCACAGGCACCACATAGATGATCTTTCTTGAACTTGACTTCCTCAATGCCTATGACATGCTTCTTCTTTGCGAGAGTGTGCAAGTTCCTCATGCCAGCATGTCCTAGCCTCCGATGCCAGAGCCAGCACTCTGAAGCTTTTGCTAGAAGACATACGGCCATCTGTGGTCCAGCTGAGAAATCTACCATATACAGATCACCTTTTCTGTATCCTTCAAATACTAAAGACTTGTCAGATTCCATTAGTACAAGGCAACGAAATTTACCAAAGATCACAATCATATTTAAGTCACAAAGCATTGAGACAGACATTAAGTTGAAGTCAAGAGATTCAACAAGCATGACTTTGTCCATGTGCTGATCTCTTGAGATTGCAACTCTACCTAGACCCAACAGTTTGCTTTTACCAGTATCAGCAAATGTGATGTGACTCTTGTTAGATGGACGTAAGGTTGAGTCCATGAGAAGTTTTCGATCACCAGTCATATGATTTGTGCATCCGCTATCCATAATCCATTCTGAAGACTTTGGTGTCACTTCCTACAATGCAGTTAGGAGGATAGGCTTCTCCAAAAGCCATTATGAAGCATAAACATTTGATGCATAAGTGGATTATGAAATCTTAGATGAAAGTTAGGACTGATAAGATGTTCAGTAAGTGATTTATGAATAGTATGAGCAGTAAGTCATTTTGGGCATTTGATCTTGTGCCCTACAAGTGTTTTAGGTCCCCAGCAATAGCATCAAAAGCCTTTGATTATAGGCTGGAGACCTTTCCCTGCAAGAGAAAGTTAGTTCTTCTTAACCACCCACATTTTCAGGGGTGGCTTAGAAGCAATGAGTCTAAGAGCAGCATCTGAGAATTTTGGCTTTGGGGCCCTAGAAAATAGTCTTGTAGGAGGAGAATAATACTCATAAGAATAGGCAGAAAAATTCTTGGATTTATGAACATAGCGGTTTGAAGAAACACGCTCATATTCATGGGTCTGAGTATGGTTTCCCTGCAAAACATCCGCGTTAGGGTGACTCAGGTGAGTCCTTTGTCTGTATGAAGCCTTAGGACCATATGACGCCTTTGGTCTGGGGTTTGTCTTCATCCTAGGAGGTGTCATGATAATATTTGCTGGAAGCTTCTCAAGACAACCTTTGGGTACCCAGATCTTCCTCATAGGTGGCCCGTTCCTGCAGTTAGTACCAATATACCTGGCAAACACTTCACCATTTTGATTCTTAAACAATTTATAGTTTGCATCAAAGGATTCATCAATGATAACAGGATTAGCACAAGTGAAGCCGGATAGGATAGATGGATCCACTGGAAGGTTCCTTTGCAGCAACCCATGTGGTTTTGGGATACTGCTCATGCTTCAAGTATGATCCATCAACATTCATTTTCCCGTCGAACCCAACACCCTCTTTCCTAGGGTTTCGGTTCAGTATCTGCTTTTTGAGGACATCACATAGAGTCTGATGCCCTTTGAGGCTTTTGTACATCCCTGTTTCAAGCAAAGTCTTCAACCTAGCATTTTCATCAGCAATAGTAGTGGTATCCTCAGTAGAGGGGTTAGTTACCACATCAGCAGTTGAAGATATTGCAACAGTGGCAGCAGTAGAACATTCAGCAACAGATGTAGCGTTATCACGCTCAATGCATTTTAGACATGGTGGTTCAAACTCTTAGTGAGTGGAGCTGATCAGTTGCGCGCGGAGTGACTCATGTTCCTTTTGAAGATCTTCATGAGCCGCTTTCAATTTCTCAAGTTCTCGTTTTATTTGAATGTAATCGTGGGAAAGCTTTTCATGAGTTTTTGAGAGTGATTCATAAAGACCTTCAAGTTCCTTGTACTTAACATGAAGATTTTTTTATGTCTTCAATTAAGGACTGAGAACGGGTTATTTCCGCGTCCAACAGGTCATCGCTTTTGTCTAACAGGTTTTGAATATGTTCCATGGCTTTCTGCTGTTCAGTGGCAATTTTAGCAAATGTTTTGTAGCTAGGTTTTGATTCACAATCAGAGTCATCTTCACTAGATGTTTGAAAGTAAGCATCGCGTGATTTTACCTTGGCACCGCGTGCCATGAAGCAGAAGGTGGGAGCAGAGTCGTCGTCCTCATCATCAATGTTGGGGACGAGGCCATTGTCTTCAGTGTTGAAGATGGACTTGCCCACGTAGGCAGTGGCTAAAGCCAGACTAGCAGCACCAGAATCAGACTCCTCCTCCGACTCCACCTCCGCCTCTTCAGAAGCAGACTCTTCCTCAGAATCCATCTCCTTGCCAACAAATGTGCGAGCCTTGCCAGATGAATTCTTCTTGTGTGATGAATACTTTGATGAAGACTTAGAAGAAGACTTTGAGTATCTCTTCTTTTTCTTGTCATCAGAATCATATTCCTTGCTCTTCTTCTTCTTCTTCTTCTTCTTCTTCTCATTGTCCCACTGAGGACACTCAGAGATGTAGTGACCAGGTTTCTTGCACTTATGACATGTTCTCTTCTTGTAGTCGTGAGTAGAAGCTTCATCATTTCTTAAGCTGGACCATGAAGACTTTCTGAAGCCTTTCTTCCTAGTGAATTTTTGGAACTTCTTCACAAGCATGGCAAGCTCCTTTCCAATGTCTTCAGGATCATCAGAACTGCAGTCAGATTCTTCTTCAGATGAAGAAACAGCTTTTGCCTTTAAGGCGCGAGATCGGCCATAGTTGGGACCATAGATGTCACGTTTCTCAGATAGCTGGAACTCGTGTGTGTTGAGCCTCTCAACTATATATGACGGATCGAGAGTCTTGAAGTCAGGGCGTTCTTGAATCATCAGGGCAAGGATATCAAATGAGCTGACGAGTGATCTCAGGAGGGTCTTGACGATTTCATGCTTGGTAATCTCAGTGGCGCCAAGTGCTTGAAGCTCATTTGTGATGTCAGTGAGACGATCAAATGTGTGCTGGACATTCTCATTGTCATATCTCTTGAAGCGATTGAAGAGATTGCGAAGGACGCTGGTCCTTTGATCTCTCTGGGTAGAGACTCCTTCATTGACCTTTGAGAGCCAGTCCCAAACTTACTTTGACGTGTCCAGAGCACTTACACGACCATACTGTCCTTTGGTCAGATGATCACAGATGATGTTCTTGGCCGTTGAATCCAATTGAACGAGCCTCTTGACATCAGCAGGGGTGATACCTTCACCAGTCTTGGGAACGCCGTTCTCGACGACAAACCAGAGGTCCACGTCAATGGCTTCAAGGTGCATGCGCATCTTGTTCTTCCAGTAGGGATATTCGGTGCCATCAAAGACGGGGCACGCAACGGAGACTTTGATTACCCCTGCAGTCGACATAGCTAAAACTCCAGGTGGTTAAACCGAATCACACAGAACAAGGGAGTACCTTGCTCTGATACCAATTGAAAGTGCAGTATATCGACTAGAGGGGGGTGAATAGGCGATTTTTCTGAAATGCTTCAAAACATGGTAGTTTCGAAGACAAACGATAAACTCAATCCTATTAGTATGCAGCGGAAAGTGGACTACACTAGATAAGCTATAGTCATGTATTCAATAAAGTGAAAGCACGAAGACTAGTAGCAGCTAGGCAGTAGGGATCATAATGGAAGAAGGAATGAAGCCAATCACAACTAGTAGATACTCAGTGAAGTCAATCAGATAAGACAAGCATGCAATGACTTCACAACGTATAGCCGTAAGTAAAAGGAAGGGACGGATAGAACCAGTAGCTCGGGGAAGACAGTGATTTGTTAGACCAGTTCCAGTTGCTGTGACAAATGTACGTCTGGTTAGGGAGGCTGAGATTTAACTCAGAAGACCGCGTCTTCACCTTGTTCCCCTTGAGCTAAGGACACCTAGTCCTCGCCCAATCACTCTGGTAAGTCTTCAAGGTAGACTTCCAAACCTTCACAGACTTCGTTCACCGGCGATCCACAATGACTCTTGGATGCTCAGAATGCGATGCCTAACCGGCTGGAGGAAACACAGTCCTCAAGTGTAATAAGTCTTCAGGTCACACAGACAGAAAGACTTCAGTGATGCCTAACACTCTTTGGCTCTGGGTGTTTGGGCTTTGTCCTCGCAAGGATTTCTCTCTCAAATGCTTCGGAGGTGGGTTGCTCTCAAACGACAAAAGCCGTGTAATAACTCTGAGCAGCCACCCATTTATGGTGTAGGGGGTGGGCTATTTATAGCCACTGGGCAACCCGACCTGATTTGTCTGAAGTGATCCTGGGTCACTAAGGAACTAACACGTGTTCCAACGGTCAGATTTCAAACACACACGGCAACTTTACTTGAGCTACAAGTAAAGCTGTCTCATCCGGCTCTGGATAAGATTTGCTCACATAGTCTTCGCTCGAAGACATAGGATTTTGGTTGAGCATCACTTCAGTCACTCTGACTTAGTTCACTTGGACCCCACTTAACAGTACGGTGGTTCCTATGACTCAACAAAGAAGAAAGGAAACAACGAAACATCTACGTCTTCGCTTTCCATAGTCTTCACACAATGTCTTCTCATGTCATAGTCTTCAATATGATTATCTTCATATACCACCACTGATATCAATGTCTTCATACATTTTTAGGGGTCATTTCCGGTAGGTTAACCGAATCAATGAGGGACTACTACCTGTGTTATCCTGCAATTCTCACAAACACATTAGTCCCTCAACCAGGTTTGTCGTCAATACTCCAAAACCAACTAGGGGTGGCACTAGATGCACTTACAATAACCAATAGCGGAACCTGGATGCTCATATTGGCTCCTACATATCTACAAAGATCTTTATCGGTCAAACCACATAACAACATACGTTGTTCCCTTTGTCATCGGTATGTTACTTGTCCGAGATTCGATCGTCGGTATCATCATACCTAGTTCAATCTCGTTACCGGCATGTCTCTTTACTCGTTCCGTAATACATCATCTCATGACTAACTCATTAGTCGTTTGATTGCAAGGCTTATTACGATGTGTATTACCGAGAGGGCCCAGAGATACCTCTCCGACACTCGGAGTGACAAATCCTATTCTTGATCTATGCCAACACCACAAACACCTTCGGATACACCTGTAGAGCATCTTTATAATCACCCAGTTACGTTGTGATGTTTGATAGCACACAAGGTGTTCCTCCGGTATTCGAGAGTTGCATAATCTCATAGTCATAAGAACATGTATAAGTCATGAAGAAAGCAATAACAGTAAAACTAAACGATCATAGTGCTAAGCTAACAGATGGGTCTTGTCCATCACATCATTCTCCTAATGATGTGATCCCGTTGATCAAATGACAACACATGTCTATGGTTAGGAAACATAACCATCTTTGATTAACGAGCTAGTCTAGTAGAGGCATACTAGGGACACTCTGTTTTGTCTATGTATTCATACACGTACTAAGTTTCTCGTTAATACAATTCTAGCATGAATAAAAGACATTTATCATGATATATAAGGAAATATAAATAACAACTTTATTATTGCCTCTAGGGCATATTTCCTTCAGTCTCCCACTTGCACTAGAGTCAATAATCTAGTTCACATCACCATGTGATTTAATACCGATAATTCACATTGTTATGTGAATAACACCCATAGTTCACATCGCCATGTGACCAACACCCAAAGGGTTTACTAGAGTCAATAATCTAGTTCACATCCTCATGTGATTAACACCCAAAGAGTACTAAGGAGTGATCATGTTTTGCTTCGTGAGAGAAGTTTAGTCAGCGGGTCTATTACATTCAGATCCATATGTATTTCGCAAATTTCTATGTCTATAATGATCTGCATGGAGCTACTCTAGCTAATTGCTCCCACTTTCAATACACATCCAGATTGATACTTAGAGTCATCTGGATTAGGGTCAAAGCTTGCATCGGCGTAAGTTTTTATGACGAACTCTTTATCACCTCCATAATCGAGAAACATTTCCTTAGTCATCCAGTAACTAAGGATAATTTTGACCGCTGTCCAGTGATCTACTCCTGGATCACTTTTGTACCTCCTTCCCAAACTCATGGCAAGGTACACAACAGGTTTGGTACATAGCATGGCATACTTTACAGAACCTATGACTGAGGCATATGGAATGACTTTCATTCTTTCTCTATCTTCTGCCGTGGTCGGGTTTTGAGTCTTACTCAACTTCATACCTTGTAACACAGGCAAGAACCCTTTCTTTGACTGATCCATTTTGAACTTCTTCAAAACTTTATCAAGGTATGTGCTTTGTGAAAGTCCAATTAAGCGTCTTGATCTATCTCTATAGATCTTGATGCCTAATATATAAGCAGCTTCACCGAGGTCTTTCTTTGAAAAAACTCCTTTCAAACATTCCTTTATGCTTTCCAGAAAATTCTACATCATTTCTGATCGACAATATGTCATTCACATATACTTATCAAAAATATTGTAGTGCTCCCACTCACTTTCTTGTAAATACAGGCTTCACCTTAAGTCTGTATAAAACCATATGCTTTGATCACCTTATCAAAGCGTATATTCCAACTCCAAGATGCTTGCACCAGTCCATACATGGATCGCTGGAGCTTGCACACTTTGTTAGCACATTTAGGATTGACAAAACCTTTTGATTGCATCATATACAACTCTTCTTTAATAAATCTATTAAGGAATGCAGTTTTGTTATCCATTTGCCAGATTTGATACAATGCGGCAATTGCTAACATGATTTGGACAGACTTAAGCATCGCTACGAGTGAGAAAAACTCATCGTAGTCAACTCCTTGAACTTGTTGAAAAAACCCTTTTGCAACAAGTCGAGCTTTGTAGATAGTAACACTATCATCAGCATCCGTCTTCCTCTTGAAAATCCATTTATTCTCAATGGCTTGCCGATCATCGGGCAAGTCAACCAAAGTCCACACTTTGTTCTCATACATGGATCCTATCTCAGATTTCATGGCCTCAAGCCATTTTGCGGAATCTGGGCTCATCATCGCTTACTCATAGTTCGTAGGTTCATCATGGTCTAGTAACATGACTTCTAGAACCGGGTTACCATACCACTCTGGCGCGGAACGCACTCTGGTTGACCTCCGAGGTTCAGTAGTAACTTGATCTGAAGTTTCATGATCATCATCATTAGCTTCCTTGCTGATTGGTGTAGGAATCATTGGAACTGGTTTCTGTGATGTACTACTTTCCAATTCATGAGAAGGTACAATTACCTCATCAAGTTCCACTTTCCTCCCACTCACTTCTTTCGAGAGAAACTCCTTCTCTAGAAAGGATCCATTCTTAGCAACGAATATCTTGCCTTTGGATCTGTGATAGAAGGTGTACCCAACAATTTCCTTTGGGTATCCTATGAAGACACATTTCTCTGACTTGGGTTCGAGCTTATCATGTTGAAGCTTTTTCACGTAAGCATCGCAACCCCAAACTTTAAGAAACGACAACTTTGGTTTCTTGCTAAACCACAGTTCATAAGGCGTCGTCTCAATGCATTTAGATGGTGCCCTATTTAACGTGAATGCAGCTGTCTCTAATGCATAACCGCAAAACGATAGTGGTAAATTGGTACGAGACATCGTAGATCTCACCATATCTAATAAAGTACGGTTACGACATTCAGACACACCATTACGCTGTGGTGTTCCAGGTGGCGTGAGTTGTGAAACTATTCCACATTGTTTCAAATGAAGACCAAACTCATAACTCAAATATTCGCCTTCGCGATCAGATCGGAGAAACTTTATTTTCTTGTTACGATGACTCTCTACTTCACTCTAAAATTCTTTGAACTTTTCAAATGTTTCAGACTTGTGCTTCATCAAGTAGATATACCCATATCTGCTCAAATCATTAGTGAAGGTAAGAAAATAACGATACCCGCCGCGAGCATTAACACTCATTGGTCTACATACATCAGTATGTATTATTTCCAATAAGTCACTTGCTCGCTCCATTGTTTCGGAGAACAGAGTTTTAGTCATCTTGCCCGTGAGGCATGGTTCACAAGCATGAAATGATTCATAATCAAGTGATTCCAAAATTCCATCAGCATGGAGTCTCTTCATGCGCTTTACACCAATATAACCTAAACGACTGTGCCACAAGCATGTTGCACTATCATTATCAACTCTGCATCTTTTGGCTTCAATATTATGAATATGTGTATTTACTACGATCGAGATTTCAATAAACCATTCACTTTGGGTGTATGACCATAGAAGGTTTTATTCATGTAAGCAGAATAACAATTATTCTGTCACTTAAATGAATAACCGTATTGCAATAAACATGATCCAATCTTGTTCATGCTCAACGCAAACACCAAATAACATTTATTTAGGTTTAACACTAATCCCGAAAGTACAGGGAGTGTGCGATGATGCTCATATCAATCTTGGAACCATTTCCAACACACATCGTCACTTCACCTTTAACTAGTCTTTGTTCATTCTACAACTCCCGTTTTGAGTTACTAATTTTAGCAACTAAACCGGTATCAAATACCCAGGGGTTGCTATGAACACTAGTAAAGTACACATCAATAATTTGTATATCAAATATACCTTTGTTCACTTTGCCATCCTTCTTATCCGCCAAGTATCTAGGGTAGTTCCACTTCCAGTGACCATTTCCTTTGCAGTAGAAGCACTTAGTTTCAGGCTTGAGTTCAGCTTTGGGCTTCTTCACGGGAGTGACAACTTGCCTGTCATTCTTCTTGAAGTTCCCCTTCTATCCCTTTGCCCTTTTCTTGAAACCAGTGGTCTTGTTAACCATGAACGCTTGATGCTCTTTCTTGATTTCTACCTTCGCCTTTTTTCGCATCGCGAAGAGCTCGAGAAATTCTTTCGTCATCCCTTGCATATTATAGTTCATCACAAAGTTCTAGTAACTTGGAGATAGTGACTAGAGAACTTTGTCAATTACTATCTTATGTGGAAGATTAACTCCCACTTGATTCAAGCAATTGTAGTACCCAAACAATCTGAGCACATGCTCACTGGTTGAGCTATTCTCCTCCATCTTGTAGGCAAAGTACGGTGAGAGGTCTCATACCTCTTGATACGGGCATGAGTATGCAATACCAATTTCAACTCTTCGGAACATCTTATATGCCCCGTGGCATTCATTTTTTTTTGAAGTCCCGGTTCTAAGCCGTAAAGCATGATGCACTACACTATCAAGTAGTCATCATACCGAGCTTTTGTCAAAACGTTCATAACGTCTGCATCTGCTCCTGCAATAGGTCTATCACCTAGTGGTGCATTAAGGACATAATTCTTCTGTGCAGCAATGAGGAAAATTCTTAGATCACGGAACAAGTCCGCATCATTGCTACTATCATCTTTCAACTTATATTCCTCTAGGAACATATAAAAATAAACGGGGAGCAACATCGCGAGCTATTGATCTACAACATAGATATGGTAATACTACCAAGACTAAGTTCATGATAAATTAAAGTTCAATTAATCATATTACTAAAGAACTCCCACTTAGATAGACATCCCTCTATTCATCTAAATGATCACGTGATCCAAATCAACTAAACCATGTCTGATCATCACGTGAGATGGAGTAGTTTTCAATGGTTAACATCTTATGTTGATCATATATACTATATGATTCATGCTCGACCTTTCGGTCTCCAGTGTTCCGAGGCCATGTCTGTACATGCTAGGCTCGTCAAGTTTAACCCGAGTATTCCGCATGTGCAAAACTGTCTTGCACCCGTTGTATGTGAACGTAGAGCCTATCACACCCGATCATCACGTGGTGTCTCAGCACGAAGAACTTTCGCAACGGTGCATACTCACGGAGAACACTCGTACCTTGAAATTTTGTAAGGGATCATCTTATAATGCTACCGCCGTACTAAGCAAAATAAGAAGCATAATAAGATAAACATCACATGCAATCAAAATATGTGACATGATATGGCCATCATCATCTTGTGCTTTTGATCTCCATCTCCAAAGCATCGTCATGATCTCCATCGTCACCGACGCGACACCTTGATCTCCATCGTAGCATCGTTGTCATCTCGCCAACTATTGCTTCCAAGACTATCACTACCGCTTAGTGATAAAATAAAGCAATTACATGGCGATTGTATTTCAGACAATAAAGCGACAACCATAAGGCTCCTGCCGGTTGCCGATAATTTACAAAACATGATAATCTCATACAATAACGTATAACTCATCACATCTTGACCATATCACATCACAACATGCCCTGCAAAAACAAGTTAGACGTCCTCTACTTTGTTGTTGCAAGTTTTATGTCGCTGCTACGGGCTTAGCAAGAATCGTTCTTACCTACGCATACAAAAATCACAACGATTTTTCGTCAAGTATGTGAAGTTTTAACCTTGACAAGTACCGGGCGTAGCCGCACTCGATTCAACTAAAGTTGGAGAAACTGACACCCGCCAGCCATCTATGTGCGAAGCATGTCGGTAGAACCAGTCTCGCGTAAGCGTACGCGTAATGTCGGTCCGGGCTGCTTCATCCAACAATACCGCCGAATCAAAGTATGACATGTTGGTAAGCAGTATGACTATTATCGCCCACAACTCATTGTGTTCTACTCGTGCATATCATCTACGCATAGACCTGGCTCATGATGCCAGTGTTGGGGAACGTAGTATTTCAAAAATTTCCTACGATCACGCAAGATCTATCTACTAGAAGCATAGCAATGAGAGGGGAGAGTGTGTCTACGTACCCTCGTAGACCGAAGGCGGAAGCGTCTAGTGACGCGGTTGATGTAGTCAAACGTATTCGCGATCCAACTGATCCTAGCACTGAACATACGACACCTCCGCATTCAGCACATGGTCAGCTTGATGACGTCCCACGAGCTCTTGATCCAGTTGAGCTTCACGGGAGAGTTTCGTCAGCACGATGGTGTGGTGACGGTGATGATGAAGCTACCGGCGCAGGGCTTCGCCTAAGCACTGCAACGATATGACCGAGATGTGTAACTGTGGGGAGGGGCACCGCACACGGCTAGAATCAACTTGTGTGTCTATGGGGTGCCCCCAGGCCACGTATATAAAGGATGGTGGGAGGAGGAGGCTGGCCCTCATAGGGGGCGCCCAAAGTGTGGAATCCTACTAGGACTCCCTAGTCCTAGTAGGATTCCACCTCCCACATGGGATAGGAAAAGGGGAAGGGAGAAGGAGAAGGAAGGAAGGGAGCGCCCCCTTTCCCTAGTCCAATTCGGACCAGTCCATAGGGAAGGGGCGCGGCCACCCTTGATGCCTTTCTCTCCTTTCCCGCATGGCCCATTAAGGCCTCATACAAATTCCCGTAACTCTCCGGTACTCCAAAAAATACCCGAATCACTCAGAACCTTTCCGATGTCCGAATATAGCCTTCCAATATATCGATCTTTACGGCTCTACCATTTCGAGACTGTTCATCATGTCCGTGATATCATCCGGGACTCCGAACAAACGTCGGTCATCAAATCACATAACTCATAATACAAATCATCATCGAACGTTAAGCATGCGGACCCTACGGGTTCGAGAACTATGTAGACATGATCGAGACACATCTCCGGTCAATAGCCAATAGCGGAACCTGGATGCTCATATTGGCTCCTACATATTCTACGAAGATCTTTATCGGTCAAACCGCATAACAACATACGTTGTTCCCTTTGTCATCGGTATGTTACTTGTCCGAGATTAGATCGCCGGTATCATCATACCTAGTTCAATCTCGTTACCGGCAAGTCTCTTTACTCGTTCCGTAATACATCATCTCATGACTAACTCATTAGTCGTTTGATCGCAAGGCTTATTACGATGTGTATTACCGAGAGGGCTCAGAGATACCTCTCCGACACTCGGAGTGACAAATCCTAATCTTGATCTATGCCAACACCACAAACACCTTCAGATACACCTGTAGAGCATCTTTATAATCACCCAGTTACGTTGTGACGTTTGATAGCACACAAGGTGTTCCTCCGGTATTCGGGAGTTGCATAATCTCATAGTCATAAGAACATGTATAAGTCATGAAGAAAGCAATAGCAGTAAAACTGAACGATCATAGTGCTAAGGTAACGGATGGGTCTTGTCCATCACATCATTCTCCTAATGATGTGATCCCGTTGATCAAATGACAACACATGTCTATGGTTAGGAAACATAACCATCTTTGATTAACGAGCTAGTCTAGTAGATGCATACTAGGGACACTCTATTTTATCTATGTATTCACACATGTACTAAGTTTCCGGTTAATACAATTCTAGCATGAATAAAAGACATTTATCATGATATATAAGGAAATATAAATAACAACTTTATTATTGCCTCTAGGGCATATTTCCTTCACGATGGCCACCGCAATCTGCAGCGAGGCCGATGTTGTAGGCCGGGGTCGCCACCAAAGGACCAACCAACGACGGAGCACGCAACTGTCGATTACCACCTCGTCAGAGAGAGCCTTGCACAAGCCATCGGCCCAGGGGCTAACATGGCTGGAACCATGACACGAAAAGTGGATCACCATCATCGAAGCTGGCTAGCCAGATAGTGCCATCACTAGTCGTATGGCATCAACCATATGAAGGACACCTATGAGTACAATTACACTTGACCTCTCACAAAACGATCTAAGCCACCTACACCCACACCTGCACTATGCTAGTCATAGTTGTAATCTAGAATGGTCTAGTCTAGCTCTCGAGGTCCTTTGAGTTGCTCCGATTGGTTGAAAACTTTGGCGTTCTTTTGCTTCCTCAAAGCCCAAGCCGCACCGACGACCAAAGAGTTGAAACCACGCTTGTCTTTCCCTCAGAAACTACTTTGGCGTTTGGCCACCACTCTACAAATGTGTTCGTGCTATTGGGAGCAAGGACATTGATTTGTAGCATGTCGAAGCACATGTGCCAAATTTGTCTTGCATAAATGCATTGCACTAGGATGTGATTGACCTTATCTTTGTCCTGCAGACAGATGTAGCACGGCGATGAGCCCTCCTGTAGGCCATGCCGCACCCGTCTATCCGATGTCCAAAGTCTTTGTTGGACTATGAGACAAGCGAAGATCTTGCATTTCAGTGATGTCCGACTTCGCCAAATACCGATGGCAGTAGGAAAACAGATCCCTCCGTGGTTGAGCCGGGTGTATGTAGATTTCGTAGTGTACCCTCCTGATGGGTCATGTGGCCAGGAAAAACTGTCCTCGGACTGGTCATCCCTCTACATGTGCAAATCACGTGTCTCAAATGCACCATTTGTAGCAGCACCCCAAGGGAGGTTTGTGGTTGAATGTCCAACGCCCACCTCTCGTCTGTCAATGCCCGAGCCACCATACTAGAGTTCCGTGTCCTTGTGTCCACTCCAATAGCCAACACAGGAGCAATGTCACTTACGAAGAATGCATGGATCCATCTATCTCTCCAGAAGAGGACCTTGTCGCCTTTCCCCACTGTAATCTTCACCACGCTATCAAAAACTTGCCTTGCATCGCCATCCACCATTAGCTTGAGTCCATGTCTGTCACGGGATATCCGAGGCCACCTATGGGACCAGGAGGCCCATTGCTGGTTTGGTAAGGGGACGTCACGTTGCACAAAGAGCAGACCTGTGCACGGCAGCACGTAAGAGAGCACACAAGCAATTTACCCAGGTTCGGACCACCGCGAGGCGTAAAACCCTACTCCTGCTTTGCTGGATTGATGGTGGAATGGAGGTGGTGAAGCTCAGTACACTTGCCCGGCAAGGGTTGCCTTAGGGCAGTAGCGACTACGCGCGTATGGGGGTGTGGGTTCATCAACTTTCCAACCCTCTTTATAATTGCCATGGGCCTCCTTTTATAGATCAAGGGGTTACCACAGTGGCAAAGTAGTCATTATGCGTTGATATGATAGCAAACAATGCTATCATACCTAACTCTGCGGGATGACAGGGTGCATTAAATGCACCGCTTAGTGTCACATCACTGGTCGCCCGGCAAGGCTTGCCGGGCTATCTTGCCAGCTCCGCGCCTATTACCTTGACACGTCGCGGGACAGGTGTCATCTGCGGGTTCTTCTCGTAAGGAAGGGCTGCCATGTGGCTAATGGCTGCCACTTAATAATCGTGCGGCTTGACACCGCATTGATAGATGACGTGGGTCGTGCTTGAGTGACTGGTGAAGTGGTTTTGCCACCGCGAGCCCTGGCAAGCCCCGTCGGGCCGTCTTGATTGCCTTCTTCTGAGGATGGCCCTGCCCCTTGCTTGGCTCGCCTGCCCAGCAAAGGAGGCCCTTCTCTTGTTGACGCCTTGCTTCTCTGGCTTGGTCTTGGTTTCTTTGATCTGCTTGTTGGCCCATTGGACCCCTTGGTATCTTGTACATGTTGGTCCGGCCTTGGCTTGTCCATGCACGAGTCAGTGGAAAACACATAGCCATGTATATTTTCCCCAACATAAGCCCCCGGGCCTGAGCCACACGTGTCGCTGGGCACGTTGGGTTAGGCCCCAAACAGTGCGCGGACATGTGGCAGGAGAGAGCTGAGTGTGCTGGTTCCGCCATGGCGACCAGTCAATCCAACATCCACTTTGCGCGATTACTGTGGGTCATGGGGTTGTGGCGCTGTTGCAGTTATGGTAAAAATGGTAACTTTGTGAAGCGTCGCGTGTCTGCCCCGCTTTTCCCCTCCTTAAGAGTAGGGAAAAGCCGAGCGGCATGACCCATCTGCCTCCTACCCCGCTCCCCCATCTCATTCTTCAACAAGCCAGCCGACAGTTCCTTTCTTTCGCCACCGCCTCTTCCGTCAGATTCCTTTCCTTTTTGCATCGCTGCCGCCGAAATGGAGAAGAAACCCAAGCGGGAAGAAGAAGCAAGCGATCGTAGAGAAGGAGGCAGCCAATGAGGGAAGCAAGAGGGCGGCAGAGCTGAACAAGAAGCGGAGCGAAGATGTCGTCTTCACTCCGTCGAATTTGAGCGGCCCCGTCCTTCAAGCGAGGTACGGGTATCGATGGGGGAGAGTCGTCGAGAAGGGGCATGGAGCGACTGTGGTTTATGCAGGGAAGGAAAACCCACCCAATTCTTATCATTTCTTCTGTGCTTACTTCATCTGTGGCCTCTGTCCCCCCTGCTCTGAATTCTTCGAGGCAATCATGAACATCTATGGGTTCCACCTCCTTGACTTCACGCCAAATGCAATGGCGATAATGGCCATTTTTTGCATTTGTGCGAGAACTTTGTTGGAGTCAAGCCCAATGTGGATCTGTTTCGGCATTATTTTGTCCATCAGGTGGAGAGCAGAGTCAACCGCTCCGGGATCATTAGCTGGATGCCACGCGTGGCGAGGAAAGTTTGGGATTACATCCTTGGATACCAGTGTGAGAGGTGGGAGGAATGGAGGGGAGATTGGCGCTGGATTCAGAATGAGGAACTCCCCGAGTTCTGTGAAGCACAGAAGGAGTGCGTTGAGCGCGACAGGGAATGGAGCACCAAGGGCCTCACCGAAGACAGGCTATGCCCGGCGATCAATAGGATTACTCGTTTGAGGGCTGCTGGGCTAACCATCGAACATGTGGGATCATATTTTCTTCTTCGCCGCATCTCGTCGTTGCAGGAAAGGGACAGACCTGCGTGGTTGTATGGAGACGCGGCAGACATGATGAGGTTGCTGTTGGGGCTGGCCAACAACTTGTTAGTTTATGGCCACGGCTGGCTGTGCGACCAGCTGTTTGGTCGCTTTGAACTGTTCAAGCTCCCGACAACTATCATTCCTCTGAACATCAACTCTGCCCGGGATCAGATACTGAAGTGGATGCCGAAATGCATTGCTGAGGGAGTATCGAACAGTTGGCAGCTACCCACCCTGGATGAAGAGCTTGAGTGGTTGAGTACACTGGTGGAGAAGGCCACCAGGGTTGAAACTGGAATGTACAAACACACCTCGACAGTGGAGGTGGCGTACATTTTGAAGAGAGTCGAGGAAGACAAAGCTATCCATCTCGCGGAGGCGGAGAAGGCCGCGGACCAGGAACGGCAAGGGGAAAGCTAAGGACAGGAGCTCTTCCCCCCAGCGGCAGCGATGTGCGAACCACGGAAAGGGCTGCCGAGGAAGGGCATGCCAGGAATATCTTTGTCGGGCTAGATGCTCTAGCCACGACAGAAAAGGATCTTCAGGAGGAGGAAAGAGAGGAAGAATAGGAGGAGACCGATGAGGCGGTGGGGCTCGATGAGTGGCTAGCGGCTGGACCGCAAGCCCCCGAGCCAGATCTCGAACAACGCACCCACACGCATGCCATTGCTCGAGGGGCAATGGCCTCCAACCCCCCCGCCAAGAGAGTAAAGAAGACCACCACCAAAGGTACCAAGGTCAAGGCGATGTGTTGCCAATCTCCTTGTCTTGCCCAGGCCAAGGGCCCCTCCACCAAGTGCTCGACGGACACGGAGGTGGAGTCCAGCCCCCACTCCGGCTCAAGCTCCTCGCAGAGCTTGTCTTCTCCGAAGTCCCCGGCGCCACGGCAAGCACTGAAGTTGCTCGGGTGTTCTGCTTCCCCGCCTCCAAAGAGAAGATGGGAGTCTCCACCTCACGTGGAGTTCAATTTTAACTCCATGCTTATTGCATAAGAGTAAGGAGGATTTCCCCCTTCCATGGATAGCTTGCATATCTAATTTATTTTTGTTGACTGAGCTCTTGTCCTCGTTGCTAGTAGGGAAGTGGAGGAGGACACAAAAAACCTTGTCCCCCGCCCCCGGAAGAGGCTTCGGCGCCTTGGGTTGTGGAAGGGCGCGAAGAGCTCGGCCTTGGTGGGGAACGATGTGGATGACCCTGGGCCGAGCCCCAGTCCAGCCCCCAGCCCGAGAGCGGAGACATAGTTCTTCCCGCCAGAGGTAATGGGGATGACCTCCATGCCTCCCCTGGTGGAGGGAGAGGCGGGACGTCTCAAGGCAAGCCCTCCCGAAGGACACGCCTCCCCCGCTGCTCAATCTGACAAGGCCCCTGTGGAACCACCCGTGGACGAGGTTGCACGGAAGGCGGCCGAGACGACCACGCCAGAGGCTGAAGTCCATGGCCCGGCACCAATTGCTGCCAGGTAAACAGAGGTTTCCGCCCGACAGACTCCTCCAGGTACTTTTCTTATTCTCTCTGCTTCTTTTTTTACTCACCGGTCCTTCCATATGCATCTTCCCAAGCCTAAGAAGCCGACCCACTTGAGTTGGCGGTTGATATAGGAAGCGACGCCGCAGACGAGGCCACAGGGCTTGCCGCTACCGAGGGGCAGGAGCTTGCTACCGGGGATGCCTAAGGTTCCTTGGGGGTAACGGTGCACTCTTCGGAGGACGCCCCAGTAGGGGGAGCGGTTGTCGAGATGAAAATCCCATTGATGTACATGGGTCCATTCCCCGCCATCGGGGTCGCTGCTGCAACACCGCCATCCTCTTCGAGCATGCTACCCAAGGTGTTGTCGTCACCTGGAGCTGAAGCCCCCAGCCTGTCCTTGACAACAGATGTTGAGCTCGATGAAGAGCTTCAACACCTCCTGGCCCCACTCGACCAGGGCGCGGAAGAGGCCGACGACTCTGCCGCCGTCGCCACGGACTCAACTTTCGTGAAATCCATGGCGGCGGGTGTGAAGGAGATGCAGGCCCGGCACCACCAGAGGTGGCAGGCGCTCAAGGAGCGGTACAAATCTACCAATACGGTGGATCAAAATCTGAAGGACAAGTGCATGAAGCTACGCGGGTGGAATGAAAAATAGCTCATGAGGCAGCGGGAGATGCTTCAGATGGCGGGAGGAGACGTCACGGCCTGCGAGGCACGCCTGGCGGACCACAAGGCATCCCTGGACGCCAGAGAGCGAGAGATCTCTCTCCGAGAGGAAAAACTTGAGGCCACTCTCTACGCCAAGGATGAAAGTCTAGAAGCTCTTGTGCAACAACGTACCAAGGAACTAGAGGATATGCACGGAGCTGCACTAGATGCTCTTTCCGCTGACTATGCTGCTCAGCTAAAGAAGCTTACTGATGATCAGGCTGTTGCATTCGTCTCCAAGGATGACCTCGACAAGCAGGTGGCCAAGCTGAACGAAGATCTCGCCAAGAGCACCAAGAAGATGGAGGCACTTAGAGAGGAAGCGTGGTAGCCAGAGCTCCACTTGGCTGATGTGCAGTTGCAGGTTTCCTCCAAGATCCAGAGCCTTGGGACCACAAACAGCAGCATCTCTTATATGAAGGCTAGGATCGGCTCGCTGGAGCAGTCAATGGAGTCCCTTGGATCCCGACAATAGTTGTTGTCTAAGGATTTGGAAACCGCCAAGCGTCTCTGGCAAGATGCAGAGGACAAGTTGAAGAATCAGGTCGATATGAGCAACCTCTGGATTAAGAGCCTGATTGATATTGTAGAACGCCTTAGCGCCCAAGCTGCGATAATGGGCATGGACGGCCCAATCTTCTCAGTCGGCAAGCAGGAGGTCCCAAGCGTCAAGTTGGGGCTCTTCTTCAACGAGCTGATCGACAAGCTAAAGGTGCATGAAGAGGGGAGGGCCGAGCGTTTTGCGACTGAGTCCGGCAAGCTTGCCCGCAACGCCCTCTTCATGGTCTTGAGAAATATCGCCTGCCGCCACCCAGAGCCCTATCTTGACGACGGATTCAGGAAGCCGCCGGCGGGTGCTAATGTCACAGCTGCCGAGAAGAAAGCCGCCCCCCGCACCGACATGGTTCTTCGTGTTTAACCGCTCCACTTGGTCACTAGGCCAAATATTGGTTCAATGTCGCCCTGTAATGAGTCATGACATACATTTTGCATTTAGTTACTCTTCCTCTTGTGTTCGCGGAAAACTAATATTTCTAGCTGGATTCTAAATGCTCGTTTACCCCTTTGAGCTCTCTAAGTTTGCGTTCGTATGATCGATCCCTAGGTATGCTCCGGATGCCTGCTGGTATCATATTGCCGTGATAGTCGCAAGGGTCCAGCCTTTATCATTCATCTTGGCATGGATGCGTCCCTGCAGGCTTTTCCCGGGTAGTTCTTGATGCAGCCTCTCATCCTGCGAGCATGGCTCTAGACAGGACGATGGTGCAATCAAAGAAACTAGCCTAGGTTCCATCACACGAGGGTAGTCACGATACGAACGCTCACTAGATTTAAGGGATAAACCACTGCAAAATTCTGAAAAGTATCAGTAGGACGAGGCTGAAGGAAATATGCCCTAGAGACAATAATAAAGTTGATATTTCCTTATACATCATGATAAATGTCTTTTATTCATGCTAGAATTGTATTAACCGGAAACTTGATACATGTGTGAATACATAGACGAAACAGAGTGTCCCTAGTATGCCTCTACTGGACTAGCTCGTTAATCAAAGATGATTATGATTCCTAACCATAGACATGAGTTGTCATATGATCAACGTGATCACGTCATTAGGAGAATGATGTGATGGACAAGACCCATCCATTAGCTTAGCAACTTCAACACTTAGTTTGTGTGCTATTGCTTTCTTCATGACTTATACATGTTCCTATAACTATGAGATTATGCAACTCCCTAATATCGGAGGAACACCTTGTGTGCTATCAAACGTCACAACGTAGCCGGGTGATTATAAAGATGCTCTACAGGTGTCTCCGAAGGTGTTTGTGATGTTGGCATAGATCGAGAATAGGATTTGTCACTCCGAGTGTCGGAGAGGTATCTCTAGGCCCTCTCGGTAATACACATCGTAATAAGCCTTGCAAGCAAACGACTAATGAGTTAGTCACGAGCTGATGTATTACGGAACGAGTAAAGAGACTTGCCAGTGACGAGATTGAACTAGGTATGATGATTGTCGGTGTATTTGGAACGACACCTATGGGATCACAAGAATCCCTACTGTGGTTGCGGGGCGCGGGGTTGAGAGAAGAGCGGATCCAACAGACAGCACACGGTTCCTTTACCCAGGTTCGGTCCGCGAGGATGCGTAAAACCCTACTCCTGCTTTGGTGGATTGTATATCTGTGTCCTTCAGCTAGCTACGGGGCCTGAGGAGCTCCAAAAAGCCAAATCCTTCTCCTGGTCACCTCGGACCTCCTTTTATAGGGAAAAAGGGGTTGCCACAGTGGCACACAGGAGGTGGAAAGAGTACAGTGATGTGAGGTTATCCCTCGCATTACATGACAAGGCGCATTTAATGCGCTTAGCTTAGGTGTCCTTGCTTTATTGGGGACAGGGGAGACATCCGTCTTGTCCGTCGCCGCTCCTTCTTGTGTCGACGCGTGCCCTGGCCAGCGATGCCTGAGATGCCACGTAGGCAGGCAGGCAGCTGAGGTGGCACAATGGTGGTTCTCCACGAATATCCGCATGCCGCCATGCAGGTGCCTGCCCAGCTGGTTGGGTCGGCAGCTGCATGGAGCGGTGGAAGCTTAGCTGGCGTGGGCCTGATGGTGGCCCAGCGGATGTCCTCGGTAAGGGCCTTGCCGGGGCCCCGGCAAGGGTCTTGCCGCGGCGCCCGCTATCATCCCCGGCAAGATGCTTGCCGGAGGTCTTGTGGTCTTCCTTGGCTGGGATCCCGCCAAGGGTCGTCGTCTTCTTAGCTTGTATCTGATCTTGAATGTCTTCACAAAGATCTGCATGCCACTACGGGGATGCCTCCCGAATCCTTGCCCCATCGGGGCAGTGGACTCAAGGGTGATCCGCTCCGTAGGCGTGGGGCGAATTGCCGCGGCAAGGGTCTTGCCTTGGGGCTGCTAAAGCCGCCCCGGCAAGGATCTTGCCGGGGGAATCCGCTTTGTCCCTTTGCTCTTTGTGGTCTTGGCTTTGGGCTTCAGTCTCCATTGAGCTACGGTCTTACCCTGGCTCACCTCCCTTGCCGTGCTTGGTGTGGTGGTGCCCGTGGCTCAGACTGCCCATGCACAGTCATAGGGGTACAAAAATTGTACCCCCCTTTTTGTACACCGACAAGAGCCCCCGGGCCTGGGCCACATATAAGCGCGACGCGTTGTTGGGCTAGGCCCAGAATGATGCGCATGCAGGCGGGACGGTTTTTACCGAGGTAAGATTTTTCGCGCGCTGCGCCTCCCATGACCCGCGCGCATGGCGCGGGGTGGAGGGGCGTGCGTGACGTGGGCGGCATGCGCAGGGCGGTTTCCGCAGGCATGCGTCAGGTCGCAGTAAATGCGAAAGGAGGTGGCCCGCGTTTCCCCCCATAAGATGGAATAACCGCGGGCACGCTGCTCACTTCCTCCATTTTCCTCGCGCCTCTTCCAATCTCAAAGCCGCTGTTCCCTCTCTTCCTTCCTTCCGAAGCTTCCGCCGTCGCCTGCCGCCGTTGCGTCGCCATCCCCCTCCCTCAGCTCTCCAACTCAGCCACCATGGCGTCCAAACCCGCCAAGGGCAAGGGGGTGGCCAAGGGCGCCGGGTCTGCGGAGCCGCCGGAGGGCGCGCTATCGGTATCCCTTCTTCGTCGACTACTTTTCTTGCGGGTTATGTCCCCCCTTCTCCGATTTCTTCTGCGATATCATGCACACCTTTGGCTTCCGCCTCTTGGATTTCACTCCGAACGCGGTGGCGTGCATGGCTTTCTTTGCGCACCTTTGTGAAGGCTTCATCGGGGTGCAGCCCAACACGGCGCTCTTCCACCACTATTTCACCCCTCAGATCCAGCCGGGAGGTGCCGTCTCTGGATGCATCACCTGGATTTCGAGATCCAAGGGAGCGTATCCGGACGGCGCCGTGAAGGAGAGGTGGGATGAATGGCGCGGCCGGTGGTGCTGGATTGAAGAAGAAGAACCGCCAAGATTTTGCAAGGTCCGCCGGGTGCCGTCGGTCCGTGGCAACGACTGGGGCGGCGTCGACGCCGCCGACGGGAGGCTCACCGTCGCCACCACCAGGATTCTCCGGCTCACCCAGGCCGAACTCACCCTTGAGATGATCGGGGCGGACTTCATTCGCCGTCGGATCGCCCCGTTGCATGACAAGGGGAGCCCAGCCTGGCTCGTAAGGAATCCTGCTGACGTCATGCGGCTCTGCCCTGGCCTCGACCACAACTTCACGGTGATGGGACACGCCCATTTCTGCTAGTGGCTCTTCCAGCTTGATGTGGGCCGCGACGGCGAGGTCGAGCGGACCGGCAAGGCCGCGAGGGCTGCCGTAAAGGCCGGCAAGGCCGTCAAGGGGTCGTTCTTCAAGCTGCCAACGGGGCTGGTCCCGCTGTGCAACAATTCGCACTAGTCCGAGATCATCGGCATGATGCCGGACTGCAACACGCACGGCCTTGTCCCGAGCTAGAAGGAGCCGTCGGACGAGGACGTGCAGCAATTCTTCGACTCTCTGGTTGAGGTGTGCGTCAAGCCAGACGCCGAGCAGTGGCTCGTCAGGGACATCACCCAGGAAGTTCTAGACTACATCGCCACTAGGGCGAGGGAGGCACAGCTCGCCATGGAGGCCGGCAGCGCCGGGGGTGTGGAGGACGAAGCCGCAATGGCTGCAGAGGAGGAGGAGCTCGCCCAATGGGAGGCGGCCGCCGGGGAGGCCAGCATCGCCAACACTGGAGCTCAGCTTGTTGAGGACGCGGCCGACGAGTCATCGTCGGAGGAGGACGTGGCGGTGGGTTCGGCGCCAGCCAGGGGAAGAGGGCGAGTCCTGCGGCGGGCCAGTTCCGGCGAGCCGGTCCGACCCGGCAAGGCTGCGCAGCCTCAATTGGCCCTGGAGGGGTCCGGGCGCCACACTAGGGCCACGGCGGCGAGGAGGTTGACGAAGGCCGCCGAGAAGAAGAAGGCAACAGCCCCCTCTCCATCTGGGCGTGCACCAACTCCGCCTTCTTCGCCTCCCTCGGCAGACGTCGACTCGGATGTCGACGCGGAGTTCCCTTTTGATCTTGGGCCTCTCAGCCCGAAGAGGAAAAGGAAAGCGGCGGAGGAGGAGGAGATGGACGACGAGTAAGTACTCCGTTCCTTACTGCCATTTCCACTCTCCTGAAGCATGCCACTCATCTTGATCTATTTTGCTTCTTCAGGGATGTAGAGATATTGGTCCAGAGGATAAAGAGGGCGAAGGCCTCGGCGAGCAGCTAGCCCCCAACTGGGGCTTCAGAGACACCACTGGTGGTGTTGAGCAGCCCGGACGGCAGCCCCCGGCACAGCCCCCAGCGTAAATTCATCATCCTCTTCTTGCTCGACATGCAGTAGGTGTTTGATGCTATGGTGCTGACCTTGTCGGTTTTGTAGGACGGGAGCGGCAGGAGGAGGAGCCGCAGGGGGCTACCCCCAACACACCACCCCCATCGACTACGCCGCCGCGAGGGGCGTCCCCGGCAAGGGCACCAAGCATGGAGCCCACACGCATGGAGGAAGAAGGGAACTTGGGCGCTGGTGGCTCTGCCACGGTGCCAGGCTTCGGCGGGGAGGGGACTTCTGCTTCACAGCCTCGCACTGGTGAGTCGCCTGTCTTCTGTCTCTGCTTTTCCCATATTCTTTTTCTTAGCTTCATCATCCCCATCACTGCCCAGGCCCTCCTTCAACAGATATGGAGGACGTGGACGCCGTCATCGGGGAAGTTGCTGAGGAGGCCGCGGCGGAGGCCGACAGGATTGCCGCCGAGGAGGCCGCCAAGGACGCTGCCGAGGCCGCCGCTGACAGGGCTGCCAAGGATGCCGCCGAGGGTGGCAGCAGTGGGCCTGCCGGGGGGGGGGGGAGCGGCAAGGCCACAACCGAGGAAGAGGCGGTTGATGATCAGCCTTCTTCCTCCACAACCTCGGGCCCCGGCAGGTATCTGAAGGTGGGCGACGATCTCTTCGTGCATCTTGCAGGGGCGTCAAGTTCCCGAGCGCCCGCCAGAGGGGAAGTCTTCGACGGCGAGGTGCTCGCCGCCACCGGGCTTGAGGTGGTCGATGAACCGGGCACCAACGACAATGGTTCTCCAGAAGAGCAGCTCTTCTGTGCCATGGGGGCCAATTTTCGGAAGCTCCAAGCGCTCTACCGTGCCCGTCTGGACAAGGTTAAGTCCAGGATGGCGACGGTGGACGAGGTGGAGGTGGACTTCCAGGCGCGCATCGCTGAGGCGCAAACCTAGTTTCACCAGTCCCGCGAGGAGCAGAGGGCCTTCCAGGAAGAATTGGCCAAGCACGATGCAGAGTTCATCATGAAGATGTCTGACGTCGAGAAGGCCCGGGAAGAGGCAGCGAGCTTGGCTGCCGCGGCCGAGGCCGCCCGGAACCAGCATCAAGCCGCCCTCGATTCCCGGGAAGAAGACCTCTCCGCGCGTGAGGCGGAGCTTGCCGCAACGCTCCACGGCAAGGATGGGGAGCTCGAGGTCCTTGTCGAGCGGCGGACTCGCGAGCTGGGGTAGAGGCACAAAGAGGCACTCGATGCCCAGGCTCTGGTCCATGCCGGCAAGGTGAAGGAGCTGGAGGTAGAGCGGGACGAGCTGAAGGAGCAGACCCTCAAGCTGTCCGACGAGAAGAACAGGCTCAACTGCGCCTTGACAGAGGCGCAGGGAGCAGTCATCAGCAGGGCTGGGGAGCTCTCCGAGGCGCAGGACTCCATCGGAGATCTCAAGCTGAAGTTGGAGAATCTCGAGAAGATGTTGTCGGAGAGCTCGGCTCGGGAGGAGACCTTGACCAGGAGACTGGAGGAGGAGAAGCAGCTGTGGGCGGACGAGGCCGCCTCCCACCAGGAATACGTGGCGGGCGAGAACAGGTGGATCAGCCGGCTGGAGGACGTCGCCGGCAGGGTCACCTCACAGTTGGACCTCATGGGGATTCCAAACGTGAGGTATGCCCCTGAGTGGAGCGGGACCGTCAACGCCAAGCTGACCCTATTCTTCGAGGGCGTCCTCGGCGCCTTGGCTGATTTTCACTCCAACAGAACGGCCACGCTCGCCGGGGAGGCCCGGCGACTTTGCCGGGGAGTCATGACCAAGGTCCTCACCAAGATGGCGTTCTGGAATCCCGCCCTCGACTTCGAAGCCGCGATGGATAGCTTGCTGGAGGGTACTGACCTCACGATGCTCAAGGAGCGCATCAAGCCCGTCATCAGCTGCATCGACGAAATCAAGAGGGTGGAAGGCCAGCGCCGGGATTAGGCATCCCGGTCTTCTCCGCCGCTGCGGGTTCATGACCAAGACAAATTTTATCTTTAGTTAGAACCGCAACAATGATGTAATATAACTTTGAAATAACTTTGGAATTATGCATGTTATTTCCCTGTTTGCTGCCTCTTTGTATGTCCACCCTACGCTAGCTGGGTAGGCTTGCTGGCGCGAAAAACCCAAGACGACGTCTTGGGGACGGGTCCCCATTCGCCTGTCGGGCGAGCGTGCTGCCGGGTGAGCCACCTTGCCGCCCCCTGACGCAGCCGCTCGAACTGTCGAGTTTGACTCGAGTCAGAGTCGAGAGCCTTGCCAATTGCGGAAGGCTACCCTACCGTTTCCAACGCAGCCGTTTGAACTGTTGAGCGGACTCGAAACAGAGCAAAGGCGTTGACGATCGGGAAGGGCCCCATTTGCGTGCAGGTTTCTTTTTGCACAAAGAACGACAGCTCCGAGGATAACAACTTTAAATAATAGGATGGAAATATCCAGGGTTCAATGTAACTTAGCTTCTATTTGTAGCCACTCGAGTGCTGATCTTCCGGCCTCCTTCCTTCTCAAAGAGCCACGAAGACGAAGGAGTGCTGGGTTAACTGGTAGAGCCGACTCTCACAACTACACCCCCTACCTGGCGCGGCAAAGATGTCGGTGTATTTGGAACGACACCAATGGGATCACAAGAATCCCTACTACGGTTGCGGGGCACGGGGCTGAGAGAAGAGCGGATCCAATAGACAGCACACGGTTCCTTTACCTAGGTTCGGGCCGCGAGGATGCGTAAAAACCTATTCCTGCTTTGGTGGATTGTATATCTGTGTCCTTCAGCTAGCTACGGGGCGTGAAGAGCTCTAAAAAGCCGAATCCTTCTCCTGGTCGCCTCGGGCCTCCTTTTATAGGGAAAAAGGGGTTGCCACAGTGGCACACAGGAGGCTGAAAGAGTACAGTGATGCGAGGTTATCCCTCACATTACATGACAAGGCACATTTAATGCGCTTAGCTTAGGTGTCCTTGCTTTATCGGGGACGGGGGAGACATCCGTCTTGTCTGTCGTCGCTCCTTCTTGTGTCGACACGCGCCCTAGCCAGCGATGCCTGAGATGCCATGTAGGCAGGCAGGCAGCTGAGGTGACGCAATGGTGGGTCTCTACGAAGATCCGCATGCCGCCACGCAGGTGCCTGCCCAGCTGGTTGGGTCGGCAACTACATGGAGCGGTGGAAGCTTAGCTGGCGTGGGCCTGATGGTGGCCCAGCGGATGTCCTCGGTAAGGGCCTTGCCGGGGCCCCGGCAAGGGTCTTGCCGCGGCGCCCGCTATCATCCCCGACAAGATGCTTGCCGGAGGTCTTGTGATCTTCCTTGGCTGGGATCCCGCCAAGGGTTATCGTCTTCTTAGCATGTATCTGATCTTGAATGTCTTCACAAAGATCTGCATGCCACTACCGGGATGCCTCTCGAATCCTTGCCCCATGGGGGCAGTGGACTCAAGGGTGATCCGCTTCGTAGGCGTGCGGCGAATTGCCGCGGCAAGGGTCTTGCTGGGGCTGCTAAAGCTGCCCCAACAAGGATCTTGCCGGGGGAATCTGCTTCGTCCCTTTGCTCTTTGTGGTCTTGGCTTTGGGCTTCAGTCTCCATCGAGCTTCGGTCTTACCCTGGCTCACCTCCCTTGCTGTGCTTGGTGTGGTGGTGCCCGTGGCTCAGACTACCCGTGCACAGTCATAGGGGTAAAAAAAGTGTACCCCCCTTTTTGTACACCGACAATGATACCGATGATCGAATCTCGGGCAAGGAACATACCGATGACAAAGGGAACAACGTATTTTGTTATGCGGTTTGACCGATAAAGATCTTCATAGAATATGTAGGAACCAATATGAGCATCCAGGTTCCGCTATTGGTTATTGACTGGAGATGAGTCTCGGTCATCTCTACATAGTTCTCGAACCCGTAGGGTCTGCACGCTTAACGTTCGATGACGATCGGTATTACGAGTTTATGTGTTTTGATGTACCGAAGGTAGTTCCGAGTCCCGGATGTGATCACGGACATGACGAGGAGCCTCAAAATGGTCAGACATAAAGATTGATATATTGGAAGGTTATATTTGGAGACCGAAAGAGTTCCGGGGGTCACCGGATAAAAACCGGAGTACCGGGAGGTTACCGAAACCCCCCGGGGAGTATATGGGCCTTATTGGGCTTTAGGGGGAGAGAGAGAGGCTGCCTAGGGCTGGGCCGTGTGCACCCCCCTCCTAGTCCGAATTGGACTAGGAGGGAGAGGCAGCGCCCCCTCCTTCATTCTCTTTCTCTCCTTCCCTTCCCCCTTCTCCTACTCCTACTAGGAAAGGGGAGTCCTACTCCTAGTGGGAGTAGGACTCCCCCTTGGCGCGCCTCCTTCCCTAGGCCGGCTGCCTCCTCCCTCTCCCTCCTTTATATACGTGTGGAGGGCACCCCTTGGACACACATCAATTGTTCCTAGCTGTGTGTGGTGCCCCCCTCCATAGTTACACACCTCGATCATAATGTTGCAGTGCTTAGGCAAAGCCCTGCACCAGTAAATTTATCATCACCATCACCACGCCGTCGTGCTGATGAAACTCTCCCATGACACTCAACTGGATCTAGAGTTCATGGGACATCATCGAGCTGAACGTGTGCTGAACGCGGAGGTGCCGTACGTACGATGCTTGGATCGGTTGGATCGCTAAGACGTTCGACTACATCAACCGCGTTACTAAACGCTTTCGCTTCTGTCTACGAGGGTACGTGGACACACTCCCCCACTCGTTGCTATGCTTCTCCTAGATAGATCTTGCGTGATCGTAGGATTTGTTTTTGAAATACTACGTTCCCCAACAGTGGCATCATGAGCCAGGTCTATGCGTAGATGATATGCACGAGTAGAACACATTGAGTTGTGGGTGATAATAGTCATACTTCTTACCTCATACTTTGATTCGGCGGTATTGTGAGATGAACGGCCCGTACCGACATTACGCGTACGCTTACGCGAGACTAGTTTCACCATTACGAGCACTCATTGCTTAAAGGTGACCGGCGGGTGTCTGTCTCTCTCACTTTAGTTGAATCGAGTGTGGCTACGCCCGGTCCTTGTGAAGGTTAAAACAACACACTTGACAAAAAATTGTTGTGGTTTTATATGCGTTGGTAAGAACGGTTCTTACTAAGCCCGTAGCAGCCACGTAAAACTTGCAACAACAAAGTAGAGGACGTCTAACTTGTTTTTGCAGGGCATGTTGTGATGTGATATGGTCAAGACGTGATGAGTTATACGTTGTTGTATGAGATGATCATGTTTTGTAAATTATCGGCAACCGGCAGGAGCCTTATGGTTGTCTCTTTATTGTATGAACTACAAAGGCCATGTAATTGCTTTACTTTATCACTATGAGTTAGCGATAGTAGTAGTAGCAATAGTTGGCGAGACGACCACGACGCTACGATGAAGATCATGGTGTCAAGCCGATGACGATGGAGATCATGAAGATGCTTTGGAGATGGAGATCAAAACCACAAGCTGATGTTGGCCATATCATGTCACATATTCCGATTGCATGTGATGTTTATCTTATTATGCTTATTATTTTGCTTAGTACGGCGGTAGCATTATAAGATGATCCCTTACAAAATTTCAAGGTACAAGTGTTCTCCCTGAGTATGCACCATTGCGAAAGTTCATCGTGCCGAGACACCACGTGATTATCGGGTGTGATAAGCTCTACGTTCAAATACAATGGGTGTAAGACAGTTTTGCACTTGCAGAATACTCAGGTTAAACCTGACGAGCCTAGCATGCACAGACATGGCCTCGGAACACTGGAGACCGAAAGGTCGAGCGTGAATCATATAGTAGATATGATCAACATAAGATGTATACCATTGAAAACTACTCCATCTCACGTGATGATCGGACATGGTTTAGTTGATTTGGATCACGTGATCATTTAGATGACTAGAGGGATGTCTATCTAAGTGAGAATTCTTTAGTAATATGATTAATTGAACTTTAATTTATCATGAACTTCGTCCTGATAGTTTTTGCATGTCTATGTTGTTGTAGATCAATGGCCCGTGCTACCGTTCCCTTGAATTTTAATGCATTCCTAGAGAAAGCTAAGTTGAAAGATGATGGTAGCAACTACACGGACTGGGTCTATAACTTGAGGATTATCCTCATTGTTGCATAGAAGAATTATATCCTGGAAGCAGCTAGGTGACAGACCTGCTGCAGGAGCAACTCCGGACGTTATGAACGTCTGGCAAGCTCGTTCTGATGACTACTCGATAGTTCAGTGTGCCATGCTTTATGGCTTAGAATCGGGACTTCAAAGACGTTTTGAACGTCATGGAGAATATGAGATGTTCCAAGAGTTGAAGTTAATATTTCAAGCAAATGCCCGAATTGAGAGATATGAAGTCTCCAATAAGTTCTATAGCTGCAAGATGGAGGAGAACAGTTCTATCAGTGAACACTTACTCAGAATGTGTGGGTACTAGACTCACATGACTCAGCTTGGATGCAAAGATGATGAAGATTGTGTTATTGATAGAGTTCTTCAATCATTGCCAGCAAGCTATAAAGGCTTCGTGATGAACTATAATATGCAAGGGATGCAGAAGACAATTCCCGAGCTCTTCGCTATGCTCAAAGTTGCGGAGGTAGAAATCAAAAAGGAGCATTAAGTGTTGATGGTTAACAAAACCACTAGTTTCAAGAAAAGGGCAAGTGAAAGAAGGGGAACTTCAAGAAGAATAGCAAGCCAGTTGCTAATCCCGCGAAGAAACCCAAGTCTGGAGCCAAGCCTGAAACTGAGTGCTTCTACTGCAAAGGGACAGGACACTAGAAGCAGAACTGCCCCAAGTATTGGGCGGATAAGAAGGATGGCAAAGTGAACAAAGGTATATTTGATATACATGTTATTGATGTGTACCTTACTAATGCTTGTAGTAGCACCTGGGTATTTGATACTAGTTCAGTTGCTAATATTTGTAACTCGAAATAGGGGCTACGGATTAAACAAAGATTAGCTAAGGACGAGGTGACGATGCGCGTGGGAAATGGTTCCAAAGTCGATGTGATCACCGTTGGCGCGCTACCTCTGCATCTACCTTTGGGATTAGTTTTAGACCTAAATAATTGTTATTTGGTGCCAACGTTGAGCATGAACATTATATCTGGATCTTGTTTGTTGCGAGACGGTTATTCATTTGAATCAGAGAATAATGGTTGTTCTATTTATATGAGTAATATCTTCTATGGTCATGCACCCTTGAAGAGTGGTCTATTCTTGTTGGATCTCGATCATAGTGATACACATATTCATAATATTGAAGCCAAAAGATGCAAAGTTGATAATGATAGTGCAACTTATTTGTGGCACTACCATTTAGGTCATATTGGTGTAAAGCGCATGAAGAAACACCATGCTGATGGACTTTTGGAATCACTTGATTATGAATCACTTGGTGCTTGCGAACCATGCCTCATAGGCAAGATGACTAAAACTCCGTTCTCCGGAACAATGGAGCGATCAACTGATTTGTTGGAAATCATACATACTAATGTATGCGGATCGATGAGTGTTGAGGCTCGCGGCAGGTATCGTTATTTTGTGACCTTCACTGACGATTTGAGCAGATATGGGTATATCTACTTGATGAAGCACAAGTCTGGAACATTTGAAAAGTTTGAAGAATTTCAGAGTGAAGTAGAGAATCATCGT
>LR738715.1:338514220-338529812 GCA_902687465.1 Secale cereale
AACAAAGTGTGGACTTTGGTTGACTTGCCCGATGATCGGTAAGCCATTGAAAATAAATGGATCTTTAAGAGGAATACTGACGCCGATGGTAATGTTACTATCTACAAAGCTCGACTTGTTGCGAAAGGTTTTCGACAAGTTCAAGGAGTTGACTACGACGAGACTTTCTCACCCGTAGCGATGCTTAACTCGGTCCGAATCATGTTAGCATTTGTCGCATTTTATGATTATGTAATCTGGCAAATGGATGTCAAAACTGCATTCCTTAATGGATACCTCAAAGAGGAGTTGTATATGATGCAACCAGAAGGTTTTGTAGATCCTAAAGGTGCTAACAAAGTGTGCAAGCTCCAGCGATCCATCTATGGACTGGTGCAAGCATCTCGGAGTTGGAATATACGTTGTGATGAGGTGATCAAAGCATATGGTTTTATACAGACTTTTGGAAAAACCTGTATTTACAAGAAAGTGAGTGGGAGCTCTGTAGCATTTCTGATATTATATGTGGATGACATATTGTTGATTGGAAATGATATAGAATTTTTGGCTGACATAAAATGATACTTGAATAAGAATTTTTCAATGAAAGACCTCGGTGAAGCTACTTATATATTGGGCATCAAGATCTGTAGAGATAGATCAAGACGCTTAATTGGACTTTCACAAAGCACATACCTTGATAAAGTCTTGAAGAAGTTCAAAATGTATCAGTCGAAGAAAGGGTTCTTGCCTGTGTTACAAGGTGTGAAGTTGAGTAAGACTCAATGCCCGACCTCTGCAGAAGATAGAGAGAAAATGAAAGTCATTCTGTATGCCTCAGCCATAGGATCTATCATGTATGCAATGCTGTGTACCAGACCTGATGTGTGCCTTGCTATAAGTTCAGCAGGGAGGTACCAAAGTAATCCAGGAATGGATCACTGGACAGCGGTCAAGAACATCCAGAAGTACCTGAAAAGGACAAAGGACATGTTTCTCGTTTATGGAGGTGACAAAGAGCTCGTCGTAAACGGTTACGTCGATTCAAGCTTTCACACTGATCCGGATGACTCTAAGTCACAAACCGGATATGTATTTTTGTTGAACGGTGGAGCTATTAGTTGGTGCAGTTCCAAGCAGAGCGTCGTGGCGGGATCTACATGTGAAGCGGAGCACATAACTGCTTCAGAAGTAGCAAATGGAGGAGTCTGGATGAAGGAGTTCATATCCGATCTAGGTGTAATACCTAGTGCATCGGGTCCAATGAAAATCTTTTGTGACAACACTGGAGCAATAGCCTTGGCGAAGGAATCCAGGTTTCACAAGAGGACCAAGCACATCAAGAGACGCTTCAATTCCATCCGCGATCAAGTCAAGGAGGGAGACATAGAAATCTGCAAGTTACATACGGGTCTGAATGTCGCAGACCCATTGACTAAGCCTCTTCCACGAGCAAAACATGATTAGCACCAAGACTCCATGGGTGTTAAAATCATTACTGTGTAATCTAGATTATTGACTCCATTGCAAGTGGGAGACTGAAGGAAATATGCCCTAAAGTCAATAATAAAGTTGATTATTTATATTTTGTTATACATCCCGATAAATGTCTTTTATTCATGCTAGAATTGTATTAACCGGAAACTTGATACATGTGTGAATACATAGACGAAACAAAGTGTCCCTAGTATGCCTCATCTGGACTAGCTTGTTAATCGAAGATGGTTATGTTTCCTAACCATCGACATGAGTTGTCATTTGATCAATGTGATCACATCATTAGGAGAATGATGTGATGGACAAGACCCATCTGTTAGCTTAGCAACTTGATCGCTTAGTTTTTCTGCTATTGCTTTCTTCATGACTTATACATGTTCCTATAACTATGAGATTATGCAACTCCCGAATACCGGAGGAACACCTTATGTGCTATCAAACGTCACAACGTAACTGGGTGATTATAAACATGTTGTACATGTGTCTCCTAAGGTGTTTGTGGTGTTGGCATAGATCAAGAATAGGATTTGTCACTCCGAGTGTCGGAGAGGTATCTCTGGGCCCTCTCGGTAATACACATCGTAATAAGCCTTGCAAGCAAACGACTAATGAGTTAGTCATGAGATGATGTATTACAGAACGAGTAAACAGACTTGCCGATGACGAGATTGAATTAGGTATGATGATACAGATGATCGAATCTCGGGCGAGTAACATACCGATGACAAAGGGAACAACGTATGTTATTATGCGGTTTGACCGATAAAGATCTTCGTAGAATATGTAGGAACCAATATGAGCATCCAGGTTCCTCCATTAGTTATTGATCGCAGATGAGTCTCGGTCATGTCTACATAGTTCTCGAACCCATAGGGTCCGCACGCTTAACGTTCGATGACGATCCATATTATGAGTTTATGTGTTTTGATGTACCGAAGGTAGTTCGAAGTCCCGGATGTGATCACGGACATGAGGAGGAGTCTTGAAATGGTCGAGACATAAAGATTGATATATTGGAAGGTTATATTCGGACACCGGAAGAGTTTCGGGGGTCACCGGATAAAAACCGTAGTACCAGGAGGTTACCCGAACCCCCCGGGCAGTATATGGGCCTTATTCGGATTTAGGGGAGAGAGAGGGGCTGCCTAGGGCTGGGCCGCGCGCCCCCAAGCCTAGTCCGAATTAGACTAGGGGGGAGGGCTGGCACCCCCTCCTTCCTTCTCTTTCTCTCCTTCCCTCCCCCCTTCTCCTACTACTACTAGGAAAGTGGAGTCCTACTCCTAGTGGGAGTAGGACTCCCCCTTGGCGCGCCTCCTCCCCTAGGCCGACCGCCTCCTCCCTCTCCCTCGCTTATATACATGGGGAGGGCACCCCTTGGATACACATCAATTGTTCCTAGTCGTGTGCGGTGCCCCCCTCCACAGTTACACACCTCGGTCATATCGTTGCAGTGCTTAGGCGAAGCCGTGCGCCGGTAACTTCATCATTACCGTCACCACGCCGTCATGCTGACGAAACTCTCCCATGACACTCAACTGGATCAAGAGTTCGTGGGACGTCATCGAGCTGAACATGTGCTGAACGCGGAGGTGCCGTACGTTCGATGCTTGGATCGGTTGGATCGCGAAGCGTTCGACTACATCAACCGCGTTACTAAACCTTCCGCTTTCGGTTGATGAGGGTATGTGGACACACTCTCCCCGCTCATTGCTATGATTCTCCTAGATAGATCTTGCATGATCGTAGGATAAATATTGAAATACTACGTTCCCCAACAGAGGCATCATAAACTTAGCTTTCATCTTTTGCTTCTCTCCATCCTCTGCCGGGTCACGTGCGCCGGATGTGCCCGCGCGGCCCAAAAGAGCAATCAGATGGTTCTTTCTTCCCGGCAGGGACCGATATGACTTTCTGACGATTGAAGGGCACCAGGGCGTTGTGTCGGGCTTCTTCGGTCCCCCTCCCACTTTCCTCCCTTCCTTTCGAATTAACCTGGCGGCTGCCGTTGCAAGGACCATGCTAATGCAGGTAGCCACGCCGAAGTATACTTTGCAGGGGCATTCATCAACGGATTCATACCAGCGCTCCGCTCAGGATTACCAACGTAGGGGAAATACTTAGTCCGAGCGTCGCGCCATAATCATCGACGTTGACGATGCCGGGGATAAAGCAACTGGACTGATGATGAAGGGGAGGGATGGGGAGGAGGAAGCTCGCGCTCGCAAACATTGTGCCCTTTCTCCGAATGGCGTCGGAATGACGGTTACGCCATACAGGCCACCGGGGCGGATCCATCGCCACCAGCGACGATCTTTGCCACGACTGGGGCCGCGGCAAGGCGCGGAAACCAATAACTGAGCGCGGAGACAACCCCACATTGCTCTAGTGTCTTCGCAGGCGCTATCGTTGATGGCGTCGTTGAAGATAATAGCGGTGATGAAGATGACGCGCTGCGCACACTTTCAGGTTCGTGCAAGCGAGCCCCCTACCTGGCGCGTCAAAGATGTCACGGAATATCCGTGGCCACCTATGGGACCAGGAGGCCCCTTGCTAGTTAGGAAGGGGGACGTCATGTTGCACATAGAGCAGAACAGCGCACGGTAGCACGACAGAGAGCACACGAGTAATTTACCCAGGTTTGGGCTACCACGAGGCATAAAACCCTACTCCTGCTTTGGTGGATTGATGGTGGAATGGAGGTGGTGAAGCGCAGTACACTTGCCCAAGGGTTGCCTTAGGGCAGCAGCGACTACACGTGTATGAGGGTGTGGGTACATCAACTTTCCAACCCTCTCTACGATTGCCATGGGCCTCCTTTTATAGATCAAGGGGTTACCAAAGTGGCAAAGTAGTCATTGTGCGTTGATATGATAGCAAATAGTGCAATCCTACCTAACTCTGCGGGCTTACAGGGTGCATTAAATGCACCGCTTAGTGTCACTTCACTCGTCACCTGACAAGGCTTGCCGGGCTATCTTGCCTGCTCCGCGCCTGTTCTCTTGACATGTCGTGGGATGGGCGTTAACTGCGGGTTCTTCTAGTAAGGAAAGGTTGCCATGTGGCTAATGGCTGCTACTTAATCATCTTGCGGCTTGACACCGCATTGATCGACGACGTGGGTCGTGCTTGAGTGACTGGTGAGGTGGTTTTGTCACCGTGAGCCCCGGCAAGCCCTGCCAGGGTGTCTTGATTGCCTTCTTCTCAGGATGGCCCTGCCCCTTGCCGGGCTCGCCTGCCCAGCAAAGGAGGCCCTTCTCTTGGCGACGCCTTGCTTCTCTGGCCTGGTCTTGGTTTCTCTGATCTGCTTGTTGGCCCCTTGGACCCCTTGGTCTCTTGTACATCTTGGTTCGGCCTTGGCTTGTCCATGCATGAGTCAGTGGAAAACACATACCCCTGTATATTTTCCCCGACGTAAGCCCCCGGGGCTAAGCCACACATGTCGCTGGGCACGTTGGGTTAGGCCCCAAACAGTGTGCTGACATGTGGCAGGAGAGAGCTGAGTGTGCCAGTTCTGCCATGGCGACCAGTCAATCCAGCATCCACTTTGCGCAATTACTGCGGGTCATGGGGTCGTGCCGCTGTTGCAGTTATGGTAAAAATGGTAACTTTCTGACGCGTCGCGCGTATGCCCTGCTTTTCTCCTCCTTAAGAGTAGGAAAAAGCCGAACGGCACGACCCATCTGTCTCCTGCCCTTCTCCCCCATCTCCTTCTTCTGCAAGCCAGGCGATAGTTTCTTTCTTTCGCCGCTGCCTCTTTCGTCGGAATCCTTTCCTTTTCGCATCGCTGCTGCCGAAATGGAGAAGAAACCCGGGGGGAATAAGAAGCAAGCGATCGTAGTGAAGGACGCAGCCGCCGAGGGAAGCAAGAGGGTGGCGGAGTTGAACTAGAAGTGGAGCGAAGATGTCGTCTTCACTCCGTCGAATTTGAGTGGCTTCGTCCTTCAAGCGAGGTACGGGTATCTATGGGGGAGAGTCGTCGAGAAGGGGCATGGAGCGCGCGTGGTTTATGCGGGGAAAGAAAACCCACCATCATTTCTTCTGTGCTTACTTCATCTGTGGCCTCTATCCCCCCTTATCTGAATTCTTCGAGGCGATCATGAACATCGACGGGTTCCACCTCCTTGACTTCACGCCATATGCAATGGCGACGATGGCCATTTTTGCGCATTTGTGCGAGAACTTTGGTGGAGTCAAGCCCATTGTGGATCTATTTCGACATTATTTTGTCCCACGGGTGGAGAGCAAAGTCAACCACTCTGAGATCATAGCTGGATACCACGCGTGGTGAGGAAAGTTTGGGATCACATCCCTGGATACCAGCGTGAGAGGTGGGAGGAATGGAGGGGAGATTGGTGCTGCATTCAGGATGAGGGACTCCTCGAGTTCTGTGAAGCATGGAAGGAGTGCCTTGAGCGCAGCAGGGAATGGAGCGCCAAGGGCATCACCGAAGACAGGCTACGCCCGACGATCAATATGATTACTCGTTTGAGGGCTGCCGGGCTAACCATCGAGCATGTGGGATCGGATTTTCTTCTCCGCCGCATCTTGCAGTTGCAGGAAAGGGACAGACCTATGTGGCTGTATGGAGATGTGGCAGACAAGATGAGGTTGCTGCCGGGGCTGGCCAATAACTTATCATTTTATGGCCACGGCTGGCTGTGCGACCAGCTGTTCGGCCGCTTTGAACTATTCAAGCTCCCGACAACTGTCATTCCTGTGAACATCAACTTTGCCCGGGATCAAATACTGAAGTGGATGCCGGAATGCATTGCTGAGGGATTATCGAGCAGTTGGGAGCTACCCACCCTGGATGAAGAGCTTGAGTGGCTGAATACCCTGGTGGAGAAGGCCACCAGGGTTGAAACTGGAATGTACAAACACACCTCGACAGTGGAGGTGGCGTACATTTTGAAGATTGTCGAGGAAGACAAATTTATCTGTCTCACGGAGGCGGAGAAGGCCGCAAAGGCCGGGAAGGGCAAGGAGAAAGCTGAGGACATGATCTCCTCCCCCAGCGGCAGCGACGTGCAAACCATGGAAAGGGCTGCCGGGGAAGGGTGTGCCGGGATTATCTTTGCCGGGCTAGATGCTCTAGCCACGACAGCAAAGAGCTTCATGAGGAGGAAAGAGAGGAACAAGAGAAGGAGACCGGCGAGGCGGAGGGGCTCGAGGAGTGGCTAGCAGCTGGACCGCAAGCCCCCGAGCTAGATCTCGAATAGTGCACCTGCACGCATGCTACTGCTCGAGGGGCGGCGGCCTCCAACCCTCCCGCCAAGAGGGTAAAAAAGACCACCACCAAAGTTACCAAGGTCGAGGCGCTGTGTCGCCAATCTCCTCGTCTTTCCCAGGCCAAGGGCCCCTCTGCCAAGAGCTCGGCGGACGGGAGGTGGAGTCCAGGCCCCCACTCCAGCTCGAGCTCCTCGGAGAGCTCGTCTTCTCCGGAGCCCCCGGCGCCACGACAAGCACCAAAGTTTCTGGGGTGTTCTGCTTCCCCGCCTCCAAAGATGGGAGTCTCCACCTCCCATGGAGTTCAATTTGAACTCCATGCTTATTGTAGAAGTGTAAGGAGGATTTCCTCCTTCCATGGATACCTTGCATATCTGATTTATTTTTGCTGACTGACCTCTTGTCCACCTTGCTGGCAGGGAAGTGGAGGAGGACACATAAAAGCTTGTCCCCCGCCCCCGGAAGAGGCTCCGATGCCTTGGGTCGTTGAAGGGCGCGGAGAGCTCGGCCTTGGTGGGGAACGATGTGGATGACCCCGTGCCGAGCCCCCAGTCCAGCCCCCGGCTCGAGAGCGGAGACATGGTTCTCCCGCCAGAGGTAATGGGGACGACCTCCATGTCTCCCTTGGTGGAGGGAGAGGTGGGACGTCTCAAGATGAGCCCCTCCTGTGGGACACACCTCCCCAGTTGCTCAATCCAACAAGGCCCCTGTGGAACCACCCGTGGATGAGGTTGCGCGGAAGGTGACCGAGACGACCACGGCAGAGGCTGAAGTCCACGGCCCAGCACCAACTGCTACCGAGAAAACAGAGGTGTCCTCCTGGCAGACTCCTCCAGGTAATTTTCTTATTCTCTCTTATTCTTTTTTACTCACCGGTCCTTCCATATGCAGCTTCCCAAGCCTAAGAAGTAGACCCACTGGAGTTGGCGGTTGATATATGAAGGCCCCCCGCAGATGAGGCCGCGGGGCTTGCTGATGCTGAGGGGCAGGAGCTTGCTGCTGGGGATGCCCAGGGTTCCTTGGTGGTAACGGTGCACTCTTTGGAGGATGCCTCGGTAGGGGGAGCAGTTGTCGAGATGAAGGGAAGGGACGGGGAGGAGGAAGCTCGCGCTCGCACACCTTGTGGCATTTCTCCAAATGGCGTCCGAATGACGGTTACGCCATACGGGCTGCCGGGGCGGATCCATCACCACCAGCGACAATCTTTGCCGTGGCCGGGGAGGGGGCAAGGCGCGGAAACCATTAACGGAGCGCAGGGACAACCCCGCATTGCTCCAGTGTCTTCGGGTGCGCTATCTTTGATGGCGCCGTTGAAGATAAGAGCGGTGATGAAGATGACGCGTTGTGCACGCTTTCAGGTTCACGCAAGCGAGCCCCCTACCTGGCGCGCCAAAGATGTCACGGGATATCTGCGGCCACCTATGGGACCAGGAGGCCCCTTGCTGGTTTAGCAGGGGGATGTCACGTTGCACAAATAGCAGACCAGTGCACGGCAGGACGACAGAGAGCACACAAGCAATTTACCCAGGTTCGGGCCACCGCGAGGCGTAAAACCCTACTCCTGCTTTGGTGGATTGATGGTGGAATGGATGTGGTGAAGCGCAGTACACTTGCCCGGCAAGGGTTGCCTTAGGGCAGCACCGACTACGCGCGTATGGGGGTGTGGGTTCATCAACTTCCCAACCCTCTCTAAGATTGCCATGGGCCTCCTTTTATAGATCAAGGGGTTACCAAAGTGGCAAAGTAGTCATTATGCGCTGATATGATAGCAAACAGTGCTATCATACCTAACTCTGCGGGCTGGCAGGGTTCAATAAATGCACCGCTTAGTGTCACATCACTGGTCGCCCGACAATGCTTGCCGGGCTATCTTGCCAGCTCCGCGCCTGTTCTCTTGACATGTCGCGGGACGAGTGTCATCTGTGGGTTCTTCTCATAAGGAAAGGCTGCCATGTGGCTAGTTGCTACCACTTAATCATCTTGCGGCTTGAGACCGCATTGATCGACGACGTGGGTCGTGCTTGAGTGACTGGTGAGGTGGTTTTGCCACCACGAGCCCCGGCAAGACCTGTCGGGGCGTCTTGATTGCCTTCTTTTGAGGATGGCCCTGCCCCTTGTCGGGCTCGCCTGCCCGGCATAGGAGGCCCTTCTCTTGGCGGGACCTTGCTTCTCTGGCCTAGTCTTGGTTTCTCTGATCTACTTGTTGGCCCCTTGGACCCCTTGGTCTCTTGTACATCTTGGTTCGGCCTTGGCTTATCCGTGCAAGAGTTAGGGGAAAACACATACCCCTGTATATTTTCCTCGACAATGCAAGGGCCTATGTGGATCCGTTCGACGAAGCCATTCCCAGTGTACCCTGATTGCAAGGGCTTGCAAACTCAGATTCTTCACCTCAGGTCCTCCATAGCGGGTTGGCTTGCAAAGCGAGCTCCATGCCACTAGGCATTGCCCTCTATTGACACGGTCCTTCCCCGCCCGAAAGAAAGCATGCATCCATATGTCGATGTCTTCAAACACCCATCATGGTGCCTTCATCACCAACAGGTGGTGCACCATCCTTGCGGCAATCACAACCTTCACGGGCACCAGCCGGCTTGATCTCTGCAACATTCCTCTCTGCCAAGTAGGACGGCAATGCCTCACCTGATCAAGGAGAGGCTGCGATTGCACCTTGGTGAGCTTCTTGATTGCCAACTTCAATCCGAGGTATCTACACGGGAATTCCCCAATGGTACATTGTAGGAGGTCCACGACTCTCTCTTTGTCTTTATGGTTTTTAGTGATAAAAATCGCGAAGGATTTTTCTGTAATTTATCCATAGTTCCAATGCTTCACCAAAGATCTCGGAAACACTTCTAGCGAACTCAATGTCCGGGGGTGTAGGCTGGATGAACAACGCCACATTGTCCATGTATATTGAGAGCCGCTACGTAGTCGAGATTCCCGTGTCTGTGCTCAACACTCCAGCTTGCATAGCTTTGGTAACAATTTCTGTGAGGGCCTCCATGGCGATGATGAACAATAGAGGGGACACTAGATACCCTTTACATAGCCCTTTAGCATGCCAGATTCTCCTTCCCGTGACTCCATTAACCACTACTCTCGTGCTCGAAGTTTGTAACAATGTGGCCATCCTCCTCAGACACCATCCATGGTAAAATTTGGCGCGAAGAACTTCGAACCGAAATGACCATGACAGGGAATTGAATGCGCGAGAGATGTCCAACTTTTAAAAAACACCTATGTTCTTCCTTGCGTGGATTTTCCTTGCCACCTGCCTCACCAATAGATATTTATCATGAAAGTTTCATCCATGAATGAATGCTGATTGGTTGGTTGCCACCAGTTCCTTCATGCGCGGTTGTGCACGGTTGGGCAACAACTTTGCAAACAACTTAGAAAAACTGCGAGGCAAGCTGATAGGATGATAGTCGCCCACATCCAACGCATCCAATTTCTTTGGTATCAACACAATGAGCTCTCGATTTAGCTTAGAAAGTCCCCGATCATCTCCCGAATAGAGCTTGAGTAGCGCCACCATAAATCCAGTTTTGATGATTGTGCTCTTTGGTAGAATTCTGCCATGAAACCATCAGGGCCTAGAGCCCGGTCCAGATGCATCTCCTTGATCTTGGACCACACTTCCTTCTCCGAGAATATCACCTCCAGGCTGATCATATATATGTTGTCCATTCCTAGGAAGCATAGATCAAGCGTATGAGCTCTTGCATGCATCGTGCCTAGCAAATTTTGAAAAGCATCCGTGAATATCTCTTCTTTGCAACTTTGCTCTATGGCTATCTCATCTCCTGTATGGACTTGCGGTATGAAGTTTTTGGCTCTCCTCCCATTTGCAGCGGACTAGAAGAACTTGGTGTTGGCATCTCCCTCGCGAAGCTATCTCTGCATGGATCTCTGCCGCTCGATCATACGTTCAAGTGAAGCTAGCCCCAAGAGGGCTAGTTTCAAGGTTCTCCTAAGCCAAGTCTCCAATTATGTTAATCTTCTCTTTTCCGTAGCTCGATCCAAGCAGAGAATGACTAGTGTGGCTACTGCCATTTGAACTTGATGTTGCTAACTTTCCTTTGCCACATGATTGAAGTGTCGCTCCTGCATTCCTGAAGAGAGCATCCAACTCGTTGTTATCAACGAAGCTCCAAATTTTATTCATCATGGAACGATTAAGGTTCATGTTCCCTTAGAAGCTCGTAGGATCATGTTAAAGTCACTTAGAACCAGCCACATGTCTGGGCATGCCGCTCTCAGCCGCCAGATTCTCAAGAAATTGTGCCTTGAGGTTGTTACCTTGTGGTCTGTAGACCATGGAAATCCATCATTCTTCCCCGGACTTGGGGTGCACCAAGCCAGAGAGGAAGTTTGTATCATGTTTTAGGTGATTGACTTGCACCACCATAGTGTCCCACACCAAAATGATTCTACCTCTCATGTCATCCGCAGACAAACAAGCAAAACCTTTCGTAGGATTGAAAGTATGTCTAGAGGGGGGGGGGGTGATGAGACTATTTGACTAAATAAAATCTAACATTTTCCCAATTGTAGTTGTGGGCAGATTTTAGTAAGTTGTACAAGTCAAACAATCTTCCTACTCATGCAATTCTAAGAGTATAGCAGCGGAAAGTAGAACATTGCACATGAAGGTAAAAGGAAGGGTTTGGAGAGTGCAAATGCAATGGAGACACATAGATTTTTGGCATGGTTCCGACAGGTGGTGCTATCGTATGTCCACATTGACGGAGACTTCAATACACGAAGGGTAATGGCTGCGCGAGTCCACGGAGGGCTCCACCCACGGAGGGTCCACAAATAAGCAACCTTGTGTACCCACCATGGCCATCATCCACGAAGGATTTGCCTCACTCGGTTAGATCTTCATGAATTGGCGATGTCCTTGGCCTTACAAACTTCTTGGTTGAAGTCCACATCTCTTGACGGAGGCTCCCAAGCGACACCTAACCAAACTAGGGGACACCACTCTCCAAAAGGTAATAGACGGTGTGTTGATTATGAACTCCTTGCCCTTGTGCTTCAAATGATGGTCTCCCCAAAACTCAACTCTTTCTCATAGATTTGGATATGGTGGAAGAAGAATTGGAGTGGGAACCATCTTGGGGAAGGCTACAAATCAAGTTTCGTGTGGTAGGATTGGAATGTCTTGATCTCAGAAAAGGAACGGTGGAAGTGTAGGCACGTTCTGATGGGTCTCTTACTAATGAAGAGGGGTAGGGTATATATAGCCTCCACACAAAAATCCAACTGGTACACACATTTGACCCAACTCGGTGAGACCGAATAGATGAACTCGGTGGCACCGATTAGTTCAAACAGGTGAACATTATGAATCTCGGTGGGACCAACTGGAAAAACTCGGTGAGACAGATGTGCTAGGGCTTAGGGCAAACTTCATCTCGGTGGGACCGATTGAATCAACTCGGTGAGACCGAAGTGAACAATGGGTACATAGAGCCAACTCGGTGGGACCGATTGCATGAACTCGGTGATACTGAAATAAATGCAACCGATCACAGAGCGCTGGCAAGGCCATCTTGGTGAGACCGAGTTCCGTATCGATCGGACCAAACTGTTAGGGTTTCTAGCAACGGCTATGTCAAATGAACTCGGTGGGTCCGGTTGGAAATATCGGTGTGCCCGAGTTCGAGTTCAGGGTTTTGACATATTTGGATGGAGAAAGTGGCTGATGGTTTTGGAGCAATAGCACTAAGCACTTGAGCAACGAAATCATTAAGCAACACCTCATCCCCTTTTAATAGTATTGGCTTTCCTATGGACTCAATGTGATATTGGATCACTAAAATAAAGATGAAGAGTCCTGAACTTTTGCCAATCTTTGTCCTTAGCATTTTGAGGGGTCCACATCTAATCCATGCCATGCCATTCATTGAACATCCTGAAATATATATCTTGAATGGATATTAGTTCAATGAGTTATATATAGTTATGAATTACCAAAACCACACGGGGATTAGTTGCACTTTTAGTCTCCCCCTTTTTGGTAATTGATGAAAACATATGGATCAAAGCTTCGACAAATGATTAAATGAATGAATTGTATTGTCGCTTTGAGAAGTATGTGATAAGCAAGAGCTCCCCCTAAATTTGGGCACTATTTAAAAATTTGTGTTTGAATGCAAATGCACAATTGATTAGGATCATGGGTCACTCTTCTATTTCACATTCATCTTGGTGGAGCGCACAAAATGGTAAGATGGAAATAACATGCACACATCACCAAAACAAAAATGAACGATCATACACAAACAAGCATAGAGATAAGCAATAATCACACATTTAAGCATATATGATCATCCACACAACTAAATGAAGTAACTCATGAGCATAAACGAACAAGTAGCACAAAACAAACGAACGGGGAACCAACAAAGTAGCAAGGCAATAAAAACCAAAGAGCCAATGACTCTCTATCAAAGCCTATGATCTATACATTTTCTCCCATTTTGGCAACAAGTTTTCAAAAAGCTTGAAAACATATAGCACTATGCGGCTCTCTAGGTACGATCCTATGGAGCTCCTAAAGGGGTCTTCTGGCTTGTAGCTCCAGTGTATGTAGATGGCGTTGAGAGAACAACATCTGCAAATGCCTCGGAAGATGTCTGCTAAACTGGTGGAGTTGAGACTGGATGGGGCACATGAGTAGTAGTAGCAGGTGCAGAGTGAGTGGTCCTCGAATAGACAACTAGCACTGCTGAAGATCTTGTTGCTCTAGGCACAACCCGAAACCTCTCAATGGTAGGTCTGTCCTTTGCACTATCCATACCTGCAACATCCATATCATCCTCCAGCTTGTCAACTGTAGTTTGAATATCTGTGATCTTCACATCAAGATCATGGATCTTTGTCTCAACAATCCTTTCTAGGCTCTCCTGAGGTTGGCCAGACTTTGCTCAATCCTCATGGTTGCTTCGAGCAGATATTTCATTTGATCATCTCTTGATTTCATGTTAGCTGTGGGGGCATTTGATGCAGTGGCTCTTTTTGCTGACTTTGCTGCTGTTGCGGCTGCCTGAGCCTTCTCATGGGCCTCAACAGATGTAGGGTGTGAAGGGCCCATTAGCACTACATTATCTTCAAACTCAGGCTAAAGAGAAAGGTGCTCATGGTCTAGTAGATATGTACCTGTTCCAATCTTGGAGTTGATCAACATATGAATGTGTGGTGCATATCCACACGACCTGTTCTGGTTAGCAGCAGTCCTCTTGATTGTTTCAACTATCAAGATCATCACTTTGAATTTCTGGGGAACATAAAAAAATACAACAAGTTGATGGAATGGCCACGTATCAACCTATGATCTCCAGACTTAGGCAATAGGGTGTGCCTTAATACAGTGTTTGTGGTAGCCAGTCCAGCAAGCAGATGGTAGATGGATCCAAGTTTGTGAGTTTCCAAATATTTGGAAGGGATCTCCTTATAAATATTTGCCATAGTGTTGTGATCATCCATGGGCTTGACATAAACATCTATTCGATTTTATGTTTCCTTTGGTGCATTTATAAGAGCAGCCCACTCAGAGATAGATGATTGATACCCGGAGCCTTCTGACAACCATACAATTCTACCATCTGGATAAAACTAAGCAGTGGAGTAGAATTGCATTATCAACTCATCATTCCATTTGGTAAGCTCTTGTCCCACAAAAGCATATGTACCTGTGAGCTTGAAACTCTCATGAACATGGGGAAAGTAATCCTCATTTGCATCAATGAACTTCCAGTCAACCCACTTCATGTCACAAACAATGAGCTTCTTGTCCAACAACACTGTCTCATAGAAGTCCTGTTGTTCTTTGGTGTGGAACTTGTAGTCACAAGTTGTCCTTCTCCTGGCTGAGTAGGGATCAACTTTTATCCACTCTCTCAGTCCACTGTCTTTCCCGAGCTTCATATTCTCTGCAATAGGATGAGCATCATTGTGATCTGGAATTTGGGCTTCAACCTTCTGTGCACTAGTCGCTCAACATCTTCTTCAGGAACTTCTCGCATTGGGGCCTTGTTCTTCTCTGAGGCTGGGATGTTCCTGGTGGATCTCTTGTGTAACAGCCCGAGACCGACGCTCCAAAGGCCTTCCAGTTATTTTGTTGTCGCCGTGTGATTTATTTTGCTTGCTGCATTTCATATGGCATCATATGCATTGCATCCACATGTTTCCATCAAACTCGTAAACCGTCCATAGTGGTCACTTCTCCTTTGTCTTGGTTCACTTTTCTCACCCAAACCCAAACCGAACGTCATGACCGATGGGTCCGGATAATCCCCAAACATCCCTAAAACATCTTCGTTTTCTCATTTGAACTTCCCTACACATTTACGATCGGAAGGTCCAAATCTACCCTAAACCTCCATTCCCTATACATAGACCAACCCCTAACCAAATCATGCCAAACCCTAAATTCTAGGAGATTTGTCCTGGCGCCGCCGCCAGCCAACCACCTACTCGCCTCCCACCTAACGATCCTCATAGATCCATCCCGGGCCAAGCACCATCTCCCCTCGGTCCATCAACCTAACTGCCGTAGGACCTTGCTCCTCGTCGTTCACCTCGCAACCGTCTTCGTTCGTGTGACCAAGAGCAGCAGCTCCCGCAGCCACACAAGCACCCACAGATGCGTGCATCCCCAAGCCTCTGGAGCCCCAAGCGAGCTGCCGTGCCCCACACCCGTAGCCAGGAACCCGAGGCACTACCTCCTCCAACCTCGCCGTCCCGCCATTGTTTGCTCATCTCCACCGTCGCGCCGCCTTGCCTCCACTTCCGCGAGTCCGCACCATTCAGCAGTAGCAGGTCGTCGTGCCCCTTCCTTCCCCGTCCCCGTCACCCTCTCTCTGTTCTCCTAGTT
>LR738715.1:338529822-338551174 GCA_902687465.1 Secale cereale
ACACAAGCACCCACAGATGCGTGCATCCCCAAGCCTCTGGAGCCCCAAGCGAGCTGCCGTGCCCCACACCCGTAGCCAGGAACCCGAGGCACTACCTCCTCCAACCTCGCCGTCCCGCCATTGTTTGCTCATCTCCACCGTCGCGCCGCCTTGCCTCCACTTCCGCGAGTCCGCACCATTCAGCAGTAGCATGTCGTCGTGCCCCTTCCTTCCCCGTCCCCGTCACCCTCTCTCTGTTCTCCTAGTTTTTCTCCGTTTCCCGTCTCAAGCTCTCTTTGTTTCCCACCTCTAGAGCTCGCCGACACCCACTGAACCCAGCCCCGACCTCCTGCCTGCCTGGTCTCCTCCTTCTCGCCTCGTCTGCGTCGTCGGAATCGCGCCAAGTCTGCCACCATTTTCCTCTGCTCGGGAACGAGCTCGACCCCACCGCCCTGTGCCCTCGCCCCCCCGTTAGACCTTCTTCCTCCACTCCGCTGCCTAGTCTCCGGCTCCTGCCCGCTAGATCCACACCTCCCTGCGCCCATTGACTCCGCCCCACATTGCGCCAAGCCTGCCAGGCCTCCTAACCCGCCGCGCCATCGAACTGGGCCAGGCCTGCTAGGTGAGCCTCCAGCGCCCATGCTCCTATCAGGCCAGCCTGATTCGCCCCGTAATGTTTTTTCCGATGCTGCGAATTTATACAATTATCCGATTACTACATATTTACATATTGACCCCTATTGTTCACGCATATCATATCTCAAGAACATGCATCAGAATTAAACAAGTTGTATATGTAAAATGCTTAGAATTTTGTGTAGTTTAATACTATAAACAACTTTCATCCGTGTTTAAAATTTTTAAATGGCTGTTTGCATTAATTTGCTTAAATGATTTGCTGAAATGGTTTATTTCCTATTCAAATAACCGTAGCTCGGAATTAAATAAACTTTATATGTAAATGGTGTAGAAAAGTGTATAGATTAATATGGTGCACTTTATTTTGCCGTTTAATAACTATAACATATGGTTTTAGTCAGAACAATACCAAATTTGGAATAAGCACATGGGGATTTTCCGGAATTGTTGTTTGTTGTTTCGGGCCCCATTTAAATTGCTTAGAAAGTGTAGTTTAATTGTGTTGCACCTCTTGCCATGTTAAGAACATTTAAACTTGTTAAGTTCACAATGAGAGCGAACTAAATAATTGAATGTGGTGTTCCGTCAATATGCAACTCATTGCATATTGAGCTTAATTTGTAGTGTTGTTTGTTGCACTTTGCCATTCCTCATTAAACCAGACATGCATCATACTTGGTTGTGCATTATGTCATGTTTATGCTTGTTGTTTACCATGTCGTTTGCTTCTTCCGGGGTGGGCTTCTTCTTGGTAATTCTGGAAATGTTGCGAATGTGAGGGTTTGTTGGACTACGCCTCCTCGTCTTCTTCATGTACTCGTTCTTCTTCCTAGCGGGATCTCAGGCAAGATGACCGTCACCTTTGATATCACTACTATATTTGCTTTCTAGTTGTCTTGATGCTATCGCTATATCGTGCTTCCTACCACTTGTTTGCAAGCCTCCTAATATGCCATGAAACAACCTCTAACCTTTTCACCATCCCAGCAAATCGTTGTTTGACTATGTTACCGCTTAGCTTAGCCCCTCTTATAGCGTTGCTAGTCGCAAGTGCAGTGCAGGTTCTTCCATGTTGGAACATGAATATGATGGGATATCACAATATCTCTTCTTTAATTAATGCATATATATACTTGGTAATGGGTGGAAGGCTTGGCCTTTTGCTTGGTGTTTTGTTCAACTCATGCCACCTTTGTTTTCGTTATATCGATGTTATGTTTCTTGATTTGCGTTCCTAACATGGTCGGGGTTTATGGCCCCCCTTGATTATTCTCTTAAAGTAAAGCTTTCCCAAGGAGATCCAACTTTGGTTTTACCATTTGCCTAATAACAACTAAAATTGCATAGGGAGTAATTAACCCGAGGATTCTTAATCAACAACCCGGACTAGTGCTCGACCTGAGTGTTGGTCCACCTTACTAGCAGTCGCCGGTGCCGACTCAGGGCAACTCGAGGTATTTTGGCTATCGTCCACTTTGCATAGACGGATGAGTCCGTAGATAGAGAGTGCGCGGCTCTGCACACGGATCTGACTCACCAAGAGATCTCATTGGGATAGGTTTTCCTTTCTTTGAAGAACTTGTGCACTGGGATTCCGAGGACACTCGGGTTGTCCAGAGATGGGGGTTTTACTTCCACAGATCGTGAGAGTTTGTGATGGACTAAGTTGGGATGCCCGTGTAGGGTTTAATATTTCGAAAGCCGTGCCTGCAATTATGTGGTAGATGGGAAATTTATGATATCCGGTTGTAGAGAACTTGACACTAAACCCGAAATAGAATACACCAATCGTGTGCGTAACCGTGACTGCCTCTTTTTAAGGGAGTTTGAGAAGAGAGCACGGTTGGTTTCCGTTTGACTCGTAAGTTGTTCAGGATTACTTATTGATCATTACTAGTTTGCGATCTTTATGCGTAGTTTCTCTTCTTCTTATTGTAGTCGTAAGTTAGTCACCATATAAATGCTTAGTCGCTTGCTGCAACCTCACCACTTATCCTTTCCATACCCATTAAGCTTTGCTAGTCTTGATACCCATGGTGGCTCATAGATTACTACAACCACAGTTGCAGATATAAGTAATGTGATGTTTTGACGCGAGAGTGACGTTTGCTTGTTTTGGAGTTCTTCTTCTTCTGCCTCTTTTTTGATCAGGGAATAGGTTCTTGGTCGGCAGCCTAGGCTAGCAGGGTGGATGTCGTTTGTGTTTTTCATTTGTTTTCATCCGTAGTCGGATGCCTCTCTTCTGTTTGATGTTTGATGTATTCACGTGGCATTTGTGTGCCTTTGTATGTATCCCCATCTATTATGTAATGGTACGATGTAATGATATCCACCTTGCAAAGTGTCTTCAATATGTGCTTTTATCTTTGGTGGGTCCTCCAAGTTCCTCGAGGATAGGGTTGCATATTGGGCATTATAAGTTGGTATCAGAGCCTTACCGACCACAGGAGCCCCCTTGATTGATCGAACCGTTGTCGTTGTTGAGTCTAGAAAAAAAATCGAGTCTAGTTATATATCGGAGGGTAGGAATTCTTTTTACTCCTTATCCTCTTCGTCGCTCTGGTGAGGATTTGTGACGTAGGAGTTTTGGTTCCACTAGTCTCCCCCTTCAATTTATTTATTTAGGATCATGCGGGTATCTTGGGATCGGTTTGATATCATTGTGAGGAGAACATTGTTCTTGGTGCCTACTAACATTTGGGGGTTGTGGAAGTGTCCCAGAGAGTTGAGCTCCGAGGTGTTGTCGTCACAGTTGTTATCGTTTCAGTTCCTGAATACCAAAGGTCGCCGACATCGAAAACGCTTCTATACTCTTTGTGGTGAGAGTAGTTTGGCACAACCCAGTATTGGGGAGAGTGATCACATGTATTGCCAGAACTAGTATATCAGATGTTTTTCGAAGGTCTGAGGTACACAATTTCCGAGGTTCTTGGGTATGTGTTGAGGAGGCAGTACATTTGGAGCATAGAATTCTGCTAGGAGTTGTGTGATGACATTTTGCTCCTTATACTTGTTGTACTGGATTGCATAACTCAGAATTTCGGGAATTCTCAGGTGGGAATTCAAGTAGTTACCCAAGATATCTTCTGACAAATGCATGATATTAGGTTGGGGTCCAACGTCTAGTGGTTCGCTTGTCATGGTCGATTTTACAGTGGTCTCATTGCGTCTTAAAGAATCCTTAGCTATGCCGACTCGAGGGCACTTCGTTGTAGTTCATGATGTCCGCTGTAACGTTGTGCCCTGGGGGCCTCATCACAAAAACTTTGGACATAATCTCTATCATATGTTTGTTTCGGCTTATTTTGCAATCCAATCCTTTGTTTTGTTTTGAGTTGTGGTATTCGAGTGGCTTCAATGTCAAGTGTTGACTCCATACCTTTCCCTAAGCGGTGTTCTCATATTTCTATCGGAGTGCTAATCCTTTTTGACCATTGAGTTTGTCATGTCAATTCTTTCTCAACCGGTGTGCTATTCTCCAAGTTAATTCAACCCTCTCCATATTTTGCAAGATCAATTCTCAGTTTTCTCAATGGTGTTCATTCCATTTGTACAAAGTGTTTTTATTTTTCCCACCCTCTAACCCTTTTTCTTCTCGGAGCCAGAACTCTCAAATCAAGTATCTATTTTATTAATGTGAAATCTCTTCATTCTTTCCTTCAATGTTCTTTATTCGGTGATTCATAGGAATATGCTAAGGAAGCTTCAACTTCATCTTCTTTGTTCTCTCTTCTTCTTCGGAGAGTTCAATTGACTCTTTTAGTGTTGACCATATCTCTTTGTTCGTCCAATGTTTCCGACGTACCTCTTTATCATTCACCTCACTATTTTCATTGGTTCCGGAGTGTACAAGATATCTCAGAAGATTCACGTTCCCATTCTTAATCCGTTCAAGCTATTTCGGGGTTGTTACCTCATTCAAGCCATTTAATTCAACCGGTGAAATCTCTCTTTAAAAATCGTTCAACACTGTTTTGTTTTGAGTGGGCCCATAACCCACACGTCTTTTCCTAGGATCTTACCCGACTCTTCTATTTTTCCGGAGTTATTCTCAAATTCTTTTCAAAGTGTGACATACGAATGGATTCCATCGGTCATATGCCTTCTCCAAGATTGCTTTCAAATCCTTTTCATCGTTGGTTGAACATTTTTATTCTTCATTCCGGAGTGCCTCAACAATTCATGGTTGTGTATCTCGCTGTCATTCTCAAATTTTGAGGACCGAAGAAGAGTTTCCCTGTAAATCTTGTCAGTTCTCTTAATGATTCGTGGTGCTAGCTCGATGCTATCCTCTCAAATTGTTTCCAATCACGAGATTCTTTTCATATCCATCTGAAGCTTTTCAGAAGTTGATCTCGCTTCTGTATCATCCGAAGACCATCATTTCAGAAGATTTATCCGTTCTGAGTTTTCAACTTCGTTCTCCAATTATTCTAAATTGATGCCTTTTTGTTCATCCCAAATCCTTCCGATGCATTGTTTGAAGTATTCTCTAGTCTGCTCGTGATCTCTTCATTCTCTTGTATCTAAATTCCCTCAAGTAACTTCGCTCATTTTCCAATTCTCCCCGGTGATTCATTCTCTTTTCTTCGTTCATTTTCAATTCTTACGGTGGTTTATTCAACATTGCTCTTCCTTTGTTATCATATCAATTCATTCGCACTTTCAAAAAACCTACTGGTGGTCCGTTGAGTTTGCGCTATATCTCTCTTTAATTCTTTTCAACGAGAATAAGTGGTATGCCAAATCCGTTATTTGTCATCAATTTAAATTGGTTAAGGATAAGCATAACATAATTTATTATTCTTGTTTTCCTCGAGGTTACTAATTCCTTCTTTTGGAGTTTGTTCATGATGAATAAACTCTCGGTTCGAAGTGCTCCAACTTTCTTTTTCTGGAGTTTCAAACTATATCAATTATCTTGTCACGAAGCTCCATCTAAATCATTGCAAGGCTTCATTTTATTGTTTTCAACTTTTCTTTCATTTAAATCATCGTGCTATCTATCTGGAGTTCCACAAGAGTTTCTTCATGGTGGTTTGTCAAGGATTCCTTTCTTTCTCAAATTGCTCTTCAAGATTTTCCACGAAGTTAAGATCCACCAAGCTATACTCTGAAATAAACATGGCGTCCAACACATGTTTTGTTTTGCGGAGTTCAAAAATATGTCATCTTCCATCTTGATGTGCAATTCTTTCTGCCTTATCTGTTGAGGTGGTGTTATGTCATTCTTGACAATTTCCCTTCATGTTTGAAGGTTCACAATTTGTTAAGAATGAGATATTTAAACCCATCATTTTCTCTTTGTCTAGGAGATCCATTGCAACCCATCGATCTCTTCATTGGAGTTATCTTGGGTTATATTTCACCTAAAGCCTTCCCTAAGGAATGTTGCTATTATGTTGCTTATCATTGATCCAAGTTATCACTTTATCATCTTGGTGGAAGAAGTTTCTCATCTCTTCGGTGTTCTCAATCAAATTAATTGATTCCGTTAGTGGCGGGTATTCACCTCATAATTTTGGGATGTTTCCATAAGCCCATGAGAGCATATTATTTTCATTGTCAATTTTTCAACAACTCTGTCCAACCCTTCTTCATAAGGATGCTCGTTCAAATTCATTTGTGGTACATATGTTCTTCCCTTTCGTTATTTTCATCCCATTCTTTCAGCTGTTCTGGAGGCATTGTGATATTTCTCTCTTTAACCATCATCTCGCTTTGTCAAGTTCATGTTCTTCTCCTTTCTGGCCCATTTAACAGGAGTGTCGTGTCCTCCATTCAAGTTCTCTCATCTTATCAAGTTTTGCCTCTCTTTTCAACCGGAGTTCTATCTAGAAACGTTTTTATCCCTTGTGCCATTCTTTCAATTGTGAAGGAAGCAGTGTGTTGTTGATTTCATCAAGTATCATCCCATCTTATCAAGTTCATGTTAAATTCCTTCCATTTTCAGTTGGAGTTCTGTTGAATTCTTGTTTCCCTGCTTCTCTTCAACCAGAGTGGTTTCAAGTCTGTATTGTCCCTTGAGCTCTTGGTTCTTGTCGTATTACTTGTTCCTCTTGTCTAACGGAGTGTTTCAATTTCTTTCTTCTCTGTCGTGTCAGTTCTTCAAGTTTTCTACCTCTCCAAGTTCGTGGTTTCACTCGTTTGTTGAAGAAGCAACTTTGTTTTACCTCTTCCTTCCGTTTTAATCCCTAGATCTCGGGGCGAGATATCTTGTAAGTGGGAGAGAGTTGTAAAAGCTCGAGACGGATGCTCCAGAAGCCTTCCAGTTGTTTCGTTGTCGCCGTGTGATTTATTTTGCTTGTTGCATTTCATCATGGCATCATATGCATTGCATCAGCATGTTTTCATAAAACTCGTAAACCGTCCATAGTGGCCATTTCTCCTTTGTCTCAGTTCGCTTTTATCACCCGAACCCAAGTCGAACGTCATGACCGATGGGTCCGGATCATCCCCAACCATCCCTAAAATATCTTCGATTTCTCATTTGAACTTCCCTACACATTTATTCTCGATCGTACGATTACGAACGGAGGGTCCAAATTTACCCTAAACCTCCCTTCCCTATATATAGACCAACCCTAACCAAATCATGCCAAACCCCAAATTCTAGGAGATTTGTCCCAGCGCCGCCGCCAGCCAACCACCCACTCGCCTCCCATGTTGGGATCTTCCCAGATCCATCCCGGGCCAAGCACCATCTCCCCTCGATCCATCCACCCAACAGCCACATGACCTCGTGATACGTCTATTTTGCAGCATGTTTTCCTACTGTTATTTATGATGTTTTCATGGATAATAATGCCTTTTGGAGCAATTCTAATGCCTTTTCTCTCATAATATGCAAGGTTTATATCAAGAGGGAGAATACCGGCAGCTGGAATGTGGACCTGAAAAAGCAACGTTAGGCTACCTATTCTACACAACTCCAAATGAGCTGAAACTTCACGGGGATTTTTTTATGGAATATATAATAATTATTGGAGCAAATAACTACCATAGGGGGCCCACCAGGTGGGCACAACCCAGCTAGGTGTGCTAGGGAGCCCAGGCGCGCCCTGGTGGGTTGTGCCCTCCTCGGCCCACATCCGGTGCCCATCTTCTGGTATATAAGTCATTTTGACCTAAAATAATTAAGGATAGGACTTTCGGGATGGAGCGTCGCCGTCTCGATGCGAAACTTGGGAGGAGCACTTTTGCCCTCCGGTGGAGCGATTCCACCGGGGGAACTTCCCTCTCGAAGGGGGAAATCATGGTCATCATCATCACCAACAACTCACCCATCTTGGGGAAGGAAATCTCCATCAACATCTTCAACAACACCATCTCCTCTCAAACCCTAGTTCATATCTTGTGTTCAATCTTTGTACCGGAACCTTAGATTGGTGCTTCTGGGTAACTAGTAGTGTTGATCACATCTTGTAGTTGATTACTATATGGTTTATTAGGTGGAAGATTATATGTTCAGATCCATTATGCTATTCTATACCCCTCTGATCATGAACATGTTTATCACTTGTGAGTAGTTACTTTTGTTCTTGAGGTCAGGGGAGAAATCTTCTTGCAAGTAATCATGTGAACTTGATATGTGTTCGATATTTTGATGATATGTATGTTTTGATTCCCTTAGTGGTGTCATGTGAACGTCGACTACATGACACTTCACCATGTTTGGGCCTAAGGGAATGCATTGTGGAGTAGTTATTAGATGATGGGTTGCTAGAGTGACAGAAGCTTAAACCCTAGTTTATGCGCTACTTCGTAAGGGACTAATACGTCTCCAACGTATCTATAATTTTTGATTGTTCCATGCTATTATTTATGAAGTCTTGGATGTTTAATGGGCTTTATCATTCACTTTTATATCATTTTTGGGACTAACCTACTAACCCAAAGGCCCAGTCCAGATTGCTGTTTTTTGCCTATTTCATGGTTTTGCGGAAAAGGAATATCAAACGGAGTCCAAACGGAATGAAACCTTCGTGAGGGATATTTTTGGATGAAATCACGCCCGGGAAACGTCAGGACCAAGTCAGGGGGCAAAGAGCCAGCCCTCAAGGGTAGGGGGCAGGCCCCCCTTCCCCGGGCGCGCCCCCTGCCTCGAGGCTGGCCCACACAGCCCCCGGTGCCCTCCTTCTTCTTATATATACCTACGTACCCTAGAAACTCCATACGCAGAGAGAAAACCCTAATTCCACCGCGTAGCTTCTATTCTCGTGGAGATCCCACCTTGGAGCCTGTTCCGGGAGGGGGATCCATCACGGAGGCCTTCATCATCATCATCATCGCCATCATCATGAGTTGTGAGTAGTTTACCACAGACCTTTGGGTCCATAGCTAGTATCTAGATGGCTTCTTCTCTCTATCTGGATCTCAATACAAAGTTCTAGGTCTTCGAGGAGATGTATTCGATGTAATCTCTTTTTGCGGTGTGTTTGTCGAGATCCGTTGAATTGTGAGTTTATGATCAAGGTTATCTATGAAAGATATTTGGTTCTTCTATGAACTTTTTATGTGTGCTCATAATATCCTTGCAAGTCTCTTCAAATTATTGGTTTGGTTTGGCCTACTAGATCTATAGTTCTTGCAATGGGAGAAGTGCTTGGCTTTGGGTCCAATCTTGCAGTGTCCTTTCCTAGTGACAGTAGGGGCAGCAAGGCACGTATTGTATTGTTGCCATCGAGGATAAAAAGATGGGGTTTTCATCATATTGCTTGAGTTTATCCCTCTACATCATGTCATCTTGCTTAAGGCGTTACTCTGTTCGTATGAACTCAATACACTAGATGCATGCTGGATAGCGGGTGATGTGTGGAGTAATAGTAGTAGATGTAGGCAGGAGTCGATCTACTTGTCTCGGACGTGATGCCTATATACAATGATCATGCCTAGATAGTCTCATAATTATTCTCTTTTCTATCAATTGCTCGACAGTAATTTGTTTACTCGCCCTAGAATACCGCTATCATGAGAGAAGCCACTAGAGAAAACTATGGCCCCCGGGTCTATTCTCAACATATCAATCTACATCTACTTTACTTTTACCGCTTTTATTTGCTGTTTTATTAAACCAAAAATACCAGAAATATAATTATCATCTCTATCAGATCTCACTCTCGTAAGTGACCGTAAAGGGATTGACAACCCCTTATCGCGTTGGCTGCGAAGTTCTTATTTGTTTGTGCAGGTGCGAGGGACTGGCGCGTGGTCTCCTACTGGATTGATACCTTGGTTCTCAAAAATTGAGGGAATACTTACGCTACTGTGCTGCATCTCCCTTTCCTCTTCGAGGGAATACAACGCAAGCTCAGGAGGTAGCAGGGACCGATTTGGATCCAAATGTTTAATGCTATGGTTAGATTCTATCTTACTAATTTTCTCGTAGTTGCGGATGCTTGCGAGGGGGTTAATCATCAGTAGGAGGTTTTTTGAAGTAAGAACAACACCTAAGCACCGATCCACCCACATATCAAATTATTAAAGTAGTGAACACGAATCAAGCCAATATGGTGAAAGTGACAAGATGAAATTCCCGCGTTCCCCCAAGAACTCTTTGCTTATTATAACAAGATGTGTGTGATAGGCGGCAAACAAGTTTGTAAACAGAAATGGAGCAGCCATCGGATGAGTGATTGGATGGGAAGTTGTGTCGATGTTAAATTAGCTGATGTGACGGGTCATTTCGGTCGAATGACCGAAATGCCCCATTCCCTCAGCTAATTTAACCTCAATGTCCTTTTTTATTTTATAACACATGTTAATTAACGAAGGTCTACCGCATTACTTTTTGACAATGTGCGATACGTGGCATACAGTTGATCCATCCGACCTATTTGTGATGGAATAGGCCGTGTGTGTTATGGGCACACACTTGCTAGTATTCAACCGTTTGGGATTGATGAATTCATCACCGACGGGTTCCCTAGTGTGGTATGTGTTCATCTGATCATCATCTACAACTTGTGCTAGCTCGATGCTAAGTTTCCATTAATTGATGGCATTTTATGAACAGGCCACCGTTTCCCGCCATTTCCTCACCTGTTTCCCGCCGCCCTGATATATTGCGCATAGGGTGCGCGCAACGCACGGAGGCGACAAGTGCATCCTGTAGCACATCCACCTTTTCCAAGCATGCCAACCCATCAAAGCGCCGCCTCTGCCATCAACCTTGTCGATGAGGAAAACGAGGAGGCGACACGGCCCGTCAAGGCCGAGTCACTCCCCAGCAATGCGATGGACGACACCGTGATGCGTGTCATCGCTAGGGTTGAGCAGACCTTTGGCGCATGGCGCTTGAGAGCCACAGATCAAGATAGGCATGTCAGCGCCGACAGGCTGCAGCTCGCTGCACAACATGGTCGATGGCGCGCCGCAGGGCAAGCGAGGCGCGTCCGCGCCGATAGGCTGCGGCTCGCCGCATGGCGAGACCGTTGGAGCGCCGCAAAGCGAGAGGCGCGGCGCGCCGCACAGCAACGGCGGATCCATCGGCGCTTGCCTGCTGTCGACACGGCGTCGTAGCTAGGTACACGTCCTGTCAGTACCCCCATTCCTCGCCAGGAGTGGGCAGAGGCCCTCAGCGCCGTACTTGAACCAGAGGCCGGCCGCGCCGTACTTGCGTGTGACGCCCGCCGCACCGTTCACGTGGGTGCCGCTGTTCGCCTTGTCCGCGGCCCGCTGGATGCCAACGCGCTGGTCCGTAGGCTTGACCGCCTCCTTGGCCCAGGTGCCCACCTGGGCGCAGTAGAGGAACATGGCCGTCGCATCCTCGAGCTAGTGATCTCCGATGAAATAGCCAACTTGGAGCTCGAGATCATGCTCCAGATGTACCGCGAGCGTGTCGACCACTTGGACGAACGCCTGCACAAGTTCAGGTAGAGCCAAGAGCTACCCTAGGCAAGGGCTGCTGGTCATGGTCTCATGGACGTGTTTTATTTTGGAAAGTCGTTTCGACGTGGATAACTATGTATTCACAGCAATCATAGTATTGCTATGTTTATTGCTCTGTTTCAATGTGTGTACTCTGTTTTCCATTCTTATATGTTCTCTTTCAATGTGTGAATATACGCTTTCCTTTCTGTATACGTGGATGATAACAGCTAGATTCAAATTAGTATACAAAAACAGATAGAAAATGGAATTCATTATATATATATATATATATATATATATATATATATATATATATATATATATATATATAATATCATCACATATGCGTGATGATACTTAACTACTAGGTACAATGCATAAAATTGAAAATGAACAATACTAATAATCCCTCCTGGGGCCAGTATTCTGGCAGCCCCTCGCCAGCAGCTCCCTTGTGCGCGGCGTCTTCCGAGTGCAGAGGCAGTACTACGACTCCTCCGCCTCGTGGCGCTTGACGTACCGATCTGCCTCTTGCTGGCGGACGCGCGCGGCCGATCTTGCCATTTCCTTGGGCACGCACCAGAGCTCCTCGTCGGTGGCACGCTGGAGCTTAACGGCCCACCTCCACGAAGCAACGAGGCGCCCAACACCTATGACCTTCCTCGCGAAGAACCCGTCTTCGTACACCTCCTCGGCATGACGACGCGCCTGCCCCCAAAGCTCCGCCACCTCCTTTTTCCAGGCGGCATCACGGGCTTCACAGGCCGCCTAGTACCTGGCTTCCTCCTCCACCATCTCCTTCTTGAAAGCCACTTGCCTGGCTTTCTCATCCAGTGGCAGCGACTTCCACATACAAAGATTGTACTGGCCCCCAAAACCAATCCAAAGTTGGGGGGTCCAGCGCAACCTCATCAGGTGGCGCGTACGGGTCCTTGTCGTTGCTAATCGAGTGACCATCCTCAGGGGCGGCGACTCCTCGTCGGCACGTGGGCAGACCGGCGGCGCCATGGAAGAGATTTGAGAGAGAGAGAGAGAGAGGGAGAGATAGAGGGCGAGCGAGGGGAGGATGTAGATGAGAATTCAGGCGGGATGAGGTGAGCAAGGTAGTATTTATTGGTGGCTGGAATCTAGATCGACGGGGACAGTACACATGCCGGTCGCTGGAATTTACCAGTACTGTAGTTTGAATTACACACAATTTCCACAGCAAATCCGTGTGTGAACATAATAGCTGACGGTTTCCAATACATAACCGTGTCTGATTAGTGATCCCCGCCAATCACCTACCAAACATCGAGCCGCGAGAGAGAGTGCCAATCGTGTGGGGGCCTATTGTCTTGCCACATCTTTACGTTTTCTTTTTTGAACACACGATATTTACATTGTCTGATGGTTTTTTAACTCGCCCACAAGTAAACAAAAATACGATTTTCAAACCGTTTTGGTTAGGCGTTGCATGTAGATGTCGTTCAAATTTGAATTACGGTCATTAAATGGTTAGAAAATCACTTAAATGTCTTTAGAAGGTCAAATGACCCCTAAAATTTACCAAATTTTCACATGACAGTTGCATGTTAAACATAGGAAAAAACTTGAAGGCCGTAAGAGGAAGCTATCTCCCGTATGTCATCCAACATGCATTGTTCCCTCTCGGAACCACAAACCTTCTAGCGAGTTGATGCGGTTTGTGAGGGGTGTGTGTCCAAACGTTCGTCAAACATGCCAATTTCTTTACCGCATCATCTTGGTGGCATGACATTACATCAACCAAGGTTTCATGTGTTACTGATCATTTTTTAATTTTTTGGAATTAAAAAGCCATGGCATGCACTCCATGCATGTGCCCATGCCTTGACATCAATATGTTTGAAAATTCCTTCTAATTTACTGCACATGGAATTAACTCGCACACAAGTACACAAAAATATTATTTTTTCAAACTGTTATGGTTAGGCGTTGCATGTAGATGTAGTTCAAATTTGAATTACGCTCATTGAATGGCTAGAAAATCACTTAAATGTCTTTAAAAGGTCAAATGACCCCTGAAATTTACAAAAATTTCACACGACGTTGTATTGGTGCACGTTAAACGTAGGAAAAAAATTGAAGGCCATAAGAGAAAGCTATCTCCCATTCGTCATCAAACATGCATTGTTCCCTCTCGGAACCACAAACCTTCTAGCGAGTTGCTCCAGTTTGTGAGGGGTGTGTGTCCAAACGTTCGTCAAACATGCCAATTCTTTACCAGATCATCTTGGTGGCATGACATTACATCAACCAAGGTTTCATGTGTTTCTGACCATTTTCTAATTTTTTGAATTAAAATGCCATGTCACTCTATGCATACATATGCATGTGTACATGTCGTGGGACCAATATATTTGAAAATTCCTTCTAATTTACTGCACATGGAATTAACTCGCACACAAGTACACATATTTGATTTTTCAAACCGTTTTGGTTAGGTGTTGCATGTAGATGTAGTTCAAATTTGAATTACGGTCATTAAATGGCTAGAAAATCACTTAAATGTCTTTAAAAGGTCAAATGACCCCTAGAATTTTCAAAAATTTCACATTACAGTTGTAGTAGTGCACATTAGACATAGAAAAAAATTGAAGGCCGTAAGAGGAAGCTATCTCCTCTTCGTCATAAAAAATGCATTGTTCCCTCTCGGAACCATGAGCCTTATAGTGAGTTGCTCCGGTTTGTGAGGGGTGTGTGTCCGAACTTTGGTCAAACATGCCAATTTTTTTACCACATCATCTTGGTGGCATGACATTACATCAACCAAGGTTTCATGTGTTTCTGATTTTTTTTTGATTTTTTGGAATTAAAATGCCATGTCACTCCATGCTTAATTGTGTCATAGCCGTTAGACCAACATGTTTGAAAATTCCTTCGAATTTATTGCAAATGGAATTAAATTGCTAACAAGTACACGAAATATGAGTTTTTAAACCGTTATGGTTAGCTGTTGCATGTACATGTAGTTCAAATTCCAGTTACGGTCATTAAATGGCTAGAAAATCATTTAAATGTCTCAGAAGGTCAAATGACCCCTGAAATTTTCCAAAATTTGACATGACAGTTGTATTAGTACTACAAAATTTCTCATTCATTTATACATCATCCATTGGCACTTTCTTCCAAATTCGTCTTTCATAGCTAATAAAAAATATCTACAACATCACACACAGTTGTTTTCTAGGAACCGTTTGCTCTAGTGCTGGCAACCCCCTATTTAAGTCTCCCTCCTTAAGCTTCGCCGGCTCGTCTGCTCTAGTGTCGGCAACCCTCGAATCCACGAATCCAGACCCTCATTCCCGCACCCCCTTCTTGCAATGATACCACGGAAACACTTCGTGAAGGCCCGTATGATGGCCGCGTCCCCCTCGAGCACCGTCGCCTGCGCCGAGAGTGTGGCCGCCTACGCCGAGAGTGCCACCTCATCCGCATTGAGCGCGGCTGAGGGAGTCCTGGATTGGGGGGGGGGTGCACAGGTGGCCGGATAAACTCCTGGTGGGCCGGACTGGTGGGCCATGAAGATTACTTTAGAAGATCATCTCTCGTATCCGGATGGGACTCCTGGATTCTTGTAATGGCTAGTTTAGGCTCGGGTGTAGATTTTCCTTCCTCTGCAAGATGGTATGTACAAACCCTAGGCCCCTCCGGTGTGTATATAAACCGGAGGGTTTAGTCCGTAGAGGCTAGAGAATCATACAATCCTCATAGACTGAAACTTAGGGTTTTAGCCTTTACGATCTCGAGGTAGATCAACTCTCGTACACATATTCATCCATACTAATGTAGCAGGAAGTAGGGTTTTACCTCGATCGAGAGGGCCTGAACCTGCGTAAACATCGTGTCCCCTGCCTCCTGTTAACATCAATCCTCAGACGCATAGTTCGGGAACCCCTACCCGAGATTCGCCAGTTTTGACACCAACATTGGTGCTTTAATTGAGAGTTCCACTATGTCGTAGACGGAAGGACTGATGGATCATTTCATCAACTGCAACGGCAACACCGAGGGAATTTTCCCTCCCGGCCAACTCTTCTTGTTCGGCGGCTTCGCGCTTCGTGCGAACACTGAAGGCCACCTTGAGCAGATCAAGAGCTACGCCCATGGCCATCATGTCAGATTCGGTAGCTTGAACTATGTTGCTGATATCCGTGGAGACTTGATCTTCACCGGATTCGAGCCAGCGACAACCCCTCCCTACCACCACGGTGATCATGACTTAACTCTATCATTGGATATGGAAATAGCACCTGCAATAGTTCTGGCCCTAGATCTAGAACGCATCACGCCACCTGAAGATGGGAAGCTCAATATCACCATAGGAGCCGCAGACTCTACGGCGATGGAGCTGCACGCGGACCAAACTGATGGGGTCTGTGTTACCAGAACCCCGGACTTAGCTTCGGTATCTGATTCCGAACTGTGCGCAACTGCGCCCCTCAAATCTAATCAGGCGCCTATCGCCAAATTCTGTGCTGTAGATATTTTCCAGCACTCACCACTTGGCGACATGTTAAGGTCGTTGATATCTCTCTCCTTGGATGAGAAAGCACATCCGCACTATATCCGGTGCGAACTGGAGGCTGATGAACAGTCGCGCTATACCCATGGGGATGAAGAATTTTGTTCCCCACCCACTACCCACTTGGTAGCCATGATTGAAGATCTAACCGATCTACTCGACTACGCTTCAGAAGACTTCGACGGGATGGACCTGGAAGCTGAAGCAGACACAGATCAAAGCAGGCCCATAACAGGGCGGTCGAAAGCTACGTCTTCATACGATGTGTATATGCTGGATACACCAAAAGAGGCTGAAGGCAACGGTGAAAACAATCCCGTAGAGGATAAACCCGCCGAAGAACCTCCCAAGCGTCGATGTCCGAAATGCCGAACAAAATCCCGTAAAGGAAAGGACATCAACACCCTGACTAAAGACGGTGATATTTCGGAACAAGCCGAAGACCCCGTAGACCCAGCGTTAGAGCAGGGGGAGCGAGAGGACGGCGAACAGAGTCCGAAGCCGCAGTCCGATGACAGCGACGCCGAAGACGGTGACTATGAACCGATCTCCGAAGAAGAGGCTAGCCTGGATGACGATGAATACACCATCCCAGAAGAACCCTCCAAACAAAAACACTTCCATCGGCGGCTTATAGCCACCGCACGCAGCTTAAAAAAGCAGCAGAGACAGCTTCGAGCTGCACAAGACACTCTCAACGATAGATGGAATGAGGTGCTAGACGCCGAATAGAAACATGGCTTTAATGGCCAAACCAAAGGCTATCCCAAGTGCAAGCTGCTGCCCGAATTCGACGATGAGGCCGCTGCGCCCGTCCCACCGAATAACAACACCGCCAACAAGCCAGACCGACCACCACTCGGACGGGACAGAGTCGCTAGCAATGGCATAAACAAGCCCCCACCCCATAAAGGAAAGGAGGGTGCAGCCCAAGTCCGAAAGCATGATCTGTGTGAGGACCTAAACAAAAAAGCTAGCAAGACCAGGTCTATATTCGGACCCAGGGATCGAGCTCCCGCACGGGACGACGGCTATCAAGCCAATCGCGCCGGTGAGATACCAGTTCGGGGTCAATACCGAACACCACAACCATCGGACATACACCATGATATTGCTAGATACAGAGGAGCTTCACACCCTCTATGCTTTACCGATGAGGTACTGGGTCATGATTTCCTAGAAGGGTTTAAACCCGTGAACATCGAAGCATACGGTGGAACGACGGATCCAGCCGTATGAATAGAAGATTTTATTCTTCACATCCACATGGCTCGAGGAGATGATCTCCATGCCATCAAATATTTACCCCTCAAGCTGAAAGGACCAGCTCGGCACTGGCTAAACAGTCTCCCAGAAAACTCCATTGGGAGTTGGGAAGAACTTGAGGACGCTTTTCGGGCCAATTTTCATGGGACTTATGTCTGGCCCCCGGAGCTGACGATTTGAGTCACGTCATACAACAACCCGGGAGTCAGCCCGCAAGCTTTGGAACCGGTTTCTCACTAAGAAGAACCAGATCATCGACTGTACGGACGCCGAAGCCTTAGCGGCATTCAAACATAGTATTCGGGACGAGTGGCTAGCCAGAAACCTTGGACAGGAAAAGCCGAGGACAATGGCAGCCCTAACTACACTCATGACTCGCTTTCGCGCGGGTGAGGATAGCTGGTTAGCTCGTAGCAGCACCAGCGACCCTTGAACATCTGAAGTCAGTGACGGCAACGGAAATCTACGGCGCAATAAAAACAAGCGTCGAAACAATCCTGGAAACCCAGATGATACAACGGTAAACGTCGGATTCAGTGGCTCCAGATCCGGTCAACGGAACAAGACTTTTAAAGGCAACAAGGACGGTCCATCAAGTTTGGACAGGATATTAGACAGTCCCTTGAAAATCCCTGGCACCCCAGAAAAACCTGCCAATCACACCAACCGTAACTGTTGGGTTTTCAAGCACGCCAGCAAGCTAAACGCCGAACACAAGGGGAAGGAGCCTCAGAGCGAAGACGAGGATGAACCTCGCGAGCCGAATATAGGGGGATAGAAGAAATTTCCACTGGAGGTCAAAACAGTGAACATGATATATGCCACTCATATCCCAAAAAGGGAGCGCAAGCGTGCACTCCGAGACATCTATGCCGTTGAGCTTGTTGCCCCAAAATTCAACCCATGGTCAGCCTGTCCGATAACTTTCGATCGCAGGGATCATCCGACTAGTATTCAACATGGGGGTTCGGCTGCCTTAGTGCCCGACCCCGTAATAGATGGATACCATCTAACCCGAGTCCTTATGGATGACGGCGGTAGTCTCAATCTAAGGTATCAGGACACTGTCCGCAAGATGGGGATCGACCCATCAAGAATCAAGCTAAGCAGCACGACCTTTAAAGGAGTGATACCGGGTGTTAAAGCTTGCTGCACAGGCTCTTTAACATTGGAAGTTGTATTTGGTTCTCCCGACAACTTTCGAAGCGAAGAACTACTCTTCGACATAGCTCCATTCCAAAGTGGCTATCACGCCCTACTCGGAAGAACGACCTTCGCCCGCTTTAATGCGGTCCCGCATTATACCTATTTAAAGCTCAAGATGACTGGATCACATGGCGTTATCACGAACAATGGAAATATGGAGCGCTCTCTCCGTACGGAGGAAGATACTGCGGCCTTAGCAGCCAAAGTACAATGTGGCCTATTCAAGCCAGATAATATATCAATAGCAGACACAGCTAAACGTGTCCGGCACACGCCTCAGCACGGTAGCTCAGATGAACCTGAGCAAGATTGTCAGCTATGCCCCCATCGACCTCCCCATAGGGTGATAGCATATGTGCCTCGAGTACATAATTATGCCTTAAAAATTCCTTGGGTGGCGACCGAGGGCACCTGCACACAGTCAGTAGTTCGGCTGGACCCTATTCGGACTTTAAATTTATCTTCTTTCGGTTCATTAAAATGAACCAGACTTACTTTGGCCACACTGGATTGACTTCTTCATTTCCAGTTTTTTTTCTTTTTTTTTCTACAGATGCCCATCATACTCATACCTTCAAGGACTCATTACAGAGGAGAAAATGGCGCAGCCGTGCAACAGGGACCCGCACTAAGGTTTCTTTTTTAGATTAAGACCCTGTGTAAACCTTTTTTCTCTTTCTTGATATATACCTTTTTGGCATGTAAAATGTCCAAAAAAGGTCATGGGCATTATCTGTAAAGTTTGCGGCTCGCCGTACTATAGAGGGATATTAATAGAACAATTTTATTCATACCATATCCAGAGTTTTATTCGCTAACCATGGATGTTCTTTTCTCACATAAGATTGCCATATGTGCCTTGTCCATAAAGGTTTATTACCAGGGGCTGCATTCAGCCCTGGTATATGTATCACCCCCTATTAAAGAAGAAAACATAGAACCGATAGTTGCTAAGGAAGAAAATATCATTTACAATGTTGATCCAGTTGTTCCCACAACTTACATTGAGAAACCACCTTTCCCCGTTAAGATAAAGGAGCATGCTAAAGTTTCAACTGTGGTCCATAGAAGTAATATTAAAGCACCTAAACCCCCTGAGAAAGTCAAAGTAGATCCTAGTGTTGCTATGGTTATGGATCTCTTGGTCGATAATATTGATGGGCATGTTATTTACTTCGTTGGTGAAGCTGCTATAATTGCCAAACCTGATGGGAAAGATAAACATAGACCAATTTCTGCCATGCTTGTTGTCTCGGTTAAAATATGAGATCACTCCTATCATGGTTTATGTGATATAGGTGCTAGTGTAAGTGCTATTCCTATTACTTTGCACCAAGAAATTATAAATGACATAGCACCAGCTAAAATACAAGACATATATGTTACTATTAAACTTGCCAATAGTGACAACATCACACCACTTGGTATTGTTAGAGACGTTGAAGTCTTGTGTGGGAAAACAAAATACCCTACTGATTTTCTAGTCCTTGGTTCCCCACAAGATGGCTTTTGTCCCATAATTTTCGTAGACCTTTCTTGAGCACCGTAAATGCTACTATAGATTGTACTAAACAAACTGTCGATGTTAGCTTCGGTGATGAGTCTTATGAGTTAAATTTTTCCAAGTTTAGTAGAAAACCTCATAAAAAATAATTGCCTAGTAAGGATGAAATAATTGGTCTTGCTTCTATTTTTGAACCCCCTACCGATCCTTTAGAGCAATATTTGCTAGACCACGAAAATGATTTGCATATGCACGAGAGAAATGAAATATATATAATCTTGTTTGAACAACAACCTCTGCTTAAGCACAACTTACCTAGTGAAACTCTAGGAGGTCCTCCTCCGCCTAAAGGTTATCCTGTGTTTGAATTAAAGCAACTACCTGACACTTTGAAATATGCTTATCTCGATGAGAAAAAGATTTTTTATGTTATTATTAGTGCTAACCTTTCAGAACATGAAGAAGAAAGATTATTGAAAATTCCGAGGAAGCACCGAGCTGCTATTCGATATACTCCTGATGATCTTAAGGGCATTAGTCCCACTCTATGTCAGCACAAGATTAATATGGAACCTGATGCTAAACCCGTTGTTGATCACCAACACCAGTTAATCCCGAAGATAAAAGAAGTGGTAAGGACTAAAATATTAAAACTTATGGAAGCATGTATAATCTATCCTATGATAGTAGACGGGCAAGTCATGTTCATTGTGTTCCTAAGAAAGAAGGTATTACTGTTGTTCTTAATGATAAAAATGAACTTATTCCACAAAGAATTGTTACAGGGTATAGAATGGTAACTGATTTTAGAAAATTAAACAAAGCAACTAGAAAAGATCATTACCCTCTGCCTTTTATTGATCAAATGCTAGAAATATTATCTAAGCACACAAACTTTTGTTTCCTTGATGGATATTCTGGTTTCTCACAAATACTTGTTTCACAACCTGACCATGAAAAGACCACTTTCACTTGTCCCTTCGGAACATATGCTTATAGACTTATGACTTTTTGTTTATGCAATGCACCTGCTACCTTTCAAAGATGTATGACTACTATATTCTCTGATTTTTGTGAAAAGATTGTTGAGGTTTTCATGGATGACTTTTCTGTTTATGGGAAGTCTTTTGATGATTGTTTAAGCAATTAATCGAGTTTTGAGGAGATGTCAGAAAACTAATCTTGTATTGAATTGGGAGCAGTGCCACTTTATGGTTAACGAAGGTATTGTCCTGGGCCATAAAATTTCTGAAAGAGGTATTGAGGTGGACAAAGTTAAGGTTGATGCAATTGAGAAAATGCCATGTCCTAAATACATCCAAGGTATTCGTAGTTTCCTT
>LR738715.1:338551184-338574461 GCA_902687465.1 Secale cereale
AAAGACCACTTTCACTTGTCCCTTCGGAACATATGCTTATAGACTTATGACTTTTTGTTTATGCAATGCACCTGCTACCTTTCAAAGATGTATGACTACTATATTCTCTGATTTTTGTGAAAAGATTGTTGAGGTTTTCATGGATGACTTTTCTGTTTATGGGAAGTCTTTTGATGATTGTTTAAGCAATTGATCGAGTTTTGAGGAGATGTCAGAAAACTAATCTTGTATTGAATTGGGAGCAGTGCCACTTTATGGTTAACGAAGGTATTGTCCTGGGCCATAAAATTTCTGAAAGAGGTATTGAGGTGGACAAAGTTAAGGTTGATGCAATTGAGAAAATGCCATGTCCTAAATACATCCAAGGTATTCGTAGTTTCCTTGTTCATGCTGGTTTCTATAGGATATTTATCAAAGACTTTTCTAAAATTTCTAGGCCTCTTACAAATCTTTTGCAAAAGGATATTCCTTTCGTTTTTGATGATGATTGTGTAGAAGCCTTTGGAACACTCAAGAAAGGTTTAATTTCTGCAGCTATTGTTCAACTACCTGATAGGAACTTGCCTTTTGAAATTAGGTGTGATGCGAGTGATTATGCTGTTGGTGATGTTCTAGGACAAAGAGTTGATAAGAAACTGAATGTTATTCACTATGCACGTAAAACTCTAGACAGTGCACAAAGAAATTATGCTACTACTGAAAAAGAATTTCTAGCAGTTGTGTTTGCTTGTGATAAATTTAGATCCTATATTGTGGACTCAAAAGTAATTGTTCACACTGATCATGCTGCAATAAAATATCTTATGGAAAAGAAAGATGCTAAACCTAGGCTCATTAGATGGGTTATCTTACTACACGAATTTGATTTGCATATCACTGATAGGAAATGAGTTGAGAGCCCATAGCTGATAACTTGTCTAGGTTGGAGAATGTTCTTGATGACCCACTACCTATTGATGATAGTTTTCCTGATGAGCAATTAGCTGCAATAAATATTTCTAATAGCACACCTTGGTATGCCGACTATGCTAATTATATTGTTGCTAAATACATACCTCCTAGCTTCACATACCAACAAAAGAAAAAAATCTTTTATGATTTAAGACATTACTTTTGGGATGACCCACATCTTTATAAAGAAGGAGTAGACGGTATTTTTAGACATTTGTGTACCTAAGCATGAGCAGGAACAAATCCTACAGAAATGTCACTCCGAAGCTTATGGAGGACATCATGCGGGAGACAGAACTGCTCACAAGGTATTACAATTCGGTTTTTATTGGCCTAGTCTCTTCAAGGATGCTCGTAGGTTTGTCTTATCGCGTGATGAATGCCAAAGAATAGGTAATATTGGTAAGCGTCAAGAAATGCCTATGAATTATTCACTTGCTGTTGAACCATTTGATGTTTGGGGATTTGATTACATGGGACCTTTTCCTTCCTCTAAAGGTTATACTCATATTTTGGATGGTGTTGATTATGTTACTAAGTGGGTAGAAGCTATTCCAACTAGTAGTGCTAATCACAACACCTCTATTAAAATGCTTAAGGAAGTTATTTTCTCAAGGATTGGAGTCCCTAGATACTTAATGACTGATGGTGCCTCACACTTTATTCATTGCGCTTTCCCTAAAATGCTTGCCAAGTATGATGTTAACCATAGAATTGCATCACCCTATCATCCTCAGTCTAGTGGCCAAGTTGAACTTAGTAATAAAGAAATAAAACTAATATTGCAAAAGACTGTCAATAGGTCTCGAAAGAATTGGTCCAAGAAATTGGATGATGCACTTTGGGCCTACAGAACAACTTACAAAAATCCTATGGGCATGTCTCCCTCTAAAATGGTTCATGGAAAAGCTTGTCATTTGCCTCTTTGGTTAGAACATAAAGCTTATTGGGCAATTAAAGAACTCAACTATGATTTCAAAATTGCTAGTGAAAAGAGGTTATTCAATATTAGCTCATTAGATGAATGGAGAACCCAAGCTTATGAAAATGCCAAGACATTCAAAGAAAAGGTTAAAAGATGGCATGATAAAAGAATCCAAAACCGGGAATTCAAAGTGGGTGAATATTTTTTATTGTACATCTATTGTTTTAGATTCTTTGCAGGAAAACTCCTCTCCAAATGGGAAGGACCTTATGTTATCGAAGAAGTTTAACATTCTGGAGCCATCAAACTAAATAATGCCGAAGGTACAAACCCGAAGGTGTTCAATGGTCAAAGAATCAAACACTATATCTCAGGTACACCTATTAATGTTGAAAGTAATATTATCCAAACCATGACACCAGAGGAGCACACCGGAACACTCCAGAATCCTAAAATAAGGGAGGTACGTGATACGGTAAGTAAACGGACTGCGAAAAATCCATAAGAATGTTTTTTGTCAGTTTTGGAATATTAGAAAAATTATGAAAATAAGAAGCAACCAGGAAGGCACCCCTCATGGGCACAAGACACCAGGGCGCGCCTGGCTTGCCAGGCGCGCTCAGGTGGGTTGTGCCCACCTCAGGTACCTTCTGGACTCCGTTTTCTCCCGTTTGCTTGTTTCCCAAGATAAAAAATCTTTATATACTTCCCGAACCTATTGACCTTCGTATCACGGAGAAATCTTATGTTTTATTTTCTTGCTGTTTCTGGCAGATCTAAATCACCATGACCGCTCTGAGCTCCTCCAAGGACAAGTTCTTCGAGAGGGTAATCAACCCCTATGTGTCGGAGGTGATGAAGCACCCTCAATCCATTGAGATGTGAGAGGGGGTGCTCCACATCTGAGACGTCCCGGGTCCTAGGGGGAAGGGAACCATGGAGCCCAGGCTAGAAGCTATGGAGCAAGAAGTTTTCAAGTGCCAAGGGGATGGTGGAGCGTGGGCTCGATGCCAATCACCGCAAGAATACATACTTTACCCGTGATCACAAGGTGGATGGCCAGTCCATGAAGGATGTCATCTTCGCCCTCACCGAGCGAATAAACTTTCAACAAAGCCAAATCTATGATCTCCAAAATCAAGTCTTTGAATATGAGGCAATGTTTAAAGGTATGAGTTTGGCTGCCAGTTGCAGGACTCGTGAGACTCTTCCCTCATCTTATGATGGTGAGCCTCTGCCATAGAAGCCAGAGGACAAGCTCTCTACTACTTCATCTCCACCACCAACACCTTCTTCAACACCAAAATAAAATTGAGTATCTGGTATGGGCACTCCCCTTGGCATGAGCCATGCTTGGGGGAGGTGCACCGGTATCGTATCACATCACTATCTTTACCTTTATCTACCTTAGTTCGATCTATAGTTATCCTTTGCATTAGTTGAATAAAAGTTTAGTTTGATCTTTCTTTGAGAAGTTTTCTTAGTGATATATCTATCTATGTAATCATGTGCGAGATATATAATAAAGTTAGTTTGAGTTTTTCTTTCTTTACCTTCTTTGTTTCAATAAAAAGAATGGAAATAAATGAAAAAGATCATATGCTAATCTTATGGTAAGTAATGAAATCACATAAGGAAAAGTATAAGTAGTAAAATTTATTGGAGATTGACAAACATAGCATTGGTCAATGATGCAATTCATGAAAGAATTAATAAGGGAAGAGAAGATTCACATGCAAATATACTATCTTGGACATCTTTTGTGATTGTGAGCCCCCTTCAAAATATTATATGCCAAAACGGTTAACGTCGGACAAGGAAGACAACGTAATGACTTATGTTTGTTCATATTCACATAGAAGTTATATTGTCATAGATCCTTTAACATGTGGTGCTTGCTCAATATCTTTTCTAGCCAAAAATTTCGAACTAAGTAGAGATACTACATGTGCATCCAAAAATCGTTAAACTAAAATCTTTTTCGAGAGTCCACCATACCTACCTATGGATTGAGTAAGATCCTTCAAGTAAGTTGTCATCGGTGCAAAAGGGCAATACAAATTGCTTCTAAATGTGTAAGATCATTTAGTGTAAGAGAAAATTGAGCGTTGTACGAACTTGTGATGGCAAAGAATAAAAGCGATAGACTGCATAATAAAGGTTGCTATCATAAGGGGCAATATAACGTGACGTTCTTTTGCACTAATAGATTGAGCATACTAAAGGAAATATGCCCTAGAGGCAATAAGAAAGATGTTATTTGTATTTCCTTATATCATGATAAATGTCTTTTATTCATGCTAGAATTGTATTAATCGGAAACTTAGTACATGTGTGAATACATAGAGAAAACAATATGTCCATAGTATGCCTCTACTAGACTATCTCATTGATCAAAGATGGTTATGTTCCCTATCCATAGACATGAGTTGTCATTTGGTCAACGAGATCCCATCATTAGGAGAATGATGTGATGGACAAGACCCATCCGTTAGCTTAGCACCATGATCGTTCAATTTTACTGCTATTGCTTTCTTCATGACTTATACATGTTCCTATGACTATGAGATTATGCAACTCCCGAATACCGGAGGAACACCTTGTGTGCTATCAAACGTCACTACGTAACTGGGTGGTTATAAACATGCTCTACAGGTGTCCCCGAAAGTGTTCATGGTGTTGGCATAGATCAAGAATAGGATTTGTCACTCCGAGTGTCGTAGAGGTATCTCTGGTCCCTCTCGATAATGCACATCATTATAAGCCTTGCAAGCAAATGACTATTGAGTTAGTCATGAGATGATGTATTACAGACCGAGTAAAGAGACTTGCCGGTAACGAGATTGAACTAGGTATTGAGATACCGACGATCGAATCTCGGGTAAGTAACATACTGATGACAAAGGGAACAACGTATGTTGTTATGCAGTTTGACCGATAAAGATCTTCGTAGAATATGTAGGAGCCAATATGAGCATCCAGGTTCCGCTATTGGTTATCGAGCGGAGATGAGTCTCGATCATGTCTACATAGTTCTTGAACCCGTAGGGTCCGCACGCTTAATGTTTGATGACGATCGATATTATGAGTTTATGAGTTTTGATGTACCAAAGGTAGTTCAGAGTCCCGGATGGGATCACGGACACGAAGATGAGTCTCGGAATGTCCGAGACATAAAGATTAATATATTGGATGACTATATTCGGACACGGGAAGTGTTCCGGGTGTTATCGGGTAAAATAGGAGTGCCGGAGGGGGTTACCGAAACCCCCCGAGGGAGTATGGGCCATAGTGGGCCAATGAGGAAAAGAGAGGGCAGCCCATAGTTGGGCTAGGAAAAGGGGGGAGGCGCCCCCTCTCCTTTCCTTCTCCTCTGCCCTTTCCTTTCCTACTCCTAGTAGGAATAGGAAAAGGGGGTTCCTATTCCTACTAGGAGTAGGAATCCTACTCCCTTGGCGCGCCCCTTGGCCTGGCCGCACCTCCCCCTTGCTCCTTTATATACGGGGGAAGGGGGCACCCAAAGACACACAAGAAACATTGTTCTAGCCGTGTGCGGTGCCCCCCTCCATAGAAACAGACCTCGGTCATACCATTGCAGTGCTTGGGCGAAGCCCTGCGCTGGTAGCTACATCATCTCCGTCACCACGCCGTCGTGTTGACGAAACTCTCCCGTGAAGCACTACTGGACCAAGAGCTTGTGGGACGTCATCAAGCTGAACGTGTGCTGAACGTGGAGGTGTCGTACGTTCGGTGCTTGATCGGTTGAATCACGAAGACATTCGACTACATCAACCGCGTCACTAGACGCTTCCGCTTTCGGTCTACGAGGGTACGTAGACACACTCTCCCCTCTCGTTGCTATGTATCTAGTAGATTGATCTTGCGTGATCGTAGGAATTTTTTTGAAATACTAAGTTCCCCAACAAATACAACCAAAAAGCGAATGGCAACCTCTGCTTCCCTCTGCGAAGGGCATATCTTTTACTTTTATGTATTTAGTTTTTTGCAAAGAGTCAAAGCATTTCTCTCTTTGCCATTTTATTTTCTCTTTTGGCAAGCATCATGTGGTGAGGAAAGATCGAGGCACATATATCCAGCTGAATATGGGTGAGCATGAATTATTATTGTTGACATTACGCTTGAGGTGAGTACGTTCGGTGGCGAAACCATAAGCCCCTATCTTTCTATGTGTTCGGTTGAAACTTTTTGCTCATGTGTATGCGGTGAATTTAGCAATCATAGAAGATATATGATGGTTGAGTATGTGGACTTGTCTAAAGGCTCCAATACATGACTCTTCCTGAAAAGATATGAATTGTAATTGGAAAGTTGATTGAGAATGTAGTTTGTTGGTTTTCAATAGAGTTTATGCTTTATACTTCAATAGTGTGATGAATTATTACTTGCTCATGAGAAGTTATATGATAGAGCTATGTGTATTATGTTTTAATGAAGTTTGTTGCTATTACAATAATTTGCATGATGTTTCTATGTCCGTATTTTGTTTTTATCCACACCTCTCCCTCTAAGCATGTGGACATCTTTTTCGATTTAGGTTTTCGCTTGAGGACAAGCGAGGTCTAAGCTTGGGGGAGTTGATACGTCCATTTTTCATCATGTTTTCCTACTGTTATTTATGATGTTTTCATGCATAATAATACCTTTGGGAGTAATTATAATGCCTTTTCTCTCATAATATGCAATGTTTATATCAAGAGGGAGAATACCGGCAGCATGAAATCTGGACCTGCAAAGCAACGCGAGGCTACCTATTCTGCACAACTCTGATACGTCTCCAACCTATCTATAATTTTTGATTGTTCTAGGCTGTTATATTATCATTGATGCTTTACAATTATTTTCCAATCATTTTATATCATTTTATGGGACTAACCTATTGACATAGTGCCAAATGCCAGTTGCTATTTTCTGCTTGTTTTTTACATCATAGAAACTCCATATCAAACGGAGTCCAAATGTAGCGATACCTTTTGTGGATTTTTTGGACCACAAGACACCAGATGGGCCAGAGAAGCACCTGGGGGTGTCCCAAGGGGGCACAACCCACCAGGGCGCACCTGGGGACCCAGCCACGCCCAGGTGGGTTGTGGCCACCTTGGTGGCCTCTCACACCGACTCTTCACTCAATAAATACCTCCTTCCTCCAGAAACCGTAGGAGAGCCGACGAAATTTTGTTCTAGCCGCTGCAAGTTCCAGGACCACAAGGTCCAATCTATAGCCCTTTTCCGGCACTCCACCGAAGGGTAACACGATCACAAAGGGGTTCATCATCCCCATTGGTACTGATAGCCTGGCTTAATAGGGATGATAGACTACTGATATCAATAAGTAATTATTTCTTTTCCGGGAGCCCATTCAGAAAGAACTCCAAAGTTAAGCATGCTCAGCTTGTAGTTGTTTCAAGATGGGTGACCAACCGGGAAGTTACTCCCGGGTGCACACGAGTGAGGACAAAGTGCATAGAAAATACTAGCATTGATCTGTGTGGCCAGTCTAGATCCCGCCAGGAGTAACGACAACCAGCGGGTGTGTCTGGGGCGTTACAAGTTGTTATCAGAGCCGACCCTCGAGGTTACACGGATGTTTGGAGACAGGTGCGCGATCATGTTGTGCATGACGTTTGTCACCCATCATGGCACACGACATGGCACATGTACCGGTCTGGATGCACAGACGTATATGCCAAGAGGGAACGTTCTTGTGGCCCGATGAGGACGTCGGTTCCTGTGAGTGGGGGTGTATGTGATAACCTGGCTTAATAGGGATGATAGAATACTCATATCAATAAGGAATTCCTTCTTTTCTGGGAGCCCATTCAGAAAGATCCAAAGTTAAGCGTGCACAGCTTCGAGTTGTTTCAGGATGGGTGACCGACCGGGAAGTTGCTCCCGGGTGCACACGAGTGAGGACAAAGTGCACAGAAAAGACTAGTATTGATCTGTGGGGCCAGTCTAGATCCCGCCAGGAGTAACGACCACCGACGTGTGTGTCCGGGGCATTACATTGGTGTCTCTCCGATGATGTGTGAGTAGTTTACCATAGACCTACGGGTCCGTAGGCAGTACCTAAATGGCTTCTTCTCTCTTTGTATCTCACTACAACGGTCTCTCGAAGATCTATTTGATGTAATAAATTTTTGCGGTGTGTTTGTTGGGATCCGATGAATTGTGAGTTTATGATCAGATTTGCATTGATTTAATATCTAAACTTGATTATTATAACCTCATATTTCTTCTCCGATATTTGGCTTTTGTTTGGCCAACTTGATCTATTTATCTTACAATGTGAAGAGGTGCTTTGTAATGGGTTCGATTTTACGGTGTCCTTTCCCAGTGACAGAAGGGGCAACAAGGCACACATGTATCATTGCTATTAAGGATAAAAAAATATGGGGTCTATTCCTACATGAATAGATCTTGTCTACATCCTGTCATCGTTCTTATTGCATTACGCCATTTTTTCATGAACTTAATACACTAGATGTCTGCTAGATAGCGGTCGTTGTGTGGAGTAATAGTAGTAGATGCAAGAAGGAGTCGGTCTACTAATCTTGGAAGTGATGCCTATATACATGATCATTGTCTTCGATATCATCCTAATTATTTGCTTTTCTATCAGTTGCCCAACAGTAATTTGTCTACCCACCGCATGCTATTTTCTCGAGAGAAGCCACTAGTGAAATCTACGGCCCCCGGGTCTACTTTCCTTTCATACACTTTTAGCTCTATATTGCCATTTGCCTTTTCTTTTATTTGCCTCTTTTATTTTCAGATCTATATTATCAAAAACCCAAAAATACCTTGCTGCATTTTATTTCCTTTTATTTGCATCTATCAATCTACTACAATTTTATCTTATCCTTACATAACTTTTTGGCACCGCTACCCCAAAGGGATTGACAACCCTTTTAACGCGTTGGGTTGCAAGTATTTGTTATTTGTGTGCAGGTACCGTTTATGTAGTGTTGCGTGGTTCTCCTACTGGTTCGATAACCTTTGTCTTATCAGTGAGGGAAATACCTTACTGTTGTTGTGCTGCATCCTCCCTTATTCCTTGGGGAAACACTGACGCATCTCAAGCGACATCAAAGGAACTTTCTGGCGCCGTTGTCGGGGAGACATCACCAACATCTATCAGGTTCCTAATCACAAATCTCATCTCCTTGCAATTTAAATTATTTGCCATTTGCCTCACGTTTTCATCTCCCTCACTTCACAATTTTTTTGCCATGTTTATCCGTCCTCTATTTCGTTCGCTGTTTTCTTGTCAGATCTGTTTTTGCTTGCAATCTTGCTTACGTAATCATGATGCCTTAACGCAAATATTATGATGTTCCTTATCCCAAAATCTTGCTTGAGATTGATAAAAGTACTAAGGAATATATGACTACGCAATTTGAGCACAACAATTATTGTACTGAAGAACTTAAGAACACTCTGTTATGCTAGATGCTATAACAAAACAACTTGATGATATCAGTAGAAAAGTTTGCAATCTCCAATCTAAGTATGCTTTTACTGAAATTTTGTTAGGAAAACTATCCTATGCACAAGTTACATTAGTAAATCAAATGGCTACTAAACCAATTTCTCTAGAAAATAAAAATGATGAAGATCTTAAAATGTTTAGTGTTTCTTATATTGATTCCTTGTTTAGTAAAGTTCAACTTGATGATAAAGGGAATGAAGAAGATTCAACTTTTTCTAGAAGGCGTCCCAATGATTCGGAGGGTGAAAATCTTGTTGAGAAAATTGATAAAAGTGGGTTTGGACAGGTCAAAACTTTAACTAGCAACGTGCCCAATCTTTTGGATTGCAAGGACTTTAATGATGATAGTTCCTCTTTGATTGTTTGTATTTCCTTAATGCAAACCATGATAAATTCACCTCATGCTTATGAACAAAATAAAGCTTTTAATAAACATATTGTTGACGCTATGATGAAAGCTTTAGAAGATAAGTTGGAATTGGAAGTGTCAATCCCTAGAAAATTACATGATGACTGGGAACCTACTATCAAAATCAAGATTAAAAATTATGAGTGCAATGCTTCATGTTATTTGGGTGCTAGTGTTTCCACAATTCCGAAATCTCTTTGTGATGTTCTTGGTCTTAGCAATATTGAAGATTGTTCTCTTAATCTGCATTTTGCGGATTCTGCTATTAAAAAGCCTTTGGGAAGGATCAAGTATGTTCTTATTCTTGCAAATAGGAACTATGTACCCATAGACTTTATTGTTCTTGACGTCGATTGCAATCCGTGTTTCCCTATTATACTTGGTAGACCGTTTTTATGCACTATTGGTGTAGTGATTGATATGAAAGAAAGGAATATTAAATTCCAATTTCCCTTGAGAAAGGGCATGGAACACTTCCCTAGAACTAAGATCAAATTTCCTTATAAATCTATAATGAGGGTAACTTATGGAACATCCAAGAAGGATGAGAACACTTGAGATCTTTGTATCATGCCTAGCTAAGGGCGTAAACCGATAGCGCTCGTTGGGAGGCAACCCAACTTGTATCTTTTTGTTATTTTGGTTTTCTTGTTGTTTTCAATAAAATACCCAATAATACCTCTGGTTTGATGTGTTTTTGTGATTTGAATAAATGTTTGTGCCAAGCAAAGCCTTTGGGATGATTTGGTTGATATTTGATTTGATCACGTTGGAAATTTAGAAACTTTTGCGTCCAGAGTTAGAATTTCTGAATATTACTGGAGCGTGATAAAATCTTGAATATTTTTGGTGTTATCAATATACAAATTTTCCACGTTTTGCTTTTTTTCCAGAATTTCCAGAGTTACATAAGTATGCTAAAAAATCGCATCTTTACAGGCTGTTCTGTTTTTGACAAATTCTGTTTTCGTTGTGTTATGTGCTTGTTTTAATTGATCTATGGTTTATTTTAAAGAGTTTTTGCCATATAGAAGTTAGAATACAGTATGTATAATACAATTACAAAATAAGATTTGGTTTGCTATAGTACTTAGAGTAAATATTAGTTTTGTTATACTAACGGATCTGACGAGGTTTTGTTGAGTTTTGTGTGAGTGAAGTTTTCAAGTTTTGGGTGAGATCGCGATGGATGAAGGAATAAGGAGTAGCAAAAGGCTAAGCTTGGGGATGCCAGAGGCACCTCAAGATAATATTCAATAAGTATCAAGCAACTAAGCTTGGGGATGCCCGTGAGTGGCATCCCCTCTTTCTTCTAACGACCATCAGTATTTCACTTGAGACTATATTTTGATTTGTCACATATTATGAGTTTTGCTTGGAGCGTCTTGTAAGATATGAGTCTTTGCTTGCTGTTATTTTTAATTTTCAATAAGTATCCTTGCTTTACACACCTATTTGGGAGAGCCAAATTATGCTATGCTCGCTCCTATGCTTCACTAAAAAAATAAGAGCCTTAGAATTGCTCTAATGCTTCAGTTATATCTTTTTGAGCACGGTGTGCTTTGTTATTTTCGAAGAAATTCTCTCTTGCTTCACTTAGTTTAATTTGAGAAAAATAAATATTATACTCATGTTCTACACTTATATTTGTTTGAGCTTATTAAAAGAAACATATAAAACTAGTCCCAAAGTGATAGATATCTAGGGAGGGTATAATAAAAACTTACATGAAGATCATTGGACAAAATAAACTTGATTCTTTTTAATAGTTTTGAGATATGATGATAGTGATATGTGAGCTATGTTCATGAGTAATTATGTTTTAGTAAGAATATTGATGTTAAGGTTTGTGATTCCCTATGAAAGAACGAAAGTCAATAGTCATGTAATGAAATTACATCCTATTTGTGTTGCGTTATTCGGTGTTACTTATGTTTAATGTTCTCTTATGATGGTTTTTGTTCCTTGGTTGGTCGCTTCTCAACCTCTTTCTAGCCTCCACCTTGTACTACGTAGAAATACTACTTGTGCATCCAAATCCTAAAACCCAAGTTATGCCAAATGAGTCCACCATACCTACCTATATGCGGTATTTCCATGTCATTCTAAGGAAATTTGTATGTGCCGACTCCAATTTCAAAATAAATTTCTCTTTTGTGTTCCCGTACTGCTCATGAAGTGACGAGGGGTAGCTAATATTTTTCATGCTAGATGTGTTATTCTCAAGATGAGTGTTTATTCACTTGTCATTGCACGAGAGTATGGCGGTAATAGGGATTCCCAATCCCGAAATGAAAAGGAAAATTTACTTTATGTTGTCAAATAATAAATTCCTTGGAAAGTTTTGGTATGGAGGGCAACCATGGATACGGCTAGCCATGACTTGTGAAAGTTTGGTGGAAAAAGGAATAAACTTTATTTTATGTTTGGGAACCGCCTATGGTATATCTAGCATGGAAAGTGTTGGGAACTCTAAGTCGTTCTCATTGACAGGAAAAGCATGCCACCGAAAGTAATTTTATCTCTCAATTTAAGCTTTGAGCTCTGGCACCTCTACAAATTCCTACTTCCCTCTGCAAAGGGCCTATCTTTAACTTTATGCAATTTTTATTTTTATTTTGAGTCTCCACCTTCTCTTATAAAGCACCAATTACGGAACACTATTATCACAATTGAGCATTGTATGTAGCTAATATTCAGACGTGTAGCATGAATGGTTCAATGGTTGAGCATGATGGGCTAGGGATAACTTGCTTTAGTATTGATATTTTGAAAAGACATAGTTGTTTGTTGATATGCTTGAGTATTAAAGTCCTCATGTCAAAACTAGACTGTTGCTTTGAACCATACAAAAGTCCAATTGGCCATGCTATAAAGAAAAGAATATGTGATGAACACGATAGGCATCATTCCACATCAAAAATTCTGTTTTTATCATTTACCTAGTCGAGGACGAGTAGGTATTAAGCTTGGGGATGTTGATATGTCTCCAACGTATCTATCATTTTTGATTGTTCCATGCTGTTATATTATCATTCATGGATGTTTTACAATCATTTTATATAATTTTTTGGGACTAACCTATTGACATAGTGCCAAGTGCCAGTTGTTGTTTTCTCCTTGTTTTTTACATCACAGAAAATCCATAGCAAATGGAGTCCTAATGCAGTGAAACATTTTGTGGATTTTTTGGAGCAGAAGACACCAGATGGGATAGAGAAGCACCTAGGGGGTGCCCCGAGGGGGGCACAACCCACGAGGGCACGCCTGGGCCCCCAGGCATGCCCAGGTGGGTTGTGCGCACCTCGGTGGCCTCCCGCACCTCCTCTTCACTCAATAAATACCTCCTTCCTTCAGAAACCCTAAGGGAGTCGATGAAATTTTGTTCCAACTGCCGCAAGATCCAGAACCACGAGATCCAATCTATAGCCCTTTTCCGGCTCTCCGTCGGAGGGGAATACGATCACGGAGGGGTTCATCATCGTCATTTGTGCCTCTCCAATGATGCGTGAGTAGTTTACCACAGACATACGGGTCCGTAGGCAGTAGCTAGATGAATTCTTCTCTCTTTGTATCTCAATACAACGGTCTCTTGGAGATCTATTTGATGTAATGAATTTTTGTGGTGTGTTTGTTGGGATCCGATGAATTGTGAGTGCATGATCATATTTGGCTTAATTTAATATCCAATCTTGATTATTATGGCCTCGTATTTCTCCTGTGATATTTGGGTTTTGTTTGGCCAACTTGATTTATTGATCTTGGAAAGTGATGAGGTGATCTGTAATGGGTTCGATCTTGCGGTGTCCTTTCCTAGTGACAGAAGGGGCAGCAAGGCACGCATGTATCATTGCTATTAAGGATAAAAAGACGGGGTCTATTCCTACATGAATAGATCTTGTCTACATTATTTCATCGTTCTTATTGCATTACTCCATTTTTCCATGAACTTAATACACTAGATGCATGCTAGATAGCGATCGATGTGTGGAGTAATAGTAGTAGATGCAAGCAGGAGTCGGTCTACTAATACTGGATGTGGTGCCTATATACATGATCATTGTCGTGGATATCGTCATATTTATTTGCTTTTCTATCAATTGCCTGATAGTAATTTGTCTACCCGCCGCACGCTATTTTCTCCGCAGAAGCGACTAGTGAAATCTACGGCTCCCGGGTCTATTTTCCTATCATACACTTTCAGATCTATAATGCCATTTGGCTTTCTTTTATTTTCTTCTTTTATTTTCAGATCTATATTATCAAAAAGCCAGAAATACCTTGCTGTGTTTTGTTTGCATTTATCAATCTACTACAATTTTATCTTATCCTTACGTCACTTTTTGGCACCCCTACCTGAAAGGGATTGACAACCCCTTTAACGCGTCAGGTTGCAAGTATTTGTTATTTGTGTGCATGTACCTTTTACGTAGTGTTGCGTGGTTCTCCTACTGGTTCGATAACCTTGATCTCATCACTGGGGGAAATACCTTACCATTGTTGTGCTGCATCCTCCCTTATTCGTTGGGGAAACACCGACGCATCTCAAGCGACATCAAACTCCAAATGAGCCGAAACTTCGCGAGGATTTTTTATGGAATATATAAGAATTATTTGAGAAAATAACTACCAGAGGGGGCGCACTTGGTGGGCACAACCCACCTGGGCGCGCCAGGGAGCCCAGGCATGCCCTGGTGGGTTGTGCCCTCCTCGGCCCACCTTCGGTGCTCATCTTCCGGTATGTAAGTCATTTTGACCTAAAATAAATAAGGAGAGGACTTTCAGGATGGAGCGCCGCCGTCTCGAGGCGGAATTTGGGCATGAGCACTTTTTCCCTCCGGCGGAGCGATTCCGCCAAGGGAACTTCCCTCCCGGAGGGGGAAATCATCGTCATCATCATCACCAACAACTCTCCCATCTTGGAGAGGGCAATATGCATCAACATCTTCAACATCACCATCTCCTCTCAAACCCTAGTTCATCTCTTGTTTTCAATCTTTGTATCGGAACCTTAGATTGGTGCTTGTGGGTAACTAGTAGTGTTGATTACATCTTGTAGTTGATTACTATGTGGTTTATTTGGCGGAAGATTATATGTTCAGATCCATTATGCTATTCAATACCCCTCTGATCATGAACATGTTTATCACTTGTGACTAGTTACTTTTGTTCTTGAGGTCATGGGAGAAATCTTGTTGCAAGTAATCGTGTGTGTCGGTGTCAAAACTGGCCGATCTCAGGTAGGGGGGCCAAGCTACGTATTTGAGGATCAATGGTAGCAGGGGGAGACAAGGACATTATGTTTACCCAGGTTCAGGCCCTCTCGATGGAGGTAATACCCTACTTATCGCTAGATTGATCTTGAAGTATATGGAGATTACAAGAGTTGATCTACCTCGAGATCGTAATGGCTAATCCCTAGATGTATAGCCTATGATTGTTCTGTTAGCCTCTACGGGCTAAACCCTCTAGATTATATACACGCCGGAGGGGGCCTAGGGTTGTACAGAGATGACTTGAGGAGGGAAAAATCATTACATCTGGACATCTATTTTGCCTTTCTGCATACATAGGAGTCCTACCTGAATACAGGGGATAATCTTCCGTTTCTATCTTCATGGCCCATCAGTCTGGCCCACCTTCAGTAGTCCGGACACCCGAGGACCCCCAAATCTAGGACTCCTTCAGTAGCCCCCGAACTTGCCTTCAATGACGAGGTAGTATCCGGCTTCATGTCTTTGGCCTTGCAAGGCAGGTTCTTCGTTATACTTCGGAACAATGACCGTTCGCTTTCTGACTTTTATACCACGCCTTGATGATTCCTTCCCGCCATCGCCTCGACTTCCACGTGTCAGACGAATGCGAACAGTCCATGTAATTTTTACAAATAAACCCTTAGCCGCGCAAAGATGGTGTCTATTTAAAGAGATTGGATCTCAGACGACCTTCCACACCGCGTAGAAACCCTCAGAGCAAACCAGGAAAAATCTTCCAAACATGGCAAGCGCTCCCGGCTCCTCCTCGCGCCCCATGGCCCTCAAGCAGGCGACTGGGTAAGCTGCTCGGTATCCCATTCTTATCTGAATAGACTTCAGACGAAGGGATATCTTCCTCCTGCGGATCTAGTCTCCGTTCGGGCTGGATTGGCTTCAATCAACGGCGAGGTTCTGGCGGAAAAATTTCCCAACCCCAGCAAAGAGGAGCGGGTGTGCTTTGTATCTTTCCTTCTGAGAGGCATAGGATTTTCAATTCATCCCTTCCTCAGAGGTCTTATGGAGTTTTATGGGCTCCAACTGCACAATGTTATGCCAGGTTCCATCCTGCATATCACGGGTTTCGTTGCTCTTTGCGAGTTGTTTTTAGGCTGCGAAGCTCATTTCAAACTATGGAAAAAGTTCTTTTGCCTCGTCCCTCACTCCCAAAAGGGATCCATATTCGATGTGGGCGGCGCCGAAGTATGGCGCATAGCGGGAACAGGTTACTTGTCCGGTACTCCTAAAAAGGGACCCGAAGATTGGCCCTCGGAGTGGTTTTATATCGAAGATGTGGCCCTTCCGGACCCAGTTCGGCACGATCTTCCCAAATTCTCAGGCGCCCCTTTGAAGAAACGCCTCAACTGCCGTCCACGCAGCCCTAAGCAAGGGGATAGCGAGGAAGTTAAGAGGATAGTTAGTAAGATCAGGGTACTTGCCCATTCCAAGCTCTCGATAATCAAATTTATGGCTATTGCGATAAAGCGATGTGTTCAGCCAGTTCAATCCAGGGGGTTCCCCATGTGGCATTACAATGGGATGGATGACACGTCTCGCTATAAGCGCGAGGGCCCGGATACCCCAAACGCCTTGGCGGCCATCTTAGTACATCTTTACAAGGGAGAGAAAGAAGATTTCATCCGTTTACAATGTCGGGAAGGTTTTTCCATGTATAACCCCATGGACCGGGTAAGTTTTTTGATTACTAGCATTATTCACCTCTTTTCAATGAGATGTGCTGATCGAACTATATTTGGCTATTTCAAAACAGATATGGGGGAAGGTGATCGTGGGGGTTCATTGCCCAGCCCCGCAACTAGAGGACCGTATTCGCGACAAAGATCCTGGATTCGAAGAAGATCCAAATATATTCATAGAACTTGTTGACGGAGTTTTCTATCACGCGAGCCCCGAGGGTACGGAAGTGGCAATTATAGCCGATTACCCCGGTCTTCTTCCTTCCTCCAATGTAAGTACTCAGGAGGCATCCCCTCAAAGAGAGCCTTCCCTTCACGCCTCATGTCAGTGTCAAAACCGGCAGATCTCGGGTAGGGGGTCCTGAACTATGCGTTTGAGGATCGATGGTAACGGGAGACTCGGGACATGATGTTTACCCAGTTTCGGGCCCTCTTGATCGAGGTAATACCCTACTTCCTGCTTGATTGATGTTGATGAATATGGGTTACAAGAGTTGATCTACCTCGAGATCGTAATGGCTAAATCCTAAAAGTCTGGCCTATGTGATTTTTGTTGTCTCTATGGACTAAACCCTCCAGTTTATATATGCACCGGAGGGACCTAGGGTTTGTACATGATCACCTTGCAGCGGAAGGAAAATATTACACCCTGACTCTAAACTTGCTATTTTACACATGGGGAGTCCTATCCGGATGCGGGAGATAATCTTCGTCGATAATCTTCACGGCCCACTAGTCCGGCCCATAATGAACGATCCGGTCACCTGAGGACCCCTTAATCTAGGACTCCCTCAGTAGCCCCTGAACCAGTCTTGGATGACAACAAGTTCGGTTGACGCATTGTCTTCGGCATTGCAAGGTGGGTTCCTCCTCCCGAACATATTGAAGAAATATTCCCTACAAAAGGTACTGTGTACGACTCTGCATGGTTAGTAAAACCCTTAGCCTTAATGGTAAGGTATCAAAAAGCGGACACTATGTCTTTATTGACAACCATTCAGCGAAGCATCACATCTGTCCCTTTAACACATATCAAACCGTTTTCTTGGCCCTGGTTTCGCATTTCGAGGTATAGCCTCATTGGCACGTCTTGTCAAAATAGAGATCGTGCCCGCTTATTACGGGATCCTTATCAATGTGACGTTTGCATCTTAACCGCGCCTTACGCACGACCCTTTTGGGAACCGGCGAGGTTTACAGCTAGAGTGGGGGGCGTTTAGTATTCACCGCTTATAAAAGGACCCAAATCTTTACCCTGTATCTCTGCGCTCTCCTCAAGCGCTAGCTCTCCAATCTCCTCAGCCCCCAGCGCCCACATCTCTTGCACCCTCAATCCTCAACTCCTCCACCACCACCGCCTTTTCTAGCAATGGCTGGCTCTAGCTCTAAAGGCCAGTGGGAGACATCTTCAATCATAGAGAAGACCATGAAGAGTCTCCGGAGCATGGGCTATCTTTCCGATGATGTGGCGCATCGAGCCCCTAAGAAGGACCAAGTGATCCCCATCCCTAAGGCGGGTGAGAGGGTTGTATTCCTCTCGCACTTCATTCGGGGGCTGGGATTTCCTGTCCACCCCTTTGTATGGGGTCTTCTGTTTTACTACGGGTTAGATTTCCATGATCTAGCCCCGAATCCGATTCTTCACATATCTGCTTTCATAGTGGTATGTGAAGCATTCCTCCGAGTCCCCCACACTTCGGCCTATGGCTTAAAACCTTCAATTTGAAGCCGAAGTTGGGCGACGGGCAGCACACTTAGTGCGGAGGCGTTATGATAATCAAACTCCCAAACGCCACTTGGCCAAAGGGGGCGTTCGTGGAGACGAACACAATTTGGTAGCAGGAGTGGTTTTATATCACTAAGCCCCGCGACACGAAGTGGGCGGCAGCTCCTGCATTCAGATCTAGACCCCCGGAGAGGCTATCCTCCTAGAACGACAAGGGTCCAAATTGGGGCTCTCAGGCGGAGGTACTGGCGCTCGAAAGCCATATCACCGGCATGATCTCCAAGGGCACCCAACTCACAAACGTGGTTCAGGTAATGCTCGCCTGTCTCATCCTTCCCTGCCAACGCCGGTACTCCCATCTGTGGGAGTTCAATCCGGAGGGGTCCCGGCCCTTGAAGCACTTCTTCGGCACTACGCATGAAGACATCTGGAAGCACCTTTTGAAGGCCCAGAATGGGTGGCCGGCGGAGACTGAGGACAGGGGCTTCAGTACTGTGCTCCCCGCATCAGAGGTAATTGAGATTTTTGCCGAATATATATTCCTTCCCTGCTTTAATTATAACAGGAGTTAGAGTTTTTGCATTCTATCCAGGCCTGGACGAAAAAGTCAAAGCGGATCAAATGTCCGGCTCCCCTACCAGAAGACCTAGAGATGCCCCGGGTGACTGCGATGTTGATCCCGGCGCTGTCCAAGGCACCGGAGAAGAAGGACAAGAAGAAGGGCAGGGATGCCAAGAGCAACCCCCACCATGCTGGCCCTGTGAACACAAGGTCCGACAAAATGGGCTCCCAACTCTCTCCCGAAGAATAAGAGGATGAGGAAGAAGAAGAAGAAGACTCCCCCATCCTAGCAAAGGGGGAGGAAAAGAGCGGCCCCTACTGACGCAGGCAAGGCCATGCCCAGGAAGAAGCTGACTCTCCCTATTAGTTCAAACTCATCGTCCGAACACAGCTATTGGGTTCAGCCCAGGATCAAGCCCATGGCTGAATCGTAAGTATTTAAATTGCTTATATTCGGATATTTTTCCTCTTCAGCATCTAATATTTATTTTATCTTTAAATAGCCCTCCGCGTGACATTCCCGTTGCTTCACTGTCCTCGGGGAATTCTCTAGCGTCCGGAGAGACGGAGAGTGATACGCCTCCGCGGGGCTCGTCGCCCACTGTGAGGGATACTGAGGTATCCTCTCTACAAACTCCCTTTGTTCCAGCAGGTGGGAGTGGCGCGGATGAAAGGGCGGCTGAAGTCAATCCCTCAGCCGCGGTCGACCAGGGGGGAGCGATCCCCATGGTGACCGAAGACGGGGGGCCCAAACAATCCGGGGCCCCGCCAAACACTGTTCTGGAGTCCAGTGCGGCTCCGAAATCAAGGGACCAGCCCCCCGTAATGGGGGAGGGAGCAACTTCTCCTACGACGCCTACTGTCAATCCGGAGGCGCCGAACACTCTGGAGGGAGCACTACAAAGTGCTTCCATCGTATAAGAACACCACACTCTGATGAGTGCAGTCATGAAGAAAATTTAGTTCGTCAAAGGCGGACTGAACGAAGCCTTCAACAGCCTACTAACAGGCTTTGAGGTATGCGATGTAATGTTTTTTAAAGAGAACTTTTATTTTTATTTTAGATATATGTATAGACAGTAGCCCCTGATGCTTTGTTTGATTCTGAACAGAATCAGACGAAGCATCCATGGTATAACACACTATAGAGCTGAACTGTATTTTGTGCTTTGACCAGGCTTCCTTAGTGGCAGCGACTGCCCAAGCCACAAAAGTTTCTGAGTTAAATCAGAAGCTTAAAATAGTTGATGAGGATCTTGACTGTGTTGACAAGCGTTTTGATGAAACGCAACGTATGCGGGTTTAGGAAATCTAAATTTCAGCACACTATATGTGTGAACATGAGCTAATATGTGTTATGTGTTTTTTGTGAAACAGCTGACGCAGCTGCGGTCAAGGCTCTGAAGGGCAAGCTTGCGACGGCCAAGGAAGAGGCCAGAGCAAACAAGGCAGCCGCTGATAAAGCGGCTGCCGACCTGGAGGCCAATAAGGCCCTGCATCAACAACACGAGGCTCGGGTGACCGAAGTTGAGGCCGAGCTACAAGATGCAATTCACAAATGCGATGCAGTAGAGCAGGCAAATTCGGACCAAGCGACCGAACTCACTGCGGCACTTAATGCTGCCAAGGATGCGCGGACTGAATCGCGCGGTGCTCAGGAGGAGATAAAACAAGCGCGTCAAATAGCAACTGGTAAGGTTTTTCTCTTGCAGAGCATCTCCGGAGGTCAGAGGTCTCTTGGAATGACACGATTGTGGAGTTCTCCAGGCGTGTTTGCGGATCTCCCGAGGAGCAATTCCGACGCCGCCCAATACTTCTGAGCTCAGGAGGGGAACAACACGGAGAAGCTGTTTTGGTCGTAGTTCCTAGCGCCCAACCATCCGGTGCCCCTCAATGACCCAATGAAGCAGCTAGTCGAGCTGTACAATATGGCGAGTTCGGCCATGAGGGACTTGATAGTGCAGCTATGGCCCGCTGATCCAATCCTGAGTAGTTACTTCGGATTGGCGAAGAGGCTCGTCGAAGCGAGTCTGCGGGTTGACGATATTAAGCGCTTGTCCTGCAAAGAGGGTGCTCGGATGGCCTTTGCCCACGTGAAGGTGCATTGGGCAAAGATGAAGGCCACGGAGATAGCCACTGCTGGCTCTCCCGAAGGCAAGGATCACCGTAGGCCGGAAAGGTACTTCGGCGATGTCCTAGAAGGAGCCTGCTACTTCTCGAGCTTGCGTTGTATTCCCTCGAAGAGGAAAGGGTGATGCAACACAGTAGCATAAGTATTTCGCTCAGTTTTTGAGAACCAAGGTATCAATCCAGTAGGAGACCACGCGCGAGTCCCTCGCACCTGCACAAGCAAATAAGAACTTCGCAGCCAACGCGATAAGGGGTTGTCAATCCCTTTACGGTCACTTACAAAAGTGAGATCTGATAGAGATGATAGTTTGATATTTTTGGTATTTTTGGATATAAGAACAGAAAGTAAAAATGAAAAAGTAAAGTAGATTGTAGATTGATATGTTGAGAATAGACCCGGGGACCATAGGTTTCACTAGTGGCTTCTCTCATGATATCATATTTCTACGGTGGGTGAATGAATTACTGTCGAGCAATTGATAGAAAAGCGAACAATTACGAGACTATCTAGGCATGATCATTATATATAGGCATCACATCAAAGACATGTAGACCGAAACGATTCTGCATCTACTACTATCACTCCACATATCGACCGCTATCCAACATGCATCTAGAGTATTAAGTTCATAAGAACAGAGTAACACCTTAAGCAAGATGACATGATGTAGAGGGATAAACTCAAATAACATGATATAAACCCCATCTTTTTACCCTCGATGGCAACAATACAATAGGTGCCTTGCTGCCCCTACTGTCACTGGGAAATGACACCGCAAGATTGAACCCAAAGCCAAGCACTTCTCCCATTGCAAGAACTATAGATCTAGTAGGCCAAACCAAACCGATAATTCGAAGAGACTTGCAAGGATATTATAATCATACATAAAAGAGTTCGGAAAAGAACCAAATATTTCTCATAGATAACCTTGATCATAAACCCACAATTCATCGGAGCTCGACAAACACATCGCAAAAAGAAATTACATCAAATAGATCTCCTCACAGACCGAGGAGAACTTGGTATTGAGATCCAAAGAGAGAGAAGAAGCCATCTAGGTACTATCTATGTACCCGAATGTCTGTGGTAAACTACTCACACTCATGGTGAGGCGATGATGATGATGTAGAAGCACTCGGTGGTAGATCCCCCCTCCGACGGAGCTCCGGAACAGGGCTTCAAGATGGGATCTCACGGGAACAGAAGGTTGCAGCGGTGGAACTAGGGTTTTCTCTATTGCTCTGATGGTTTCGGGGTACGTAGGTATATATAGGAGGAAGGAGGGCAGCGGGGGCCAAACATGGGGCCCACGAGGTAGGGGGTCGCACCCTGTAGGGGGGGGGGGCGCCCCCACCCTTGTGGACGCCACATCATCCCTATTCCGTGTTTCTCAAGTCTCCCATGCATATTTTGCTCCAAAAATATCTATCCCAAAGTTTCATTCCGTTTGGACTCCGTTTGATATTCCTTTTCTGTAAAACCCTGAAATAGGTAAAAAAAACAGCAATCTGGACTGGGCCTTTGGGTTAATAGGTTAGTCCGAAAAATTATATAAAAGTGTATAACAAAGCCCATTAAACATCCAAAACATCATAAATAATAGCATGGAACAATAAAAAATTATAGATACGTTGGAGACGTATCAAGCATCCCCAAGCTTAATTCCCGCTCGTCCTCGAGTAGGTAAATGATAAAAACAGAATTTTTGATGTGGAATGCTAACCAACATAATTTTCAATGTAGTTCTCTTTATTGACATAAGAAATAATAATACTTCAAGCATACTAAGAAAGCAATCATGTCTTCTCAAAATACTATGGCTAAAGAAAGTTATCCCTACAAAATCATATAGTCAGGCTATGCTCCCTCTTCATCACACAAAATATTCATATCATGCACAACCCCAGTTTCATCCAAGCACTTGTTTTCATACTCTATTCTTTCAAACCTTTCAACTTTCACGCAATACATGAGCGTGAGCCATGGATATAGCACTATGTGGAATAGAGTGGTGGTTGTGGAGAAGACAAAAAGGAGGGAGATAGTCTCACATCGACTAGGCGTATCAACGGGCTATGGAGATGCCCATCAATAGATATCAATGTGAGTGAGTAG